>LR749604.1:2297104-2532841 GCA_902729485.2 Mus minutoides | reverse complement strand
CCCCCCCCCGTGTCTGGCTGCAGGTGGAGGGAGGGAACCCAGAAGCTTGCCCTTGGCTGAGGACAAGGATCTACATGATGTCTTCTTTGACCTTGGGAGTGCTTCTGCCTGCCCTGCCTGGCAGGACAGGAGCTGGAACATTCCCCTCTGGCACTGTCTGTCTGAAGGCAGCTTCCAGACATCTCCCAGGCACTTTGTTTTCCCTTAATGAATCGAATTCCCATCTGAGGCCTGAGGGATAGACAGGGTAAACGGTGGGAATGAAGGTGCCAGTACTTACCTTCAGGGGGCTGGGGTCCTAAGAGGAGGGACTCCCATTGGAGCTATGGGCCCCTGACACGGCTGTCAGCCTTCATATAGGGCATAGACCAGCATCTTTCACTCTTGGTCCATCCTTACCTAGAGAATCATTTCTCTCCTGCTCAGACTCAAGAGCCCTAGCTCCTCTGTCTCTCCACGTGCTGTGTGCCGTGTGACCACTGGGTATTGACTTTCTCTCTCTGGACCTCAGTGTGTGGCAGTGAAGGTTTATTAAATAATTCTGCGGCCTGCTGTAGCATTTATTGAGGAAAACACGGAGGGTTTTGCTTGACACTGGCCACATCTGAATCTTTTTTTCCCTTTTCCTGAGATCAGTGGAATGAGTGTGTGTCTTAGCTTTTTGTCATTGTTTGAGGCAGGGTCTCAGGCTGGCTTCAAGCTTGCGTAGCACTTGAGGATTATCTTGAATTTCAGATTCTCCAGTTTCTACCTCTGTAATCTATTAAGATTATAGGTATGGCCCTAGGGCTTGGTACTTGACAGGCAAGCATGCCTAACTAAACTACATCATCTGAGCTCCTCTTCCATATCTGTCTGTCTGTCTGTCTGTCTATGTATCTATCTATGTATCTATGTATGTATTTGCAAGCCAGGCAGGGTATTACAGTGAGATGCTGTCTCACTGAGAGTTTTTCATGGTTGGCCCCTTTCCCCTATCTCCCTCTTAGCTCTCCTCAGACCCTGGCTTCACCAATGTCCAGAAGGCAGGGTTCTTCCCTTCCGCGGACGGTGGGAAGGAAGCAATGCAACCATTTATACCACACAGTTGCTGCCAGTGCTCTGTGAGTGTGCCCGACCCTCTCTCCAGCTCTGCCACCACCCACTTCCTCCCAAGACAGAACCCTGCCTTTTCAAGCACATAGCACCGCTGGAGAGGCTCCAAGGCCCACACCTGGGTTGGCTTCGTCCTGGAACTACACCACATGCCTAGCACAAGAAGAATATTTATTATTTTTATCTTTTTGTCTGGGAGATTCCAGGTTGTCTGTGCCCTCCTGCCTCCTTTAATGGAGGCTAGAAAGCTTACGGGGGGGGGGGCAGCCCCTGGGTACAGAGAAACAGCCGGAGGCAAGGCCTGGTTGGCTTCTGAGGTGCTTGGAGCTTCTCAGAGTCCTTTCTTTGCACCCCAAGTGCTGTGAAGAAGAAGAAGGAGGGGGTGGTGAGGTGGCTGAGGAAGGAGGAGAACGTGAGAAGAGAGAACCATCCTAGTTTCTATAGCAACCACACATGTGAGCCAGTTGCTGTCACCATGGAAACAAGGGGAGCCTGCTCAGAGCCTGCACTGTCTCAAGGGAAACACATTTTTTTTTTTTTTTTTTTTTTTTTTGGAAAAAAAAATCCTAACAACAACAGAAACCCAAACCTTTGATAAAAAAAATAAAGAAAGAAAGAAAAAGAATAATGAAAGCCACCCTCTCTGGGCCTTTCTGGCACTGCGGCATGAGGTGACAAAGGAGAGGAGGGGGAGGGGGGCTGCTTGAGGAGGAGGTGTGGGCAGGAACATTTGCTGCTGTAAAAGGGAGATTTGTTGAGTCAGTATTTCAGAGCTGAGTAGGGGGAGCTTTGAGCTCACCCTTGTTGATGGATGGGGGAGGCTGGGTGTGGGAGGGAGGCTGGGAGGGAGGTAGTGGCTCATACTGGGGCCCCAAGGCAGAAGAGAAATGCATGCAGGGAAACTGGTACCCCTGGAACGAGGGGAGGGCTACTGAGAGTCTCCTGCTTAGGGACAGGTCAGGGAAGACCCATCTTGACCAGTTACTGAGTGACAGGGCTTTGTACACCCTGGTAGGGCCCCACTTGACAGGTGAGCTGAGCACCCCTAGGTCACTCTGGACATCTCTGTGTGTCGTCCTACCTGTGTACGTTTGCCCAAGCATCATGGCAGATGTGCTTATCCCAAAGATGAAGCTGCCTCAGGTGCCTCTGTGGAAAAGGCTGAAGGTCCTGGGGGTTGGGGGTTGGGGTGGGAAATGGGGCATCTGCTAGGGCCATGGCCGTGGCCCACATAATGGAAGATCAAGGTCATGTTTTGGGGCCTAGCTCTGGCTGCCTCTTTGTCCCAGAGCTTCTCTGACCGCATCTGGGGTTTTGTGTAGCTTCCACGAGAGTCCCAGAGGTGAGGGTGAGGAGCAGGAGGGACAACAGGAGTGGACTGACAGAGAGCTTCATTCACTCTGCCCTCATCTTGCAGGAGCGTTGTGCTCCCGGTCGTCGCTGCCCTTCACCTCCTCACTGCCTCTACCCCCCAGCTTCTGAGGTGCAACCACGTGGCTGGGTTGCCATGGAAACAGTGGAGTTCCATTTGAAAGCACTGCTCAGTGTAATCTGAGATGGCTGGAGGGGGGTGGCTGGAGGGGGGTGGCTGGGGGAGCACCCACACCTGTTCTTTTGCTCACCTTTTCCCTACAGGAACTGTCTGGGCTCTCTTTGCCCTCGGGGTACTTTATAATAACACCTCCGGAGGTCCAGCCCCAGACCCCTTTGTAATCTCGGGTGGTAACATGACAGGAACAATTATCTCTATTGCATAACTCCCGTAGCACCGAACCAGAATGTGTGCGGGGTGGGAGGGGATCTTGGGATTATTTGTGCAGAAAGGACTTCACTCCAGGGACCCAGAACTCTAGAGACGAGATCATGGCGCCCACCTTCTTTCCTTCTCTTTGTATTACCCCAGCAAAAATTCTGGCCACTGGCCAGGAGCTGAGGCGGGTTAGGGACTGAGATCCACAGGAGACCAGAGAACTGGAATGAAATCACTGGCCGTCCCTGTAGCCTCTCCTGCTCTTCACCCTCTCCTCCAGGGTTTCTTCATAAACCCCCAAATGGAGTCCCAAGCCAAAGAAACAGCTAGAGCTGGGTGCCAAGACTTGCCCTTTATTTTGCACAATCTCCGTCACTGTCATAGACAGCCACAGCAAAGGCATTAAGAATTTTGTTTCTTCACTTTGCTGTGTGACTTGGGGCAAATTGCCTAGCCTTTCTGAGCCTCAACGTCTTCTCCCCTGAAATAGGAATAAAGGAAGAGCCACCCCCTGGAGTGTCTGGGGAATTCAAAGACAATGTCTTCAAAGTGATGAGAATACCTCCTTGGTGTCAAGAGAAAAAAAATGTGTGATCACAGTTATTTCCATCTTCCAAGACTCAAGCCCCAAGTCATCCTGGAAGCTTTCCATTTTCCCAGGGAGGGGGTGGAGCTCGGAGCTGCCTCCTCCCAGGTGCCAAAATGTCCGATACTTTTATCTTCTCATCCTCACTACAACCCAATTATGTCTAGCCCCTATATGTGCCCATTTTACAGATGGGGATGCCGAGGAACAAGGAGTATTGTGCTCAGGGTTATTTATTAAGAACATTCAGGGTCAAGATTCAAACTCAGTCTGCTGAATCCTGTTTCTGCATGACGTATACTTCACCCATGGTGATAACCCATTTCATGGCCATCTTCCTTCACTTCAAGGTTGTTAAGGCTAAGGATTTCTTTTTCTGTCCTCTTTTTGCCTCAGTTCCTTGCACTGGACAGAGGAGGCTGGGGAGGTCCCTAACCTAGTTGACAGGAAAGGCTGTACCTGGCTTAACCTGGAACTCAGACAGCAGGTGCTAAGAGCCAGGCAGGTGTCTGTGGGAGGCAGGTGACCCGGCACAGGAATCTCTGGAGGTGATGTGGGGTTCCAGGTGGCTGTCAGGGTCGGCTGACTTTCCATTCAGCATTGACCTTGGTCCCTAGACTCTAACAGACCAGGACTGACAGGGCTTGAAGCACAGTCTCTCCACCTGGTTTTGTTTATCTGGGATCTTCGGGTTATCTTGTCTAGGTGAGGGGAGAGAAGAGATGAAAGGAGAGAGTAAAAAGGTTGGGGAGGGAAAGGAAGAAATGGGAAGAAGGAGGGGGAGGAAATGGAGAAGGGAGGGATGAGGTGCAGGGGTGGGGTGGAGGAAGACCCAGGAAGAGAGGGAAGGAGAGAGGAAAGGCAGCCGCCTGTGTGAGCTTTGAGAAGAAAGGATGAGAAAGCAAGAAATTCGCTTCAAGGGAAGGACAGGGTGGGGAGAGAGAGGAGAGGATGAGAGAAAGAGCAGGGGTGTGGTGGGGAGAGCCAGAGAGCTGGAGAACAGGATGGGAGAGGCCTTTCAGGGAGAAATGAGAAACAAAGGCCAGACAGAGCAGCTGTCCCTTTTCCTTCACCAAGTGAAGTCAAAAGGACCAGGGCCAGAGTGACTCAGCCTGGCCCCCTGGCAGACAAGCCCCTTCTGGCTTTGCAGTTTCTGTTGGGGTGTGTGTGTGTGTGTGTGTGTGTGTGTGTGTGTGTGTTTGCACAAGCGCACACTACCTTCCTGAAGCCCCTCTTTGGATGATTATCTTCCCTGCCCTGCCTCTCAATTTTCTTGGCTGGTACCTGCCCTTTAGAGTTCTCTAGTTCTCTTTGGCTTCTGTCAGACAGCCTTTTCGAACCACATAGGGGAGGGGGGAGCAGCCGGTCTCTGTGGAGAAGAGTGGGGGTGCAGATGACTGCTGTGCCAGGGGTCCCCCTCTTCCCATATCTAAGGCCTGGCACCTTTGGGAACCAGCTGCCCCCCAGTAAAAGAACCCTGATGTACCCAGAGAATAGTAGGGGAGGTTGGCTCACTTGGGCTTTTAGCTCACTTAATCCTCTAAGATGTCTGTGGGATTCCATTGTGCAAAGAGGAAATGAGAGCTAAGGAGGTTTGGTTATTTGCCCAAGCTCCCCCAGCTAGAAGGAGATACCCAAGGGTTCCTGACTTCCCCTTCCCAGGGAGAAAGGTCATGGCTATCCTTAGGGTTTGAACCCAAGGCAGGGATGAGGTAGGAGAGAATGTGGGATTAGCTAATGGTCTGGTCTATCTGCTGTGTCTCAATTTCCCCTATGCAAGACCGCTGTGGCTATAGGAAAGTGCAGGCCTAGAGAAGCACAGGGATAGCTTAGGAAGGCCAGAGTAGATGGTGGTTCCCTGGCAAAGCAAGAAGGCCATTGGTTTTCTACTACCACTCCACCACAGTCTTTGAGGGAAGGCCAGATGGATGGTAATAAGGCTTCTTTCATGGGGCTTTTGAGACACAATTCCAAAGCCTTTCAATATATACCCACACATGCGCGCACACACACACATTCTCTCTCTCTCTCTCTCCATTCTCATCTCTAGAGAAGTCTTCCATAGCACACAAAGTATGCCTGTCTTCATTCTATAGGGTTAGTGCTTTCTGACTGATGGAAGACCAAGGTCATATAGCTAGAAAGTAGGGAGGACAGGTAGCACCTGGATGCTCGGCAGAGACGTCACTTCTGCCCTCAGGGCACCTTTGTTGGCTCCTTAGGAGAATACTAGTTGCCTGACATGCCATACTCAGGCTTCCAAGCCTTCCCTCACTCCCCAACCCAGCAATACTTAGAGGGTTTTCTGAAAACCCAGGTAGGTGCCATGGCTTGCTTTGGCCCTGCCTGGCAGCCAGTCGGTGCCCTTCTCTAGCCTGCTAATCTTCTGATCACCTCCACCGCTGACCCTTCAATCAAGGTTCTGAGTATGGAAAAGGGCTTTCCTCTGCTCCTCCCCACCCCTTGCCCAGATGGCAGTCCCCCTTCCCTAGGGACCAGTGATGCGGCAGCTTGGTAGCCATGGTGATGGCCTTCTCTTTGGGTTTCCTCTTGATGCTGAAGGGTGGGGGGAATGTGTTCTGTGCTCACACACACACACATCTATGTCCACTTCCAGTTCCAGGTGGGGGGAGGGCTCCTGGAGTGGGGGAGCACCTTCTTCCAGCGGTGGCTGCTTCCCTGATCAGTCTGGGCCAGCTCTGTGTTGTTCAAACAGTAGGGAAGAGCAGAAGACAGACAGAGGGACACTGAAAGCTGTTCCAGAAGGAAAACTGGAGGTGGGGGTGGAAATGGGGGTCGGTGTACATTGTCCTGGAAGGATAGAGGCAGGGTATAGGAGGAGACAGAAAGGAGAAAAGGACCATGAGTCAGGACCAGCCCAGAAGCCAAGGTTCCAGAGAATCTGAGGAAGAGGCAGGGAGGGGTGGACTCCTTATTTCTGCTATCCCCAGGGGGTCTCCTGCTGTGCGCTCCCCCCCCCCCCCCCCCCCCCCCCCCCCCGACAGCCCCCCCCCCCCCCCCCCCCCCCCCGGCCTAGAGAAGGCCCCTCTGCTCCTCCAACATGATCAGTAATTTCCGGCAGACATTTGAGGTCTCTGACATCTGCATAATGTGGGCCAGTCTCTTAGCAACGGGGAACAGCTGTCTGGCATTTCCAAGATTAAACTGTAACTTTACACGGTCCTTGCCAAGGGGAGGGGGTGGGGGAAGGGGGATAAACACTGCCTCCTGGCATTTCCAAACTCATTTAGCTTTTTATTTCCTGCCTCCAGTAAAAGAGGCCAGGGATTTGGGCCGGGCCGGGCTGTTACTGCCCCTGCTCACGACAACCTTAACCAAGGCTGCAGAGACTCCACTGCCTTTGGCTCCTTGTTGAGATCTGTTTGAGGACAGGGATGAGATTTCGCTAGCTCTTTGCTTTGTTTCTTTATTCTGTTTGTTTTTGTATGGACCTGGCACACTAGGGGTAGGTGGAGCCTGGGGAACAAGCAAGGACTACCTGTCCTTAATCCAAGTCGGCCGTAGCCTGCTTTCACTATTTCATCTAGCGCCTGGGGCTTGTATCTGCAGATGACCTTGGGCCCCAGGCCTCTCCCGTCCTGCGTCTTCATCTCCCCATCTGTAAAAAGACGGTTCGGCCACTCCTGAGCTCGCAGTGAAGGTGAACTTGATGCTCTCAGGCAATGATGTCATGATGAATCTTCTCTGTTCTGTTCCTCCAGTCACCCTCCCCTCCCGTGTTAGCAACCTCAGCCTCAGCTATCCAGGCGGAGTGACACAGCCTACCTCCCCAGCAGCCATCACCTTGAACTCCAGTTCCCAGGAGCCCTGAGCAATGACCCTTTGCCCGGATAGATGGAAGGAGAGTATGACACCCCCTCGCTGGGCCCTGGGCTGCTGGCAGGAGGTGTCCTTATTTTCTGGCCTGCTTGGGCCTGGCAGCTCCTGTGTCCAATCACTCGAGGCTTGCCATTTGGCTCCCATTCCAGGGCTCGTGAACACGGTGTTTTGGTTCTGCAGCGAGAAGGAAAAATAAAAGGGCGGGTGTGGGGCGGGACTGGAGTGGGGAAGGAGAAGGAGGAGGGAAAACCCTCTAGCCGTCTGTGCTGGCCGGTTCCAGGAATGTGTTCTCGGCCCCCAGTGCCAAGGCAGTGACCCAGGAGCAGCAGCCAGGGCCAGGCTAGGCCTGGAGACCTTCCCGGGAGAAGGGGGAGGCCAGGCCAGGGGCGGAGCTGCCCCTCCTCCACCAGCCCTCTGCTGACTCATCCCCGCTCCAGCTGGCAGAGCCTTTTCTGGGGATGGCTGTTGCTAAGATTCCTGGGAGATGAATGATCGCTTCTCCCCAGAGCTTTGTGAAAACATGTTTGTAGACTGCACGCAAACACACACACACACACACACACACACACACACACACACACACACACACACACACACACACACACACACACACGCACTCCCGTGGGCTTGCACGCCAGACCCCGGACTTCTGCACACGTGTGTCTGTGTGGCTGAATTTTGTCTGCACACGGAGTGCCCGAAAGTCTTTACCATGCTCACCGCCGCCTCCCCCGGATTTGGTGGCTGATTCGTGAGTGTGCTCCTTGTGTATGGACGAGATTATTTTTACCCCGCCCTAAAGGGGCTGAATGAGGCCAGGACTTCCTGGCAGTGGCCTCAGCTGCTGGTGCACGAGCCTGCTTTAATCGGAAGGCACTTGGGGCTGTCTTGAGACATTCTTGGCCCCTGTCCCTCCTTCCCTCCCTCGGTTCCTCATTTCCTTCATCCCGTTGCAATGATCTAATCCCTTCTCTTGAATTCTGCCAGGTTTTTTTTTTTCTTTTTCCTTTTTCTTTTTTTCCTTTTTTTAAATGTCTGGTCTGGTGTTTCAAGGCCTCCCTGGGAGTTGAGTCGTTGGAGATCTTTGCCTGGTCTGGACCTAATTTGCCAAGGGGGCTCCAGGGGAACCCCAGGGCCTCTGTTTCCCCAGAAGAAAGGACAGACGCTGCCTCAAGGTCTCGTGTATGGAAAGTGCTGGGCTCAGCTTCAGACACAAGCTGGAAAATGTTTGCTCCTCCTCTGTGCTGGGCTTGGGCCTTGGTTGTGGGTCTGTCTGAAGCTTGTCCTTAGCTCTGTATACTCAGTCCCTGCAGCCCGACCTTAGTGTGTATGACCTTAGCCACACTGGGCTCTGTTGTCTTGATTTTTCTCACCTGTTGAAATTCGAGTGCTGATGGAATCTCCCAAGGTTTGAACTGGACTTGGCCTGTGTTTGGGCACCAGACTTTTTTTTTTTTTTTTTTGTATTGAGTTCTTATTTATTGTTTTTGTTTTGCTTTGTTTTGTTTCTTTGAGACAAGAGTTTCACTATGTACCTCTGGTTGTCCTGAACTCTCAACATAGACCAAGCTGGACTAGAATTCACAGAGATCCACCTGCCTCTGCCTCGCTCTCCAATGCTGGCTTGAGTTATATATATATATCCCCCTTTAAAAAATTAGATCAGGGCCGGGCGTGGTGGCGCACGCCTTTAATCCCAGCACTTGGGAGGCAGAGGCAGGCGGATTTCTGAGTTCGAGGCCAGCCTGGTCTACAAAGTGAGCTCCAGGACAGCCATGGCTATACAGAGAAACCCTGTCTCGAAAAAAAAAAAAAATTAGATCAGGAATCAGGGCTCGGCAAGTATGAGCGCTTGCTGCTGTTCTTGTATGTTCTTGTGGAGAGACAGGGCTTTCAGCACCCATATGCCTGCCACCTCATTAGATCTCCAACTCCAGCTCTGGGGAATCCGATGCCCTCTTCTGGCCTCCAGGCCAGAGATACACATGCGGTACATATATACGCACAGGCAAAACAAACACATAAAATAAAAATATGTATTTTTTAAATAAAAAAAAAATCATGCCAGGCGTAGTGGTGCACGCCTTTAATCCCAGCACTCAGGAGGCAGAGACAGGCGGATTTCTGAGTTTGAGGCCAGTCTAGTCTACAGAGTGAGTTCCAGGACAGCCAGGGCTATACAGAGAAACCCTGTCTCAAACAAACAAACAAACAAACAAATAAAAAAACAACAAAAATCATAGTGGGCTGGCAAGATGGCCCAGCAAGTAAGTGCACCGACTGCTCTTCCGAAGATCCTGAGTTCAAATCCCAGCAACCACATGGTGGCTCACAACCATCTGTAATGGGGTCTGATGCCCTCTTCTGGTGTGTCTGAAGACAGCTACAGTGTACTTATATATAATAATAAATGAATCTTTTAAAAATTATATTGTATGTATGTGCCTTATGCACACATGGAAGTCAGAGGATGTTTTGGGAGTTAGTTCTCTCCTATTACCATGAGGGTCCTAGGGACTGAACTCAGGCTTAGCATCCAGCACTTTTTACCTGCTGAGATGCCTGTGGGTCCTATCACAGGTTCCTGAAGGAGTCAAGGGATAGCCTTTGACATTCTTGCAAGAGCATACCCCATACTTTTCCTTCCTTCCTTCCTTCCTTTTTCCTTCCCTTCCTCTCTTCCTTCTGCCTTCCCTCTTTCCAGATATGCCAGGCATGTGTAGCTTCTTTAAATGGACTCACTCCAGGGCCAGATCCCTGGAGAGCTCTCTACCATGGTGCCACAATGTTGCTAGGGAAGGCTAAGGGATGTACCTGCCCTCTAGGGATGAGCTGAGACCAGTCTGGAATCAGCAAGCACTTTAAAGCTCCAATAGCCACAAGAGAAGTACCTGTGTGGAGGGTTCTTATCCTTAAAGGAAAACAAGACTTGCTCCATGGTTTCGGCTTGTTTGAGCATGCGACAATACGGGCAGCTGGGGCGGGGGTGGGACTCTGGAAAGTGAGAGTGAAGCAGATGAGAAAAACAGCAGTGTCACAAATGGAGAGCTGTTCCTGCTTGTCAACAGTAAGTGCCTAATGGCCGGAGCTGTCTACTGGATGCAGATTTATGAAAGTACTACCAGTCAGGCAAGCGGCAGAGGAATATGCAGCAGTGTCCTAAGCACCGCTGCCCCCAGTCCAAGTCATCAGCTTGCTCCCCAAAGCCTGCTCATTCAGTTTCTTGCCGCCATAGCCCTAGGACAAAGCAGGGCACAGAGCAACCTGCCTGCAGTTCTCGCTTCTGCCTGCAGGTGGCGAGAGAGATACGTGTTAGCATTCTAGAGTTTGGGAATCAAAATCTGTCAGTCACAGGCTAGAGCTGGGAGGTTTCAGGGGGCCAGGTGTGGGCCCTAGCAGTGGTCCCCGGATGATGTGGGTTTACTGGGGTCCGCTGGTGAGGATACAAACAGAGAATGATCAAAACGATTCTATTAAAAAAGAGCTTTGATAAGGTCCCTTCACTCATCCTGATTGGTGAGGGAGGTGAATCTGGAGAATTTTCCAGATGGGAAAACTGAGGCACGGACGTGTTTGGAAACATCCAGCAAGAACTAGGCCCTGGATTCCAACCGGAGAAGGTGGCTGGGTGGTGGTGGTGTACGCCTTTAGTCCCAGCATGCAGGTGGCAGGGGCAGGCGGATCTCTGTGGGTTGGAGACCAGTCTGGTCTCCGGAATGAGTTCCAGGACAGTCAGGGCTACACAGAGAACAGAGAAAACCCTGTCTCAGAAAACAAAAACAAAAAACAAAACAAAAAAAGGAACGGGTAGAAGCCAGCACTTGAACCTTAAGCCTGTTCCTCATGACCTCTGCTGGTCACCCCCACTAGGGGGTCATCCCTTACCCACAGCTAGCATAGCAGAGGAGAAAATAGGTGATCTCCATGCCTTTCCTTTGCTGTGTAGTTACTTTTGAAGTCTGAGTTGGCCTTGAAACCCTAACTCTCTCCACCCACCTCCCAAGAGCTGGGGTCGCAGGAATGAGTCACCTCAGCTGGCTGCTGTTCCACGGCCTTCAGTGTTATGGAGGCCTCACACTGAGGCAAGCCTCGTGGCCAATTTCACTATGTTGTTTGCTCACAGAGTGGCCAGTCCCTCACAGGGTAGGTCCCTTGACCCTTCTCTCATCTATAGATTGTCCCCTTCTGTGGACAAGGCCTCACATGTCCTCAGTTCTGTGGCTCTTCTGTCATGCAACAATTCTGGAACATTGCTTTCTTCCCAGTCTCCCAAGCACAAGATTACAGGCATTATTAATATGCCAGATCAAGCACATACACAGATGTGCACATGTGCACACGTGTACTTGAGCGGTACAAGACTTTGAAGAGTCACACAGATATACCTGTAACTTGGGCAGGACTTTTGAAGTCTTCATTTTCATGTGTGTGGAGGTGTGTGTGTATGTTTCCTATGTGTGGGCCAGAGGAAAACCTTGGGTGTCCTTGTCGATAGCTGTCTCTATTGCCCTTTTTTGAGCTAGGGCCTCTCACTGGTGTGGAGTTCTCCCAGTAGGCTAGATTGGCTGTCTAGCAAGTCCCAGGCATTGATAGGTCTCCCTCTGCCTCCTGGGCTCTGGACTGAAGGTGTCAACTGCCACACACACAAAGCATTTCTGCTCCCCACGGGTTCCAGCGGGAGACTGAATTCAGGCCATCCATCACTTTACCATCTGAGCTATCTCGCACCCTGACTCTCATTTCTCTGCTGCCGTTTTTTTTTTTTTTAATGGAAGAGAGCATTTTCTAAGTTCTCACAGACTGGTTCTGATGTCAAAATGCAGTTTCCTATCTGATTTGAAATGCTTGTGTGAGATTCTGTATATAAGTCTTCTTGTTCTCAACGTCCCCTCTCTCCTTTCCCCACCTAGAGGCAGTGTTCCTCTGTATAGTCCTGGCTGTCTTGGAACTCACTCTGTAGATCAGGCTGGTCTTGAACTCAGAGACTCGCCTGCCTCTGCCTCCCGAGTGCTGGGATTAAAGACGCGCACCACCACCATGCCTGTGGCCTTCTGTGATCTTATAATTAGTACTTCCTCTTATAAGTAGTTCCTCCCTGCAGGTGTGAGGGGCACACCTGGTATCCCTTTTTGGGTGTCTCCTGCCTCACCACACCCTCAGGAGGAAAGACAGATGGACTTGGAACCTACTGCTTTCAGGGTGACATGCCCTCACAGGCTGGTGATGGCATCTGACCTCACCTCAGCCCTGCCTGCCTTTGAGCCTGCTTTGCTTGGGTTAGAGTCAGGTTATGTTGACTGTGGCTAATGAATGGTAGTGTAGGCTTCACAGCCCTCTCAGATTTGTGGTGTAAGGTTGAGGAGTATCCCCTAGACTGAGGGGGGGGGTGCAGGACCTTTTCTGAACAACCAAAGAGAGGAGGGGTGAAGGCTTTCTGAGCTGAGAGAGTGTGCTCTGACTATCCTTTAGTCACCCCTGTTTCACTTGAGTAATAGATGGAAGCTTCCATTGTCTATCTTCAGGCGGATAGACTATAGCATGCCTTTTCTCAGTGTACATTAGCTGGTCTTGAAGCTGGAGAACAGGACAACTAAGTTTCCTACTTCATGGTCCCTGTCCTGAGAGTGGATGGTGGGAGAAAACACACACACACACACACACACACACACACACACACACACACACACACACACACTCCCCACACCACAAATCCTATCACCTGAATCTTGCCATCCCACAGCACCACCCAGTGGACGGTGAATGCTATAACAAGGCTTCAGAAGCCCATATCTCATAGCACCACCCAGTGGACAGTGAATGCTATAATAAGAAGGCATCAGAAGCTCGTATCCCACAGCACCACCTAGTGGACAGTAATGTTATCACAAGAAGGCCTTAGAAGCCCTTATCTAGGTAAGCCATTGGCAGAGCCTCACCCAGTGCCCTGATGGCTGCTGGATCAGTCCACTACTTGAGGGGCCTAAAATCTATCATTTTCCTCTGAGCCAAGAGCCCCCATCCCTGTGAATATTGGAGCAAGATGAGTCTGGCAAAGATGTGATGGGCCTGAAGGCCCCGTCCGTCCTTGGCCACTGGGGTTGGTTCTGTAATCTAGAATGTCTGGAAGGGCCTGGGGGCTGGTAGTGAGCGTCACTGTCAACACCCAGAGAAGTGTGAAAATGAAGCAGTTCCTGCTGCCCTCCTCAGGGTCACATGAGAATCCTGCAGCCCTTGAGTCTTGTTTCACACCCTTCCCCTGGGACAAGTCAGTTGAGTCATTGTTGCACTGCCCCTGCAGAGGTACTGAGGCACACACAGCATGCTTTTAGAGCACAAATCCAGCGGGAAGCACTTGAGCAGGCCTGGCACCTACCTTCTGTTTTTCATGACATGACTGAGACAAGTCCCCACAGCCACCAAATATAAGCGGCATGCCCCCCCCCCCCCCCCCGAGAGGGCACAGTGATATATATGGTGGTGACAATCCTGGTACTCTGGGCTAATCTGGGAGCACTGGCATGTGTCTAAGCTGGGTAACCCGTGGCCCATCCCTTCTGACACTCAGGTGGGCAGGCAGCTGTTCTATAATGACTTTGCTTGGTCTGTCAGTATCAAAGAATGGTGGATTCTGGGCTGGAGAGATGGCTCAGTGGTTAAGAGCACTGACAGCTCTTCCAGAGGTCCTGAGTTAAAATCCCAGCAACCACATGGTGGCTCACAACCAACCATCTGTAATGAGATCTGATGCCCTCTTCTGGAGTGTCTGAAGACAGCTACAATGTACTTACATATAATAAATAGATAAATCTTAAAAAAAAAAAAAAAGCCAGGCGTGGTGGCGCACGCCTTTAATCCCAGCACTCGGGAGGCAGAGGCAGGCAGATTTCTGAGTTCGAGGCCAGCCTGGTCTACAGAGTGAGTTCCAGAACAGCCAGGGCTATACAGAGAAACCCTGTCTCGAAAAAACAAACAAACAAACAAACAAACAAACAAAAAAAGAGTGGTGGATCCTTACCATCGGGGTTTGAATGCACTCCTGTAGAACTCCTGTATGACTTTGATTCCTTAACCCCTCTGTACCTCGGTTTCCCATCTGTGGAAAGCATATGTCAAAGGATTACATAATGATGATTCCTTGTGCTGGGGCAAGAAGAGTGCAGTGTCCTTTCCCTACCCCTACGTGGGGTGTGTGTGTCCTTTTCAGTGGCATGAGTGTGTGTGTCACTTTGGGCTGCCATAACAAAGAGATTTTGCAGTGGGTGGTTGAAAGGAGGTACTTATGTTTTGGAGGCTGAGTGTCTGACGACTTCCTTCCTTCTTCTGTGTGCCTAGGTGACTTTTCCTCTTACATGCACATGCATGGGCTGGGGAGGGGCGAATGCAGGTGGAGGAGAGAGGACCAAAAAGTCAAGGTGACCTGAAGTTATATAAGGAGTTGGTGGCCAGCCTGGGATACATGAGACTGTCTTAAAAACCAAACAAGTGCCAGCAAGATAGTGCTGGAGAAAGGGGACAGACAGGAAGCTGGGTGTACACAGCCAGGGTTGCCACACTCCTTCCATAGAAGCTAGCCTGGAAGATCCTGTCTTGAAGTCAGAACCGTCATGCAGGAATGCAGTCCCTCCCACTGGGTCGACAAACAAGAGGAGGGGAAGCCAAGGCCACACTCAAAGTCCTCCTCCATCTTCCTGCAGGGGCATGACATCATTTCTGGCTCCATCTCTAATTATTCTAATCAAGAGCCAAGTGCAGTGGTCAAAGGGTTGTCTGAGAACTCCCTTCCCCAGAGCATCTCAGCCAGCTGGAGGCAGGGAGGAGATTGCAGCCGGCTCCTCACTGACCAGTGCAAGGCATAAATCTTGGCTACCCCTTGTCTCGGGGAGGAGGCCCCCCTCAATCCTCTGCTCACTGAGGCCAGAGGAGACTCCAAAATGGCTGGCAGTCTCTGGGCCTGGGAGATCAAGAAGGTGGTGGGTGAGGACTATGTGTGTGACACTTGCAAGGGTCTGCAGGACCTCTGTTGGGGTTTGCAGTGGGCTTTGAGAGTCTGCTGAACTTGATGCACGTGGATGCCTCAACCCAGGCTGGCTGGCATGCCTTCTTAGGCTGCCTGCCTGATCAGCCCCCACCTCTAAGGCCCATCCTACCTCTCCTCTCTCAAACACAAAGCAGGCTGCATCCTAGCCTGCTTCCAGGGAGTTGACCTGACTGGGGATGGTGAGAGAATGAAGAAAAGACAGGCAAACAGACACATGGACTCACAGAAAAGCTAAGATTGGGTGGACCGGGATCTCTAATGAGCACGCCCAAATTGCTGCACCCCAGAAGTCAGCATATTTATTACATAGAGTTGAATGGCTGGGTTATTACAAACAGATAAACAAGGGGGCGGGGCTTAAGGTAGACAGCTGAAGTAGGACACAGGTTTAGCTAATCTAGGTAGGTGCCATCTCTGTGGGGATAGACTTCAGGCTGCAATATCGCAGGGGTGAAAGCTACAGTGGATACTTTCTGCACACACTGTTGACGTATATATATTCAGTTCCTCCAGGAAGGCGCTTCCAGTTCCCTCTGAGCCTCACCCTGGGGTGGTGGGGTGGGGGTGGTTTTGCCAGTTTCCCGCTGTCTGAGACCACAGAGTCCAAGTTAACAACACACATCAGTTCAGGACTTCACTCAGGGCCTCCGCAGACCCTACAATCCCAGGTTTGCCCTTGGGACAAAAGCACGGGGGTGGGGGGTTGGGAGGGTGGGGGGGAGGAGATCTACTTATTCCTGTTGTCACGGAACACCCTGCTTGCTGAGACCGTCACATTTGGGAATCAGACTTGTTTTATTATATGTTATATGCAGTTTTAGTACTTAAAAAAGCTTCATTTTTTAAATTTAACTATCTTAAAAGTTTGTCGGCCAGGCGTGGTGGCACACACCTTTAATCCCAGCACTCGGGAGGCAGAGGCAGGCAGATTTCCGAGTTCGAGGCCAGCCTGGTCTACAGAGTGAGTTCCAGGACAGCCAGGGCTACACAGAGAAACCCTGTCTCGAAAAACCAAAAAAAAAAAAAAAAAAAAGTTTGTCTATTGCTGGGTGTGGTGGCACATACCTTTAATCCCAGCACTTGGGAGGCAGAGGCAGGTGGATCTCTGAGTTTAAGGCCAGCCTGGTCTATAGAATAAGTTGCAGAACAGCCAGGCTGGCCTCCAACACACAGAGAACCTCATGCTTCTGTCTCCTGAGTGTGTCTTCTGTCACCACAACCAGCTAAAAGTTTATTACTACTACTACTACTACAATAACAACAATGACTACTATTATTGGTTTCTCAAGACAGGGTGTCTTAGTTTGGGTTTTATTGCTGTGAAGAGACATAATGACCACGGCACCTTTTATAAAGGCAAACATTTAATTGGGGCTGGCTTACAGTTTCAGAGGTTCAGTCCATTGTCATCGTGGCAGGAAGCACGGGCAGCGTGCAGGCAAGCATGGTGCAGGAGAAGCAGCTGAGCTCTACATCCGAATCAGCAGGCAGCAGGACGAGAAAGTCAAACTATACCTGCTTTAACTTCTGAGCCCTCATGCCCACCCCCTGGTGGCACACTTCCTCCAACAAGACCATGGTTACTCCTACAAGGCCACACCTTCTCACAGTGCCACTCCTTACCGGCCTATGGAGGCCATGTTCATTCAAACCAGCACACAGGCTCTCTCTGTGTAGCCCTGGCTGTCAAGAAACTCACTGTGTAGACCAGACCGGCCTTGAACCTGGAAATCTGCCCGCCTCTGCCTATCAAGCGCTGAGATTAAAGGTGTGACGCTTGATCTCTTGGCTAAAGGTTTATTATTATTATTATTTTTGACAGGGTTTCATTTTGTAGCCCTGGCTGCTGACTTAGAACTCACAGAGATCTGCTGCCTTCATCCCCAAGAGTGCTTTGACTAAAAGTGTTTACCACCGCACTCAGATATCTATATCTGTATCTGTATCTATATTTTTACAGAATATTTATTTATTTATTTTTGTTTTTTTGAGTCAGGGTTTCTCTGTGTAGCCCTGGCTGTCCTGGAACTCACTCTGTAGACCAGGCTGGCCTTGAACTCAGAAATCCACCCGCCTCTGCCTCCCGAGTGCTGGGATTAAAGGCGTACGCCACCATGCCGGGCTATTTATTTATTTTTAAAGTACTCTCTCTCTCTCTCTCTCTCTCTCTCTCTCTCTCTCTCTCTGTGTGTGTGTGTGTGTGTGTGTGTGTGTGTGCGCGTGCGCGTGCCTGCCTGTGTTTGAGTATGTATATGTGCATGCAGGAACAGATAGAGGCCAGAAGACGTCTGATTCCCCTGGAACTGGACTTATAGGTAGTTCTGAGCTGCTTGATATGGGGATTGGGAACTGAGCTCTGGTCTTCTGCAAAAGCAGTTCATACTTTTAATCCCTGATCCATCTCTTCAGCCCTGTGTGTGTGTGTGTGTGTGTGTGTGTGTGTGTGTGTATCTATCTATCTATCTGAGTCAAGATCTTGATATATATGCAAACTCACAGCAATCCTCTTGTCTCAGCGTCCAATGTTAGAATTCCCAGTGTGCCCCACCACACCTGGCTGTTGCACTGTACCTATTGTATTACACTGTACTGTATTGTATTTAGGTGTATGTGTCTGTGAGTGTTTGTGAGTGAGCACTTGTGTGCATTCATTTGTGTTGTGTGGTGCACGGCATATGAATGTACAGGTTTATTTACCTTTCTATGCCCATGTGGATGTCAGAACAGGACAATGGACATCTTATTCTATCACTTGGGCTATGCCGGCCAGAGAGCTCTTAGGATCTGCCAATTTCTGCTCACAAATGCTCACAAAAATTCTGGGGTTACAGGTGGGCACAGCTATGCCTGATGTTTTATGTAGGTGCTGAGAATTTGAACTCAGGTCTCTGTGCTTGCAGAACAAAAGCCCTTCCCACCTGCGTCATCTCCCCAGGGCCTGCATTTAATTTTTTAACAATCCATTTGTCCGTGCTGTTTTGTAATATGCACCTACTTCCGCGTCTTGGTCATCTTTATAGGCTATTCAAAAGGATTTGTTTTTTTTTTTTTTCTACAAAGAAATGTCAGCAGGAGTCCATAAATAAACTGTGTTTATCTAACTCATCCACTGACATTTTCTACTTCATTCCTGACCTTGTTTTAATCCTGGCTCTGTTGATAAATAGCTGTATGATAACAAGAAAGCCATGTCTACTTTCTGAGAGCTCCTCTTGGCTGGGCCATCTAGTGCCCCTGTGCCCTTGGTCATTGCTTTGAAGATTCTTGCACTGGTGAATGACATAGCTCTTGGCACAGGGCCTGGGCAATGCTCTCTCAGTGTGACTCTGCAATAGCTTCCCTACTGAGTTCTTCTGGTGGCTTCCGAGTTCATCTCTGATGGCTCCAAGGTCTCTCTCTGTGAGACTGTCATTTTTAGTCCACAACTCTTTTGCTCAGTTTCCAGCAGCAGATCAGCCTTGAGAGCTGGTCTTGGACCAGGAGCCAGCATCTGGTACGGACTGGACTGAAGTGCAAGCCAACTTCCGTGACTGACTTTGGAAATTGGCTGAGCTCTCTGAGGGTAGATCCCGAGGGGCAGGGCTCCCCCCTGATGTCAGTTTACTAAGCCAGCAGGAGTGCCACCCTACCCACCTCTAACAAGGTCATCAGCTCAGGTCGCCAGCACACACTGAGCCATGGGCTGCCCCTTGACAGCCAAAGATGTAGCTTTTCAGGATAGCTGATTGACCTAGGAGCCTCTTACATCGCCACATAATTTCCCAGCAGCAAGCAAGCCTGTGCAGAGATCTGATTTTGGCTGCTGAGACCAGAAACAGGGCCCCTGCTTCACAGCCAGGCCTCCTCTCGGTCCAGCTGTTGGCATGGCAACACAGCTCTCAACTCCACTAGTTCCAGGCTTAAGCCCTTGGTAACTAAAGGCAGCTCTCAGCTTGGCATCAGCTCCCAACAGCTGGGCTATAGGCCCCGATGGCTCCAAAGAGAAAACACATGTAGGGGTTTATTTATTTTACGTATTCACCATTGCTCTCTTCAGACACACCAAAAGAGGTGATCAGACCCCATTACAGATGGTTGTGAGCCATCATGTGGTTGCTGGAAATTGAACTCAGGATCTCTGAAAGAGTAGTCAGCGCTCTTAAGCACTGGGCCATCTCTCCAGCCCCGGCATTACTGTTTTAACCATTTTCTTTTCAGGCTAATATCATCTGAAGCTTTCCCCTGGAACCCTTTTCTTTTTCCTGTGCCCAGACCTAGCTCCTGTTTCTTTTCTTCCCCTTTTCAGTGTCTCATATAGCCCAGGCTAGGCTCCGACTTACTATATACAGCCTAGGTTGGCCTTAGACTCCTAACCTTTCTGTCTTCCTTTCTGAGTGCCAGGATTAGAGGAATGTACCGCCATGCCTGGCTCCCTGAATTTCCCTCTAACCCTGAAGGTTTGTCAGCACCACACTGCTGCCGCCTGGTAGCTATCCTTCACCGAGACAGAGGGCACAGAGAGCTGGCTAGGATGGGAACCATGGTGTCACATCCGGCTCAGCCACAGACTGGTTGGGTGGCCTTGAGTGACTCACTCACTCACTGAACACTGAGTCACACCACACATCAATTTGCTCATTTGTTAAGAAACAAAGAAGGAGTCAAGCTTTTGCGTGCACCTCAACCCCGTCTCATTGCCAAGGGCAGGTGGTGCACAGTCCCCTGGGAACCTCTCTCTCTGTCACACTCCACTCTCCCTTCAGGGCCCCACAGACATATTTGGGTCTGCTGCTCTGCCCTTTGCTGACTCGTCTTCACCATTGTCCTCTGGGAGGCAGGATCTCATGGATTCCAGGCTGTCCCTGAACTGGTTATGGGGTGGATGCTGGCCGACCTCCACCTCCTGATCTTTTTGCTTTTCGCCTCCTAGGGATGCAGGGATGCGCCACCACACCTGGCCTTCGCTATGCATCTTTGACAAGCTCTCTTTCGTTCTCCCCTCTCAGTCACCGTGACTACATCATGCTTTGTCGCACTGTCCTGGCGGTCTTCACCGGCGAATACAGACTCAGGACCAAGGCCATCCAGCCCTGGCAGTCGCTCTTGTGCATGGAAAGTGAGCGTGCACACTCCGCTGCTGTTCCTGCTCTATGCTTTGTACCCCAATCCCTGCATAGCCTGGGGAGCTGGGCAGATGGGGAGGGAGAGAAGGAAGCAGCAAAGATGAAGGAGAAGGCCTGGCTTAGAGCACCCCTGAGGTCCAGCCACTGATCTGTGAAAATCCTGGGGTCTTTCCAACAGATTTCCTGTTTTCCTCAGTTGGGCTGGAGTTCATTTCTATCACTCACCACCAAAGAAATCCTGAAGAATTTGGAATGAGCAAGCCGGAGCCAAGAACAAAGTGTTGGCACATGGTATATAGTATAAGGTGCATTCCAGGGCCAAATATGGTAAAAACCTCGATTGCCCAGAGGTCACCAGCACGACCTGCTTGTCCAGACAGAACACCATGGAAACCCCAGAAGGGGAAAGGGGGCTTATTATTTTTGTGCCTTCCCAAAGGGAGGGGAACAGGAGGTGTAGAGACAAGTTGGAATATCAAAGACAAATGCAGAATGAAGTTGGGGTCTGGCCGGGAACCAGAACACAGGGACGCTGAAGCCAAAAATGCCAGACCCAATGGTTACAGAACACGTGCTTAAAGCACAGCGTTGCCAGGGGACTGATCAGGCATCCGGAAACCTGGTGGCACCAGCACACTGGACGGGGAGCCACCTCCTCCTGGATTCCCTCTCACCCAAACCATAGCAGTAGTTTCTGTTCTTATGGGAGAAGAAGTCACCCAAGTAGAGGAAACAAGTGGTCTTTCTTTCCCTGTTTTTAATAAGGGAAGAAAGTAAAAATAAAGTGTGCCCTCCAAGGTGGGGAAAATTGCTGCCTTTGATGCCGGCACTTCAGAAGTCTTGGTCTACTGGGGCTGTCTACACTGGTCTTCTTCCCAGAACAGGTGGAGGTTCTTTTGGAAGCCATCCTTACCCATAACTTAGTCTGTTACAACCAGATGCATAGATGCAATAATATGTATAATAATATGTATAATATGTATAAAAAGATTAACGAGATGGATTATCTGTGCTTTAGCTATCTGGGGCCCAAATAGTGGAAAGTAAAACCCGACTCCTTAAAGTTGTTTTCTGACCTCCACATGCTCAAATGCACACACACACACACACACACACACACACACACACACACACACACACGTGCGGGAGCCAGCACAGAGAGACTAAATAAATAAATACATATATACACACATAAATTTAACTTAATTTAAAAAATATGTGCAGGACTGGAGAGATGGCTCAAGAGTTTAAGAGCACTGGCTGTTCTTCAGTTCAGCCAGTGAGGTCCTGAGTTCAATTCCCAGCAACCACTTGGTGGCTCATAACCAGCTACACTGGGATCTGATGCCATCTTCTGGCATGTAGGCATACATACAGGGAGAATACTGTATATATGATAAATCAATCCTAAAACACCGTATATGCATACAAGTGTGATAACTTGCGCAGTGTTCCTCAGGAGAGGAGGGGGTCTTCACGGGAGCTGGCCAGAGCCCACTAAGAGCAGCTTATCTGTATTTCCCAGAGCCTTGGTCAGCTTGGCTAGCTCACACTCAGTCATAAGCCTCTTCTCTTCTCTTCTGCAGGGTGTCTGATCTTGCTGTTTTAACTCTAGCATTCGTTATAACCATAACATTTGTTTTAACCATAACAGTTACTACTGTCCCAGAGAAGGGTCTGTTCTGTGTGTGGACAGATATTCTTAAAGATCCAGCGTCACCGTCACTGATACCTCCTGAGCCCAGTTAAGGACACTGAGCCCTAATTAGACCAGAGTCAGGATCACAAAGTATCCGAGTCTGACGTTTATGAGTAACCTCTAGGGCTGAATTCTCAACTCTTTACTGTTGTTTTAGAGCTAGTCTGTCTTGGTTACTTTTCTATTGCTGGGATAAAACACCATGACCAAGGCAACTAATAGAGGGAATTTATTTGGGCTTATGGTTCTAGAGGGATACAAGTCCATCCTGGCTGGGAAACATGGCGGTAAGTGGCAGGTGTGGCGGCTGAGAGCTCACATCTTCAATCGCAAGCATGAAGCAAAGAGAACAAACTGAAGTTGGGAAAGACTATAAAGGCTATAAATCTTTCCCTCTGTGCCTTCCTCCAGAAGCCTCCCCTAACAAAGCCGCCAACTGTGTTCATGATCTGAGCATTTCTTATTCAAACCACCGCACAGTCTCAGCAAGTTCAACCAAGCAGACTCAAGGCTTCATGGGGTGGACACGGACACGGAGAGTTCTAGAAGAATATCGTGAACAACGTGTAGAATTAATTGATGTACCTCAGCAGGGCTTCTCAGCTCTAGTGGGATTCAAGGTCACCACATGCTCTGTTGTAGAGACTGTCCTCGGCTCTGCAGGGCATTTGACAGCATCCCAGGCCTCCACACACTGGGTGCCCATAGCACACCTCCCTCATGTCAATCAAAAAATGTCTTTAGACATTGCTGCATGTCTCTGGGGGTGGGAGCAATGGAATTATGCCAGAGAGCCAGGCATAGTGGCCCGCAGGTATGACCCCAGTGCTTGAGAGACTGAGGCAGGAGAATCTGGTCCAAAACCAAAACAAACAAACAAACAAACAAACAAAAAAAACCCAACCCAAACCAAACCAAATCAAGATGCGTTAATAACTGTCAGACAAGTGGGCTGGGTGCAGTTCGGTTGGTGGGGTGCTTGCCTAGCGCGCATGAGACCCAGCACAGTGTACACAGGGCTCAGTAACGCACACACCTCTATTTCTAGAGCTTGGGAGGGGGAGGCAGGAGGATCAGAAATTGAAGGTCATCCTCTGCTATTGGAAGTTTGAGGCTAAGCCTCAGGATATAAGAGATTATCTAAAAAAAAAAATAAAAAATAAAAAATGAAAAGAAGCAGAAATCAAGCCAGCTATGCCCTCTGGGCTTGTATACCCACATCTGAGAGCTGCTGTCTTGGAAGCTGTGAATGGGGGCCTGGGGTGAAATGAAAGGAGAAAACACTGCTTAGTCTAAGGATGTGAGGGGAGGAGGGAGGGGCTTCAATTTATTCCATCTCCACAGTTTTAAAGGCAAGGTGTCCCTATGTAGCCCAGGCTAGCTTTGACCTTGAGGAGATCTTCCTGGGTGCTGGCATGACATCTGACACAGTTGTCTTCCCTTGTGATTGTGAGAGTCTCACGTTTCTCAGACTGAGACCTCAGACTCACTATGAAGTCAAGGATGGCCTTCCTGCTTCCACCTCCTGAGTGCTGAGATGATACTCTGGCACTACCACATCTGCTCTGACACTTTTTCTTTTATATTTATCTATTTGAGGGAGGGGCCGTGTGATCTGTGGCGGTTAGAAGACAGCTTGTGGGAGTCTGTTCTCTCTTTCCACTCTGTGGGTTCTTGGGGTTCAAACATCGATTGTCACGCTCGGCTGTGAGTGCCCTTAACTGCTCAGCCACCCATCTTCTCCTTGATGTTTCTTAACCAGGTGGGGTAGCACATGCCATTAATCCCATTTCTACCCCATGTCTACAGCTCCACCCCCCCAAACAGCTCCCCAGCTAAAAGTCTGAGACAGACACACAGTCAGAAAACTAGACCATCAAATTGGGGCCTTCTAGAATCCAGAGATATGGGCAGATTTCTTGTGGTGCCAGGCAAGGGTTTAATAAGCCCTGATGGGCTCGGTTAGCTCAGGTAAAGCTACCAGGGGAAGTGTGTTGGAGCTGGGGGAAGGGTAGTAAGGAGAGGGGAGGGGAGGGGAGGGGAGTGGAGGGGAAGGAGCTCAGGGCTGAGTTGGGAGCCCAGGGGAAATCTCCAGGTCTCAGGGTGGACCACAAGCTCAGCATCCTTGCCTGGACTTCTTTCCCCCTTTGTTTATTACCTCCTGTCTTTTTGGCCTCTGCTTTAGTAGCTAAAAATGTTCGGAATCAAAATGAATCTTGTGTATTTGCTTCGAGACAAGGGTCTAGGCTTTGTAGCCCAGGCTGACCTCAAATTCAAGATCGTCCTTCTTCAAGCCTTCCAAGCACACATCAGAGGGAGCAGTTCAGTCTCTGTGTCCTTGTCCCATGTCCTTCCACTGTTCCTGTCTTTCTTGTCTAAGAACTCTTATAATTAGGGTTCATCTGGATTTCAGGACAATCTTCTCATGGGGAAAAAAAAAACCTTAACTTTGCCACACAAGTAAGCCTCTTTTGCCATTGAGATTATGTAACACATCCAATATTTAAGAGATTGAAATATGCTCATCTTTGGGGGGCCACTGTTTGGTTTTGTCACCCTCCCCCACTCCTTTGTATGGGAGACAAGGTCACCAATGTGTATAGATAGCTCTGGAGCAGCAGAGCTCTCCTGAAGCACAGAAGGGTGCTGTGGTGGGGATGGAGAAGCACTCTGGGCTATCTTGAGCTAAGTAGATGAAGCAAGTTTCTCCTTCAGGGTTTAGATTTGAGTCCTTGTCTCCAGTGTCCCTTTGTGTCCTCGTCTCTTGAGCATTTCTGTGCCTGCATTTTCAGCTATATAAAGATCCTCGTGGTAAGCCTTGCCTCCTAGGGTTCTGTGGGAACCGTCAGCCATGCCTGGATGATCCTGGAAGGCTGTTCAGGGTCTAGAGCCTAGGCAGAAAGCTAGAGCCCCCCCCACCCCCCGAGGGTCAGTACTGAGTACTTGAAGCCTGGCTCTGTAAGCAAGGCTTTGCTTAGCTCTCCCTGTGTTCTCTTCCCCATGTCTGCCGCAATTACGGACTCACGAGAGTCCTGGGAGAAGGAGGTCCAGAGCCCAGAGGAAAAGGGCTCATTGTCCACCATGTGGCCATGACACAAAGGGATGCTGTACTTGTTCCTGGAACTGAGCCATTCCTAGTAGGTCCTAGGAGTCTGCCCAGGGAGAGAGGACAGGAAACAGCCATGTGAGTAGTCTCTGAAAGCAAGAGAAGAATCAGCATTTGTTGAGTGTCTACCCAGCATGAGAGTTTGGTCATTTCCTTGGAAACCTCGAGAAAGAGACATTTATCTTTATGGGAAATAGGAGCTCAGGAGCTTAGGAATGTCTCGAGGTTCCACTCAGAGTTGGGGATCTGCTCGATGCTCCCAGAGGATGACTTCAGGCTGCCTCCCCCACTATACTAGCAGACATGGCCGTCCAGGGCTTGTCCAGTGCTCTTCTGACCTTCTCTCTCGGCAGTGCTGTGGGTTTGCTCGGTAGCAGTGTGACCCGATTTAAACAACAAATGAGTGTACAGATTGCTCACATCTGAACTTACGTGAACAAAGCAGCAGTCAGTTGGAGTTTGGGGGAACATTTGCTTGCTGCCTTTCCTCTTTTTTTTTTTTTTTTTTTTTGGTTTTTCGAGACAGGGTTTCTCTGTGAAGCTCTGGCTGTCCTGGAACTCACTTTGTGGACCAGGCTGGCCTCGAACTCAGAAATCCGCCTGCCTCTGCCTCCTGAGTGCTGGGATTAAAGGCGTGCGCCACCACGCCCGGCTTGCTTGCTGCCTTTCCTTTGCGTGCGTATGAGTGTGAGCACGTGTGCACCCGGAGATCTGACGTCAACATCAGCTGTTGTCCTCAACGACTGCTCATCTTTTTTATTCTTTTTTTTTTTTTTCTCGTTCGGTCAACCCTGCTTGCTCCGGTCGGTCCCGCTTGCTCCGGCCGTCCCCCGCTCTCTCCGGCCAGCCGGCTGTCTCCTTTCGGCCCCGCTCATTCCGGCCAGCCCCGCTCGCTCTGGCCACCCCCCCCCCTTGCTCCAGCCGGTCCCGCTTGTTCCGGCCGCCCCTGTTTGGCCCCGCTTGCTCCGGCCAGCCCCGCTCGCTCTGGTCGCCCCGCTCGCTCCGGTTGGATCCGGTTGGCTCCGCTTGCTCTGGCTGCCTCCACTCACTCTCTCCAATCCAAGGATTCGTTTATTATTATTATTCATAAGTACGCTGTAGCTGACTTCAGACACACCAGAGGAGGGCGTCAGATCTCATTACGGGTGGTTGTAAGCCACCATGTGGTTGCTGGGATTTGAACTCATCACCTTCGGAAGAGCAGTCAGGTGCTCTAACCCGCTGAGCCATCTCACCAGACCCCTTTTTTATTCTTTAAAGTAGTCGGGGAGGGCTGGAGAGAGGGCTCAGTGGTTTAGAGCACTGGCTGGTCTTCCAGACGTTCTGAGTTCAAACCCCAGCACCCGAATGGTGGCTCATAAGCACGTAGAATGGGATCTGATGTCCTCTTCTGTCATGCAGGTGTCATGAGAAAGAGAGCACTCATATGTTAAGTAAATAAATAACTCATACATTAAATAAGTAAATCTTTAAAAAATTGTGTGTGTGTCTCATGGCGCATGTGAAGTCAGAAGACAATTTTCTGCCTTGTTGAGGCAGGGTCTCCCTTGTTTCTGCCGTACTATATACTGTAGGCTGGCTGGTTTGAGGGCTTCTGGGAGATTCTCCTGTTCTGTCATAGGCGTGCTGGGACTACGGATTTGTGATACTGCGCCTGGTTTTGATGACCCAAGTTCATTCTCAGGAACCCACATTTAAAACAAAACAAAACAAACAACAACAACAACAACAAAACCACAAAAGAACAGATTTTACAAGCTCCGGGAGGCTCCTGCTGGGTTCCAAAGGACCAAGCCTGGGATTCCCTTATTATATTTAATTGAGTAAATTGCTAGATGACTGATGGAGACAGAATCCTAGAGGAAATAATGCTGAGAGTTTGTTGACAGAGATGGTCCTTGAAGGAAGACTGTCCCCATCTGACCTGCTAAGATAGGAGAGCTGAAGCCAGGTGGTGGCCCACACCTTTAATCTCAGCACCCGGAGGGCAGAGGAAGGCAAGTCTCTGAGTTAGAGCAAGCCTGGACCAGGCACACTGTTGGAGTCAGAGGTAACCCCCAGTCTGTCCCTCAAAGTGACGTTTTAACATAATGTGTTGACATGGAGGTCACTTAGGCCAAGACGAGAAGACACTTGAGGCAGAATGTCTCCCAGCATGTGTGGTGGACTTAATGTGTTATTCTAATTCCTGTCATTCACAGGATGCCTCTTTCATAAAGAATACGAAGAAATTGCTAGAAAGATGAAAGAAAGAAAGAAAGAAAGAAAGAAAGAAAGAAAGAAAGAAAGAAAGAAAGAAAGAAAAGCACCACAAAAGGTAGGAGTCCTATTACTCTGTTAAAGTGATTAAATTGCTATAAAACCACTCTGCCCCCTGCTGGAGACGTTTCTAAATGTTTCTGGGGGCATGTCAGGTCTTACTTCATCTTAGCCTGTCCCTGCCCTGGTCAGCAGTGGAGGAGGGCTGAATGGCTGTCTGGGGCCGGTGGGATGCCTCTTATTCTGCTCTCTGCAGTTTGCAGAAGGATTGGGAATCATGCCTTGAGGCCGTCCAAACTCGAGGTCAGCGTAGGACAAGCAGCTAAAATACTCAGAGTCAGAAGCTGAGGCTGGAAAGACGTGTCTCCTAGTCTCTTCCCACTCCTTCCTGTGTGCCCTGCTCACCCTGGGTCTTGTGCTTCCATGGGGAAGGGTGGGTTTACATCTGGTAGGAGGGCTTCTGAGTGGCCAATGGGCCTGGCTGGGATGCGCTTGCTCCGAGGCTCTGCAGTTCAGATGCTTCACAGTGGTGTTATACTCGGCACACAGGGGCTTGGCCAACGCTCCCTTGGAGGCGATGCTGAGCCTCTTTGGGGGCTTAGGGTGGAGGAAGAGAGAAACAGCTCAGTTTCTCCCATATTCTCAACAATCTGGCTCTGCTTCAGCATGCTGAAGCAGTCCCACAAAGCCCTGCCTCTGCCCGCTCGTGCTGGGATTACAAGTGTGCACCACCATTTTGATTTTACATAAAGTAAGTATGGGTGTGCCCTGTGGGTATGCACACAGGAGAGCAGGTACCCACGGAGTCCAGACAAGGGTGTCAGATGCCCTAGGGCTGGAGTTACCGGCAGCTGTGAGCTGCTCTGTGTGAATGCTGGGGACCTAACTCCCTTTAGGAGCAGAGCTCACTTCTAACTGCTAAGCCATCTCTTCAGCCCTTAGAATGCTCACGGATTTTTGTTGTTGTTGTTTGTTCTTTTTTGTTTATTCTTTTTTTGTTTTTGCTTTTTGAGACAGGGTTTTTCTGTGTAGCCCTGGTTGTCCTGCAACTCCCCTCCTGTAGAGCAGGCTGGCCTTGAACTCAGAGACGCAAGTTCCTCCGTCTCTCAAGTGGTCGAATTAAAGGCGTGCGCTACCACTGCCCAACGATCATTCACATTTGTAAAAAGAAAAGGTTACATTTAAACTTGGACTGGTGTGAGACGTGTCCAGGTGAGATGAACTTCCCACCCTTGGTCCCAGAAGGCGGCTTGGACTGGTGTGAGACGTGTCCAGGTGAGATGAACTTCCCACTCTTGGTCCCAGAAGGCGGCTAATTTGGAGACTCCTCTGGATGGACACTCACTGCATGCGATACTGCTGGGCTCCTGGGTGGGGCCACTGCAGATTCACGTCAAAGCTTAAATAACAAAGTCACTGTAGGTCACAGCAGTGGACAGCATACGCTGAGGTCTTGGGCAGCTCATGGTCTGGTGACACAGAGAGTTTAAGTATCCAAAACCTTGTCCTTTGGCTTTACTATCGTCTTTCACCATCTTGGACCCAGGTGTCCTTACAGTTAGTTGATCAGAGGGGAAGAAGGGCCAGTTGTATCCTCCCTGGGTATTATTCTAAGGGGTGAGGAAGGGGCCTATTCCCTTGGCTCCTCAGCTAGGGGCTAATGTCTATAGGAGGGATGCCATCCAACCTATATGACACGCTAAGCACATCAAAAGACTTCCATTTTAGCTGGCACACAGCTGCCCCTAAAGCCTTCAGCACTCTCCTGTCCACCCTGGAAATGTTCCTGAATCCCGCACCCAAAGAGATACTTCAGAGCCCACTGAGGCCCTGACCTAGCATGGATGTCCTTTTTATTTTCTGGCTGTGCTCCCCGCCACCTTTCTAATATGAAGACATAGTATTTTACTATTTTACATTTCTGAGGTACTGAGGATTAAGCACAAATCCTTGCACACATTAAATAGGCATTTTACCAGTGAGCTGCAGCCATAGCCTTCTAACTTAAAAAAAAAAAAAACTTTAAATTTGTGTGTGTGTGTGTGTGTGTGTGTGTGTGTGTGTACATACATGCACATGTATATCACTCATGTGGAGGCCAGAGACCCACTTGTTGTGAAGTTGGTTCTCTCTTCTACCTTATGGGTTCTGGAGTTCAAATGCAGGTTGTCAAGCTGGGCAGCAAGTGCCTTTACCCGCACTAACCCTGGCTGGCTGCAGTCAGAGACACTGTGTTGAAACTTTGTAACCATCAAGTTCGTCTTGGCTACATACTGAGTTCAAGGCCAGCCAAGGACACCTGGGACCCTGTCTCAAAAGAACAAAAATAAATAGGAGAGGAGAAGAGCAAATTTAAGAGGGAGCTCCACTCCCGGGGAAACGAGTCAGCAGAGAGAGCTGGAGCTTCAGCAGCCAGGGTGGCAGATGCCAGGGGCCATGCCAGTCAGTCAGTCAGTCTCTGGTCAGCGGGGAACAATGGCAGAGCTGCCCCCTCAGGCAAGCGGAGAGGGCAAGCTTTGCTTTCAGACATCACAAGACCCTGTAGAAACAGAGGCTCAGGCTGGAGAGACAGTTCAGCAGTTAAGAGCACTGACTGCTCTTCCAAAGGTTCTGAGTTCAAATCCCAGCAACCACACGGTGGTTCACAACTATCTGTAATGAGATCTGATGCTCTCTCTAGGGTGTCTGAAGACAGCTACAGTGTATTTACATATAATAAATAAATAAATCTTAAAAAAAAAAAAAACAGAAACCAGATGCTGGAGACCTAGGCTCCACCCCTCTTGCTTGTTTTTTTGTTTCGTTTTGTTTTTGTTTTTTGTTTTTTTAGACAAGGTCTCATTGTATATCCTGGCTGGCCTGGAACTCAGATGAATCTGGTCTCACACTCAACTGCCTCTGTCTCCCCAGTGCTGAGATGAAAGGCCTGTGCTATCATGTTATGCTCCCTCCCACTCCTTGTTCTTAAATGTGAGGACAAAAGATTTGAACTCCTAGAAAGGAGTCAGGATATGGTTCAATTCTTTCAACAAAGATAGACGACAGAAATGGGCCCTTTAGAGTTACCAGACCTGGTTCTGTGTCTGTGGAGACGGCATCCAGCATTCTGGAAAAGGACAGGCCAGAGTTCCAACTGAAATCTTGGGAACTCATCCAAGGAGAAGGCTCCTAGGTCCCTCTGGGCCTGCAAATGTGTCCAGTCTGAGAAATAGGCCTGGGGTTTGCCACTGTGCTACAGGAATGGCTGTGATGGAGGAAGGCCTGGTCTGGGAAGCCAGGCAGGTCGTGGTTCCCCTTGTTTCAGTCCTTCCTCCTGTCAGTGAGAAAGCTACAGCTTGTCCAACATCCGGTGATCGCTAAGTGCCAAAGCTGGAACCTGCCTTTTCCTGGAGAGCTCAGGAGAGATGGCTGAGGAAGTTTTGCCTGGGGTAGTTACCTGTTTAGCTGTTGACCCTATGTAACATTTCTAGGCCTGTTTCCCTGACTGTCTCCCCCAAATCTAGCCCTGGTGCGCCCCTCATGCTCCAACTCAGGTGGGCCCCAAACCTCTTCACAAGTGTGAGGACTAAGAGCCCCAGAGTATCAATTCCTTCTGGGCTCTGCGAAAATTTGCATTTTGAACAGGGTGGGGATCAACAGCCCACCTTGGGAGGTGCCGAGGGAGGAGTCTAAGGCCCGGTTCCCAGCCTTCTGGACAGAAGGTGGGTGTTGATGATTGGGTGGAGCTGCCTGAGGACCTGGCTGCTGTCTGGCTAGCCCTTGCCAGGAGGGCGGGCTTTCTGCTGTCTGGCTTTTGAGATCCTTCCAGGCTCCAGGCTGGACTGAAGACAGGTCTGGAGCCTGTCTCCACTGTCTTCATCGCAGCACCCGGAGGGTGGGGCCTCTATCCCTCTCATCTATGGAACCTGGATCCTCTCCAGGCTTGTTCTCCCCCACCCCCCTCTAGCTCAGGTTCCCGGTACCGACTGACTTTGGACCAGCTATGAATACAGGGGCACACATCTGGAAGGTAGATCCGAGGTGGCTTGCCAAGCCTTGAGCAAGGAGGAGCAAGGCAAGCAGGCCCCAGCAGCAATCTGGAGGAGTTTCTGAATTACCCACTGGCTGGAAACCAGAGGACAGAACAGGCCTGGGCGGGCCCTCCTGGCTAGGACTCTAAAGAGACTCCTGGCTCCAGGCCTCGGCACCACTTCCCCTGTCCTCCCTGTTGTGTCTTCACCAGGCTCTCCTCTGCGGGCTCCTCCAAAGGCGCTCGCTGCCAGCACACAGGGGTTGTCAGTTGTACACTCATCCTACCCACACAGTAGATAGAGGAGGCCACCCAGGATCCCAGGGCGAGCTGCTGGTCCTCTGCTTCTTTCCTGACTGTACCTGCCACCAGCTGAGGTCAGCCCTGGACCCCACCTCTGACACCTGTCAAGTTCAGGAGGAGGCTTGGCTACATTCTCTACCATTCCCAGGAATGCTGGAGGACTGTGCATGAGTGGGACAGTGGGAAAGGTGTTGGTTGTCACCATGTCCTCTAAACGGATCTCCATTCCTCCCACCAAGGCTAGGGATTTGGCTCAGTTGCTAGAGCACCTAGCAGGCACAGAACCGGGAGTTAGCTCTCCAGCTCCATATAAACCAGATGTGGTGGAAGACTATTTTAATCCCCACACTGCAATCCCAGCACTTGGGAGGCAGAGAAAGGAGAATCCTGTCAGCCTGGGTTACACGAGACCAAATCTCTCTCTCTCTCTCTCTCTCTCTCTCTCTCTCTCTTGGTTTTTTCGAGACAGGGTTTCTCTGTATAGCCCTGGCTGTCCTGGAACTCACTCTGTAGACCAGGCTGGCCTCGAACTCAGAAATCCGCCTGCCTCTGCCTCCCGAGTGCTGGGATTAAAGGCGTGAGCCACCACGCCCGGATTCTCTTTATTTATTTATTTATTTATTTATTTATTTATTTATTTTTAAAGATTTATTTATTATATGTAAGTACTTTGTAGCTGTCTTCAGACACTCCAGAAGAGGGCATCAGATTTCGTTATGGATGGTTGTGAGCCACCATGTGGTTGCTGGGATTTGAACTCTGCATCTTAGGAAGAGTAGTTGGCGCTCTTAACCACTGAGCCACCTCGCCAGCCCGAGACCAAATCTTAAAAAAAACAACACCACGGTCCTCCCCCAGACATGATGGGTTGCATAATTTTGGAGTCAGTCCATTTGTTTAAAAACAAATTTAGGGCTGGTGAGATGGCTCAGAGGGTAAGAGCACCCGACTGCTCTTCCGAAAGTGATGAGTTCAAATCCCAGCAACCACATGGTGGCTTACAACCACCCGTAATGAGATCTGATGCCCTCCTCTGGTGCGCCTGAAGTCAGCTATAGCATACTTATGAATAATAATAATAAAATGAATCCTTGGACGGGAGAGACTGACCGGAGTGAGCGGGGCCAACCAGAGCGAGCAGGGCTGTCCAGAGTGAGCGGGGCTGGCCAGAGCAAGCGAGCGGGGCCGAATGGGGCTGGCCGGAGTGAGAGGGGCCAGAGCGAGCAGAGCCAACCGGAGCGAGCAGGGATGGCCAGAGCAAGTGGGGCCAACCTGAGCGAGAGGATCCGGCGGGAGCGAGGGAGCGAGAGGGGTCGACTGGAGCGAGCCGGGTTGAACGGAACAAGGGAAAAAACAAACAAACAAACAAACAAACAAATTTAATCCCAGTACTTGGGAGGCAGAAGCAGGATCTCTGAGTTGGAGGCCAGCCTGGTCTACAAAGCAAGTTCAGGACAGCCAGGGCTGCTGCACAGAGAAACCCTATCTCAAAAAAAAAAAAAAAAAGTAGCAACAGGGCCTGAAATTCACTGTGGGGCTAGTGAACCCATACAACAATAAAGCAGAGTCCCCAGCAAACCCTGGCCCTCCCATGCCCACTCCACCTTTCCTAGACGTGCTTCAAGAGCTTGGCTGTAGACTCGGGCACTCATCTGCCTGCTGCTCTCCCTTACACCTACCACATCTTCAGTGGAAGGCTCTACATTTTGACGAACATTAGGGACACTGAGGTAACGGTTCTTTGCAGTAGCACCCATTCCAGCTGGCTAGGGGGCGAGACGGACTCTTTGGGGGATGGACTCTGGGCTTGTGGGCCCTCAGCTGCTGACAGGTGCCAGTCAGCACTCTTGGTGGGGGTCTGATGAAGGTAAGCCCCTGTCAGTCTATGGTTACCCGTTAGAGTAATTTTCCCTGAGGGAAGGAAGTTAGGGAGCGCTAGACTGTGTTGACAGCCCCAGACTGAACATCCGCAGAGCCCTATCTGCTGGTGTTCTTGTTGCTATTCCACAGTAGCTGAGCTCCTGCAAGCCAGGCACTGCGACTTCTTTTGGAGCTGTGCAGTCCCCTAAGCCACGGGGAAGGCAGGGACCTGGGTTTGCAGTTCGAAGTGTCTTGATTTAGGAGGGTGGTTGACTCTGACAGGCAACTGGGCAAACTCAGTGCTGAGAAAGATGAGGTCCTGTAGGTAGGTGGGCCAGCACTTGGCTCGGACAGGCTGCTCCGGCCATAGCCAACCCAAGACCCCGCTCTCACGCCTGATGCCAGTCTTCATGGGCTTCTCCACTTTTCCATTAGGGGGTGCTTAGTTTTGATCCTAGAAGTCACAATAGATGAACAGGCCAATGGCTTATCCACACAGCTGCTGCCTGCCTGGCTCCTGCCTCGACTGTGTCTTCTCCTATGGAGGTCCTTTCCTTGGGACTGCTTGGCTGACCACTGACTTAACATGCCTCTTTAGGGCTTTATGTTCCATGCTGCAGAGCAGAGCGGGCATTGGAATTCACTCATATCTGTGATAAGGCTGTAGCCCAGGTTGATGCTATATACAATGCCCTACACTCGATAAGACGAGAAATAAACAATAAGGAATACAATAATAAGACAATAAGCTTACACAATAAGGAATCCAACACAAGTCAACCGGTGCCAAACTCACGTCCTAACCGCAATTAGGCACTTCCTCATCAGCCACTCACTGTTCCCTGAGAAACTTTTGAGGGTTAGGAAAGGTTCCAGGAACAAATTCAAATGGAGGCCTGTATCGGGGCTGGTCTGGCAGTGGGGTAGGATTGAGCTTGGCTTTTCAGAGGAGCTTAAGAGGAGCAGGAGGAAGGCCCTTTCCACTCAACGGACATCCTCACTCTGTGGTGTCAGATATGTCCCACTTCATGGGAGACCCCTGGGTCTAGCCAGATTGACTCATTGCTTCCCAAACTCTGCTACCCAGGGCTGGGGGAGCCTGCTGTCAGGGAAGCTGTCAGAGGTTTTTGTCTTTTCTGGAAGAGATTCCTGCATTCCCAGTGTGCTTCCAGCCCTGCCCATGGAAGGGGAGTCCTCAGAGTCCTGATGCAGCTGGGTGTCTGTTCTTTTCTTTTTTTTTTTAAGATTTATTTATTTATTTTATGTATATAAGTACACTGTAACTGTACAGATGGTTGTGAACCATCATATGGTTGCTGAGAATTGAACTCAGGACTTCTGCTTGCTCCGGCCCCGCTCATTCCTACCCAAAGATTTATTTATTGCTATATGTGAGTACACTGAAGCTGTCTTCATACACACCAGAAGAGGGCGTCAGATCTCATTATGGATGGTTGTGAGCCATCATGTGGTTTCTGGGATTTGAACTCAGGGCTTCTGGAAGAACAGTAAGTGTTCTTTTTGTTCTTTTTTTTTTTTTTTTTAAGATTTATTTATTATATGTAAGTACACTGTAGCTGTCCTCAGATACTCCAGAAGAGGGCATCAGATTTCGTTACAGATGGTTGTGAGCCACCATGTGGTTGGTGGGATTTGAACTCTGGACCTTCAGAAGAGCAGTCGGTACTCTTAACCACTGAGCCATCTCGCCAGCCCCCGAGACAGGGTTTCTTTGTGTAGAGCTGGCTGTCCTGGAACTTACTCTGTAGACCAGGCTGGCCTCGAACTCAGAAATCTGCCTGCCTCTGCCTCCCAAGTGCTGGGATTAAAGGCGTGTGCCACCATGCCTAGCCAGTCAGTGCTCTTAACTGCTGAGCCATCTCACCAGTCCTGGGGTGTCTGTTTTTACAGTTTCATTTATTTCTAAAATTTTATGTGTATGTGCCTAAGTAAAGGTGTGTACTTGGGGGTCAGAAGAGGACATTGGGTGGATTCCTTGGAACTGGAGCAATAGGCAGTTGTAAGCCACAATATGGGTGCTGGGAATCAAACCTGGGTCCTCAGCAGCCAGTGCTCGTAATCACTGAGCCATCTCTCCAGCTGTTGCTCTTACAATTTTGTTGGAGCTTCAGCCTATCCATGCTGATATTCAGGCTATCCCTTCTGTCATCCTGAGCATCTGAGGACATTTACCACACTCTTGAGAAAACCCACTGTCTCAGTCAAGGTCCCAGGCATGGAAAGCAGTAGGGAATCATGGCCGGAACTCAAGGGGCTCTGAGTCCAAGTCCACAAGGGAGGATGTCCTCCACAGACTCTGAAGACACAGCCTGTTCACTGTTCACAAGTTAGAGCACTTGGAAGAGAGAACTTCTGTCGAGAATCTCATTGGCCTTGTGGCATGTCTGTGAAGACATTTTCTTAATGGTTGATGTGGGAAGGGCCAGCTCACTGTGGGTGGTGCCATCCCCTAGGCAGGTGGTCCTGGGTGACATCAGAAAGCAAGCCACAGGGAACAAGATAAGTAGTGCTCCTCTGTGGCTTCTGTTTCAGCTCCTGTGGTGGTTTGAACACGCTTGGCCCAGGGAGTAGAACTTTTAGGAGGTGTGGCCTTGTTGGAGTAGGTGTGTCACTGTGGGTGTGGGCTTTAGGACCCTCATCCTAGTTGTCTGGAAGCCATCTTCAGAACAAGATGTAGAACTCTCAGCTCCTCCTGCACCACGCCTGCCTGGATGCTGCCATGTTCCTGCCTTGATGATAATGGACTGAACTTCTGAACCTGTAAGCCAGCCCCAATTAAATGTTGTCCTTATAAGAGTTGCCTTGGTCATGCGTGTGCATTTCCCTGCATATCTTTAGTAGTGAGATGCATTTATTGGAGACAGCAAATAGATGGCTTTTGCTTTTTGACTGAATTCACTAACCTGTGTCTTTTGGTTAAGGAACTGAGGCCATTTAATATTCAGCACTATTTTGGAAAGTTGGGTATTGGTTCCTGCCATTTCATTGATTTTATAGTGTTTGTCACTCCCCCCCCCATGGTTTATTTTGTTTGTTTTGAGACAGGATGTTGGGCTGGAGAGATGGCTCAGAGGTTAAGAGCCCTGGCTGTTCTTCCAGAGGTCCTGGGTACAATTCTCAGCAACCACATGATTGCTCATAACCACCTATAATGAGATCTGGTGGATATGGCCTCTTCTGGCCTGCCAAAACAGAGAGAGATAAACGCATCTCACGATTAAATATATACAGAGAAACGCACACACATAAAATTAAAAATAAAAAATTTTACAATAATTCTCAGCCATATTAGTTGTGCCACAGTTGAGGCTCTTCATTAGATGGGGCAGGGTCCCGGTGTCTTAGGGTTTTACTGCTGTGAACAGAAGCCATGACCAAGGCAACTCTTATAAGGATGACATTTAATTGGGGCTGGTTTACAGGTTCAGAGGTTCAGTCCAGTATCATCAAGGCAGGAGCGTGTCAGCGTCCAGGTAAATGTGGAACTGGAGGAGCTGAGAGTTCCATCTCTTGTTCCGAAGGCTGCTAGCAGAAAACTGGCTTCTAGGCAGCTAGGATGAGTGTCTTAAAGCCCACACCCACAGTGACACACCTACTCTAACAAGACCATACCTTCTAATGGTGCCACACCTTAAGCCAAGCATATATAAACCATCACTCTGGCTGTCCTCAAACTCACAGAGATCTGCCTGCCTCTGCTTCCAGAGTGCGTGTACCACTACCCCCAGGCTGCTTTAGTTTTTTTCTGTGGGTGAAGACTCTTCTTTGAATTTTAGACTGTGTCCTGGGCCTTCCTTTACCTTAGGCCCTGCAAAGTATCCTATGCTGGGATGAAGAACAGGGACTACCATCATTGCTCCCACTGACAGGGACTACCATCATTGCTCCCACTGACAGGGACTACCATCATTGCTCCCACTGATAATTACTAAGTAAATCTTCCCTGAGTCATTTGGAAGAGCAAGGGAAATGATCTTGGTTTATTTTCTGTTACTATAACCAAATAGCTGATGCTAGTAATGCAGAAAGAAAAGAGGGTTGCCAGGTATGGTAGTCCAGCACACCTGGACTCCCATCACTTGGGAGGCATAGGCTGGAGGATCTCTGAGTTCGACGCCAGCCTGGTCTAGAGAGCAAGTTCCAGGATAGCCAGAGGTATGTGATGAGACCTTGTCACAAACAAACAAACAACCACACAGTATTTATCTTTGTGTGTGCGTATGCACCTATGTTTGTGGATGCTGGCAGAGACCAGCAGAGGCTGTTGGCTTCCATGGAGCTGGAAATGCAGTCAGTAGAAAGCTGCCCAGTGCTGGGAACTGTACTCCTGTCCTCTGATGTGACGACTTTCTCTCCCTGTCTTCCTATTGCTACTCCATGTACTACCATGCACAGTTACCATGGTAGCACAGTTACCATGGTGCCCTAAGCATGCAAGGCAGGTGCCCGACTGAGTGAGCTCCACCCCAGGTTTTGTATGTGGATGCTGGAAGCCAAGCCTGGGTCCTCTTCAAGAGCAGTCAGTACTCTTAACCTGTAGAGCCTTCTCTTCTGGTCCCTCTTCCTCTTTTTGAAGGATTAACATTCTGAATCCACCCCCCCCCCCCAATAACTTAAAAAAGGAGTCGCTGCTGTCACATGGCATATTTGAGAAAGGCATTTGGAGGCTGTTAACCTTAAACTTGAAATTACAGGAAGGTGGACCATCCAGTGTGAGGTGGGAGGCAGGGTACCGAAGCCCTTAGGCCCTTTCAAACGATGGCTTGGTATGGGGGAAGGGACAGAGTCCCACACTTGTTTGTGGTGTGCCTACCATTGGCTGCTCCACAGACACAGAGAGAGGGAGGTTGGCAAGATGTCCTCTCCCTAGAAAGAAACCAGGTCTCCCAGCCCCTGTCTTGGCACTGCAGGACCAGGAGCCGTCTGACTCTGCCTTAGAAAGGGTAGACCACTGCCCCAGCTTCCTTTCCTACCCCTGCTGGGAAACAAAGAGGAGCTGCTGGGATATGGAATTCTCAGTATAGCAAGGGTGTGTCTGTGTGTGTGTGTGTGTGTGTGTGTGTGTGTGTGTGTGTGTGTGTGTGCTTGCGCTCACGTGTTCCCGAAGAAGCCCCTTCCAAAGCCTCAGGATTTGATGTTTATCACATTGTCAGCGTTTGCAATTTCTCACTGGTTACAACCTTTTCCCCCCAACTCTAAAGAAGCCTGTTCCTTTTCCTTCCTTCCTTCCTTCCTTCCTTCCTTCCTTCCTTCCTTCCTTCCTTCCTTCCTTCCTTCCTTCCTCCCTCCCTCCCTCCCTCCCTCCCTCCCTCTCTCCCTTCCTCTTTTCCTCTCTCTTTCCTTCATCTCTGCCCCTTCTTTTGAGCTCTCTCTCCTCTCTCTCTCTCTTTCATTCTGATAGCGAATAGGAATCTAATTTTCCTGAGCCAGTCCAGGGCTTCTATTTTTCCTGCTTCCAATTACCTGGTCTCATTGAACTGGTTAAACAACCCATATGGCATAGTCCATATGGAGGGCTTGTAAGGTTGGAGCGCCACCTGCTGGGCAGAGTATAGCTTGGTGCAGTGGCATCTCAGCAGGACTCTCAGGGATGCCCCCTTTAGGCAAGTTCCCCTGGGCTTCAGGCTCTGACAGGCTCGTGCTTGAGTATGGAACACAAGGCACATTCAGACATGAGCATGTCTGTGCTTCTCACTTAACTTGCACTAACTCAGACGGATCTACTGCAAATCTCACTGACCCTAATCACCCTGGAGCCTCCCGCACCAGACCGCCAATGGTTTAAGGGCTGAATCCTCCACAGGACTGCTACTTAAGGTGCCAGCTGCAAGTGGGATCCCTAGGATGTCTGACTGGCCATATAAAGATTTGAGGGTCCTGTGTTTCCCCTCCCCGGATGTGCTACGGCAACAGTTAATTTCCTCATAAAGGCTACAGGCTTGGGGAAATGACTTGGGTAAATATGCTTGCCACCCAAGCCTGGAAACCTGGGTTTGGATCCTGGAAGAGCATGCAGAAGCCAGATAGGATAGTCTGGATGTGTATGTAATTGTACCCTTCCTATGGTAAGGTGGGAAGAAATAGGAAGCTTACCCACCAGTTCACCAGAAGTACTCGGCCAACCAGCAAAGAGGAAGGAGTCTATACCAAATATGGTGGCATTGAGGACCCCCACCTAAGGTTGTCTTCTGACCTCTACATGCACACATACACATTGTTAAAATGCACATACCCAGAAACACACACACACACACACACACACACATCATACACACACATCTACACACACATCTACACACACACATCCACACACACATCCACACACACACACATCCACATACACACATCATACACACACACAAACACATACACACACATCACACACACATCACACACACATCACACATGCACACACACGAGCGCACACACACACACACACACACACACACACACTACAAAAAAATAAACCAGACTCATAAAGGCGACACACCAGGACAGCCAAGTGAAGGTGGGCTTAGAAGAATAAGATCCAAGGGCTGATGCTTGGCTCCCTCCCTGTGGAGTCTGGACACCACCCTCCTCTGCAATGACTTGTTCCCCACCAGGAACTTGAAGAGCCAGGGAGTTATAAAGTTCAACGTGATTGACAGAAGGAGGCCAGAGGATTAAACTCTACCTCCAGGCCAACCTCCTCCCCTCTGTCTGAGTCTGGACGGGAAGGCCCAGCTCTTTGGTCTTTCTGGAGATCAGCTCCCATCCCAAAGCCATCCATGGGTTGTAGAAAGCGTTCATTAGCATAACAAAGGCATTTCTTCTCAGGAAATTCCAAGGCTTTTGACACTCTTGCCCAAGAACTGGGGAAAAGAGTAACTTATTATTTTAAAACTGCAGAATGAGGGGTTTCTCTGTATCCTGGCCTGGCCCCAATCTGTCAATTTTCCTTTTCTTTGTCTTTTTTAAAAAAAAAATTGTATTTGCACAATTTTTATAAGTAGGAATGTGTCCCAGGCATCTTGAGCTCATAGCAGCCAGCCAGTTACCCTGGCATCTTCAAGCACTCTCAAAAGTCATGGCAAGTCAAAGCCAAAAAAAAAAAAAAAAAAAAAAAAAATCCCCTGCCAGGCAATTGTGGCTCATGTCCATAAACCTAGCCCTCAGGAGGCTGACAGGAAGATTGCAGAACATCTGAGGCCAGTATGAGGAGAGAGGGAGATAGAGAGACAGAAGAAGAGAGGACCCTGTGAGCATCACACTGCTCTTCTCCCCGTGGGGCATGCTGGGCTGGAAGCCAGCTCTCAGCTGCCCTGCCTTCCTCTCCGCTGGAATGTGATGCGGGCTTCCTGAGAGCCTTCCCCTCTCTTTGGTTCAAGGCTCCTGGTTAGGAGCCAGGGTCTTAGGACACAGGCTAGCTTTGCCAGCCATTGTTTTCTTTTGTTTAAAACTAACACAGATCCCAAGCCCCAACTTGGCAGGGCAGGCTTGGTCTCCTGAGGACACGAGAGCTGCCACCAGGACTGAGGTTACAGGCTATGGCCTGTGTGAACACTCTTCATCCGTTCCTGACCAGCACCGGGACCACGTCAGCTCCGAGGAACCACTGGGCTGTGGTGCTTGCTTGCTGGGATGGAAGGCCCAGCATCTGGAGCCTGTGCCTTCCGAGGGGGTTGCCTTGGTCCAGATGTGCTGATGTCCTGCTCTGTTGGCCTATAAGCCAGCACTGCTCCGTCATGTGACTTAGTTCTGCAGTTCCCACCTCCTGTTTCTCAAGGCATGGTTTCTCTGTGTATTAGCCCTGGCTGTCCTGGAATTCCCTTTGCAGACTCAGGCTAGCCTTGCACTCACAGAGACCCACCTGCCTCTGCCTCCTGAGTGCTAGGATTAAGAATGATCTCTGTCATTCTTCGGATCATGAGCTGTTTGCATACCAGCGTTAAGCCAAAGGCCTGAGGTTGAAACTCCTCTGCCGCATTTTTAAGACTCAGTACTTGGGTGTGTTGAGATGGCCCTGTCTGTGTCCTCTGTGTCCTATTGCTTCCAGTACTCTCTGCCAGGAGTGGAACACCACTGTCATGAGGTTGGGGGAGGAGTTAGCTCTATAGACAGCAATGCTAAGTTATAAGCTACTCACAGGCCTGAAAACGAGAAAGGGTTTCAAATATATTATTTCATGATCTCTTCACAGGGCTCTCTGTTTATTATCATCCCCATTTATAGATGAGGAAGTAGAGGCCAGAAACATGGAATCCACTACTGCTCAAGGTCATAGAGATGATGACTGATAAAGCAAGGTAGACTTCAAACTGAGAACTGCAAAATTTCAGATTTGACACGTGTTGATGACAATACGGCTCTAGCCCACAGAGGTATCCATCCAGCTTCCTGCCGATTTATTTCCCCACTGGGGTAGCTGAGTCCTATGGGGGTGGAGGCCAGGGGTGAGGATCTGCAGGACTCACCAACCTTCTCTGTAAGGATTTGGCCAGGGCAGAGGATTTGGCGAGGTCGCCTTTGTCTCTCTCACAAGCCATTTCAGCCTTAACAGTGTATTTCCCACTTTGATGTCTGCAGAGTGTTTACCCTGCCCCCTGGTGGTGCAAAGGTGCAAGACAGCCTCAGGGGGAAAGGGAAAAGTCATGGTTAATTAAGAAACATTGCTCTTTGTGACTCCGGAGATCGTGGGCAGGATGCCGAACTCATTGAGAAATTAACAGTTCTCACTCTGTAAGGGTCCATGGTTCTCCAAAGAATGATACCCCGGACTCAAATAGTATGTAAATGTAAAGAGTGTTTTATTCTGCCGAAGTCCAGCATGCTGGGGTTTCCTATTACCAGAATAGACAGACACCCCAAGTGAGCTTGCAGGCCTGATTTAAAGCACACTAGGGAATTCTGGGGTAGGTGACCTCTATGTTAGTCTGTTGGGTCCATCTCTACGGACATTCCATTACTGGGGGTATGGGGGACTGGAAACTTGCTGAGGGGGGGGTGTCTGGAAACTGTTACTGAGGAAGTAGCTGAGGAAGTCTGGAAACTGCTGCTGACCCATTGTCCTTGCCTCAGGCCAGGTGGCAGGGCAGCTTCTGAGGCCTGGACTTGCCTGGGATTGCCCAGTTCTTGGAGACAAAGATTTAGGCCTAGTCTCCTTAACTACCAGTTTGAAGCCTGAATGGAATCAGCCTAGCCTTCTCAATTATACAGTTCTGGGAGGATGCAGCGCTGGTTCTCAAAGTCCAGTTGGCATATGGAAGGATGGGTAAACAGGCTGCCGTTTCCTACACTTCTAGGCTTCTCACTACTCATGGCCTCCGCTACTCATGCAGAGTCCTGGGCAGACTTGCCGCTGCCCTTCCCACCTCCAGGCTTCTGCAGGCTTGCTCGGTGGGCTCAGCTTACCAGTGCTCCTGCAGATCTGTCCAGTGGTGCTCTCTGTTGCCTAGTGGGCTGGCTAGAAGGGAACTGGCTGTAGAACGGCTCAGGTGCCAGCTTTTCTTCCTTACTACAGAAGTGCACGGTAGTTCTTAGCAACCCCGATGGACGATGAGAACACGGAGCCTCGGAGGGGTCTGCGCAGGTTTGGGCTGCTGGATCACTGGGGTTGATCAAGCTGCGTTGCAGGGGCAGACAGGACGTCGAAGGAAATGCAAAGATTCCAAGTTTAGGGAGTTATCTCTCAAGAGCCCAATGAAGGTGAGGACTTTTGGAGCTGACCTGACATCTAGTGGCCACAAGTAGGAATGACGCCACCTCTGAGAATTGCTAAAAGCAGTTTGGGAGGCCTCTTGGGATACTGGGGGGAAGTTTTGGGTTTGGTCATCTGTCTCTCAGTTACTTAGGGTGGAGTATCAGTGTCAAAAGGTGACTTAGAGGACTGGAGGTGAGGACAGGCATAGATTTTGGGTTCTGTAGAATCTCTACCATTCCCAGAAATCAGCTTGAAAGAAAATCAAGTTGGTCATAACCATTGCTTCCTTTACAATTTTACACCAAGATGAAGAGAAAGAAACAGGAAGTTTGCATTTATGCATAGCCATTCTGTTTTTTTTCCCCTTACACATTTGGATGATCTTTCCAGCCACACAATCCTTAGGGTTTCCCTAGGCCCTGAGAGTTATGCATGGTCTGTAACCACTTAAGTTTGCAGGTTGTGAAAGATTTAAAAGACCCCTGACTTCAAACGCCTTTCTTTGAGGAGACAGTTCCAATAGCCACAGAACACCTCTGCTTTTCCTTTTCTCCACCATCCTAACTGAGACCTGTAGGCATACATTTTTTGCAACCTACTTTTAAGAAGGGTTCAACTTCTCCTCTAGCCCACCACCCAGCAGAGGTAGTGGAAGAGAAAAGTTATTACGAAAGGGGGGACGTGGAGCTGTTCAGTAATAGCTTTTTGGGTCGGGGGTGAGCTCGATCTTCTTGGGAAGCAGTTCAGTCCCATAGCAAACACCAAACACCAAAACAGCAGCTGCAGACCTGTCCTCTAAGCAGGCAGACCCCAGGCAGGAACTGGCAGTTACAGTCCAGTCCTTTCAGCAAGCAGACACCAGGCAGCTGTAGTTCAATCCTGAAGAAACATCCAGGCTCGCCAACCGGCCTAAGGGAGAGGCCTCGGGAGTGGCAAACTGCCACAGAAACCACATGAGTAGTTCTTTGGAGAGTTTCTCAAAAAGGCAGCCGTTACCACACGTTGAGCTCAACAATACTGTGTAAGGTGAACCAATACATCTATGTCATTACTGAAGAATATCGAGGAGGAACAAGCCAAACTAATGTTCAGTGCTCATCTCCTACTGTCTGTGGGGTCATATTTATACTCCTCCATTCTGGGTCCTCTCACATGTTTGCTATATCCAAACATCTTTTCTCTTGTGTCTGCTTCAGGAAAACATTCTTTCCTGTGTCTGACCCAGCAAAACATCCTCTCATCTGTGTCTTCAGGAAAACATTCTTTCAGGTGTTTGCTTTAGCAAGACATCCTTTTACCTGTGTGTTCCAGCGCATTCTCATTTGACATAACTAACTCTCCAAAGAACTGCAAGTTTCCACTTCAGTGACCCTGAGCTCTTATCACCCAGCTAATGGAAACTCAACTTCAGCTGAGAGTCAAGCCGTCTGTGGCACTGACCTGTCAATCATCTCCCCGTCTGATTATCATGTGCAGAGACATGCACCGTCTGCCCTGGTTGCTCCACAGTGGTAACTGGTGACGCTATACTTGCCATCCCTCGCCATGCCACAAGCCTGGCCGACCCACCAGACCCACGTGTGCTCACTGCTCTTTCTTTTCTTCTTTTTACTACACATTTAAAAAAATTATTTTATTTATATGAGTACATTGTAGCTGTTTTCAGATACAAGAAGAGGGCATCAGATCCTATTTTAGATGCTTGTGAGCCACCATGTGGTTGCTGGGATTTGAACTCAGGACCTCTGGAAGAGCAGTCAGTGCTCTTAACCACTGAGGCGTCTCTCCAGTCCAACCTTTGCTAAACTCTCAGTCTGTCTTTCTTATCTCTTCTCTCCCCATGTATTTTTGTTTGTGTTCATGTTTGTGAGTGCAGGTGTGTGTATGCCACGATACTCCTAACTCCTGAGTCATCTCTCTGACCCCTTTTGTTTTTTGGGACTAGCCTAGGCTAGTAGGCTATGTAGGCTAAGCTAACCTCAAACTTATGGTAATAGACTTGTCTGTCTTGGCTTCCAGAGAGCTGCGATGGCTGGCATGAGTGGCCTAGCTTTATCTGCCCCAGTTCTCAAGATTTGAACATTTTTATATTAGAGTGTGTGTGTGTGTGTGTGTGTGTGTGTGTGTGTGTGTGCGTGCCACAGCATGCATATGCAGGTGAGAGGACCTCACTACTTTTTCCCTCCCATCAATGGTTTCAGGATTGACTTCAGATAACCTGGATCACGCAGCAAGCACCTTTGTCATCTGAGTCACCTCGCTGGCCCTCTTAAGATGCAACCCAGGGGGCTGGTGAGATGGCTCAATGGGTAAGAACACTGACTGCTCTTCCGAAAGTCCTGAGTTCAAATCCCAGCAACCACATGGTGGCTCACAACCACCCGTAATGAGATCTGACGCCCTCTTCTGGTGCATCTGAAGACAGCTACAGTATACTTAAGTTTAAATATAATAATAAATAAATCTTAAAAAAAAAAAAAAGAAAGAAAGAAAAAAAGATGCAACCCGGAACGTTTAGCTCAGGAGCAAACTGAGAAGTTTCATCTTCGCTGTTCCATTAGCCAGATGAGATCACTGAGGCTCTGAGGTCACATGACCAAGCTGTGCTGTGACAAGGTTTTACAATGCCCATGACAGCTGCTTTTGTGCCTTAACCTGGTTCCTGTAGGCTTTTTTCTTTCTTTCTTTTTTTTTTCTTGTTCCGGTCAACCCCGCTCGCTCTGGCTGGCTTTGCTCACTCCGGCCGGCCCGGCTCGCTCCAGCTGTCTCTGTTTGGCCCCGCTCGCTCCGGCCGGCCCGCTCGCTCCGGACAGCTGGCTTTTTTTTTTTTCTGTCTGACAATCCTACATTCCTGGTTAATCCTTGTGGCTATAAATGAGACCATCTAGACTATGTCCCCTTGATGACCACTAAACCTAGATGTAACTTTAATTTTTTCAAAATATATTTTTTAAAGATTTATTTATTTTATGTATATGAGTACACTACAGCTGTACAGATGGTTGTAAGCCTTCATGTGGTTGTTGAATTTAGGATCTGGGCTCGCTCCAGTCAGCCCCACTTGCTCAGGCCCTGCTCCCTCCGGCCCAAAGATTTATTTATTATTATTAATAAGTACATTGCAGCTGTCTTCAGATGTATCAGAAGAGGGCATCAGATCTCATTACGGGTGGTTTTGAGCCACCACGTGGTTGCTGGGATTTGAACCCAGGACCTTCGGAAGAGCAGTCAGTGCTCTTACCCACCGAGCCATCTCTCCAGCCCCTCAAAATCTATTTTTAATGGTTTTTAAAAAAATTTTATCTATTTACTTATTTTTTTGGTTTTTCGAGACAGGGTTTCTCTGTATAGCCCTGGCTGTCCTGGAACTCACTCTGTAGACCAGGCTGGCCTCGAACTCAGAGATCCGTCTGCCTCTGTCTCCCGAGTGCTGGGATCAAAGGCGTGCGCCACCACGCCCGGCTTTAATGGTGGTTTTTAAAGCCTTCCTTTTAGTCCACCACCTACCAGAGATAGTGGGAAAGAAAGGATACAGGGGAAGTGGCCCTGTTTGGGAAGGTTTTTTGGAGCAAATCCCATCTGGGTTGTCAGGAAATCAGCACTTCAGTTCACAGGTCAGCAGCAGCAGCTTCAGTTCATAAGTCAGCAGCGGCAGCAAACACTTCATGGCTGTGCCAGAAGTCCAGTTTGGAAGAGTCGGTATAGCAAACACAAATCAGTGGTGGTGGCACCACCTTGCAGAGGCAACCAGGCCTTGGGACCAGTCAGCAGGAGGGACCAGTGCCAACAGGAGCACCAGGAAAAGTTCTCAGCTGTGTCTCTCTCAGAGAAGCGAAGATCAGCCAAGACCAACAAGCATCACACGGCTAGATCTATAAGCAGGCCTAGCCCAGCCTCTGCCACCAATTGTCAAGTCCTTCCAAACATCAGCACGTGAGTCTGTCTCAGCTGACATCACTCTGCCAATCAGCCCAAGTCTGCAAAAGTGACAAGAAACTGCAGCACACCACCAGAAGTTTTTTGGTACATTTCTCTCTATGGAGTCCTGACAAATGCAGATCGCCTATGCAATGTAAGGTGGACTAATACCTATGTGTCTTTAGCAAAGAACCCCTCATCACTCGTCCTTTCATGTGTTTGCTTTAGCAGAACATCCTCTCTCCTGTGTCTCCTTCACGAGTCTGCCTTAGCCTTTCACCTGTGTCCACTTCAGTGAAATGTTCCTTCACGTGTTTGCCCCAGCAAAATAGCATCCAACACAACTGACTTTCCAAGTTCCCACGTCACCCGGAGTGTTCCCCCCCACTGAAGAGAACAACCTCGGCAGCCCAGAGGTGCCCAGAATCAAGCCAGATTTTATTTGCTCACACATAGGTCTGGTCACAGCATCTTTCCACCTGGCCTTTGGTTTGGTCTCCTCATAGCCACACAACTTGCCAGAACTTCTGTGATTGGCACTTCGCTTCAGACCTGACCAGCTGTTGTGACTTCCAAGCTTTTAAAAAAATGCTTTGAAAGGTAAGCAAATAGGATGAGTGCTGGCCTGGGGAGACGATGGATGAGGCATCTGCCGTGCAAGCTTGAGGACCTGAGTTTGGATCCCTGATACCCACAGACCAATCAGTGTGGTGGTGCGCTAATGCTAGAGCTGGGGTTGGAAGCTCGCTGGCCATCCTGTCTAGCCAATTGGTGAGTATGAATGTGCGCGCGCGCGCGCGCGCGCACACACACACACACACAGACACACACACAGACACAGTCATACACACAGACACACACATAGACACAGACACAGACACAGTTATACACACAGACACACATAGAGACACACACAGAGACACACACACAGACATAGTCATACACACAGACACACACATAGACAAAGACACAGACACACAGACACACACACAGACACACACACAGGGACACACACACACACACAGAGACACACACAGATGCACACACAGACATACATGCACACATAGACACACACAGACACACACAGAGAAAGAGACACAGACAGACACATACATAGACACATAAAGACACATTCAGACACATATACACACAGACACAGATACAGACACACACATAGATACACACAGACACACACAGACACCCCCCCCAAAAGGCCAGTGGGATGGCTCAGCAGCTAATAGCACTAGCCAGAAGCCAGATAACCTGAATTTGAACCCCAGAATACTTGTCATGGGAGTGGTGACCCCACAAGTTTTCCTCAACCTCTCTAATGGAAATGTGGCATGTGTGTCTACCCATCTGACCAGACCCTAGTGGAAGCAGTGTCAAGTGATGGCCCCACTCTGGCCCCTGCACACCTCCCTGATTACTTCTTGTTCTCACCTTAGAGTCCTGAACATTGTCCCCTTGTCCCCTGGTCACGTGGATTAGAGTTCCTCAGGCTTGGATTCCAGTGTCTTGCTCAAGTCTTCCTTTTCAATTGAGCTAAGGATAAGAGGAAAGGTGAGCTTTGGGGCCTGGCCGTGGGATCTGGGGTGACGCATCTGACAGACTATAGGTAGTGCCCCTGCCTCTCACGGAACACAGATGGTGTGCTCCAGGACCAGTGCACATCCTACTAGGTTCTGTTGGCAAGCAGGGGTGGGGATGGAGGGGGAGGGGATGAGGGCCATGCTCACCTGAAGTTCACCATACCCTTCTTCTCATCCATCTTCTTTATCAGCTCCCTCACCTGGTACCGGTTGATAGGGATATTGCTTTGCTGAGAGGGGATGTGTAGATGTAATGGGTTTTGGAGCCCTTTGCTCCTTCGCACCCAGTGACCCACACAATGCCTCCCTCCTCTTGGGACCACTGGTGGCAGTTGAGGGCTCTGAGGGGGCTACCCCTATCACAGGGAGGTACAGGATGCAGCTGTTTTCTATGGCATACGCTGCCTTCAGAGGACCTCAGCTTCTGGGCAGAGATGAGGGCTACTGAGCAGATGCAATGAGTGGCCTGCTGAGGTGGACTAGAACTGTACTCTTCACCACGTGGAGGGTGTTTGTGCTCCCAGCGACCTAGTCCTGGCCCTATGGACCTGGGAACTAAGCGGTCAGCCCTGCTCATCCCCTCCCCCAACTCCCCTAGAGCATTCTCCCAGGGTGCTGTCACAGTGATCCCTTCATGAATACTTTTCAGGGGACCTCCAGTGTCTCCGTTCTAGTCACTAGATTGGTAAGAGGGAATGTGGAGGGTTAGGTAGGCGGGGAAGGCTAAAGGTAGAATGTGGGAGCTACGGGGTGTCTTTTCTCCCAGTCTCTTCATCTTCCTAGGAGCCAAATGCAAGGGGAAAGGCCTCTGAGACATTTGTGTGCATCTGGGGTGAGGAGTAGCACTGAGTCACATGACAGAGCTCCAAGAAGGGAGTTGGAGCGGGGCGTATTGAGTTTCCCTCTGAGTTTAGATGAACGAGGGCAGTGTCTTCAACCAACCCTAGAGAGCACTATGAAATAATGCAAGTATGCGCCTGCCTGTCCGCCCTCCACCTCACACTCCCCAGAGACTGGGGCTCAGCACACCTGGATCATGGCTTTCCGGAAGTCCCCCACAGGCATTGTCATCAATCCTGTAGGATTCAAACTCCTGAAGAACTCCACCACTGACATCTTCTTTTGTTCCGTGTAGTTCTACAGGAAGTGGGAGACACGAGGAGCAAGCGGTTGGTTTTATTACAGCGATCACACCTCCTCGCTTGTTCCCCAAAAGATGATCCATACGTCTGAGCTCAGAAATGCCTGGAGAATGGGAGGAAGCAGCTCCGGCTTGTGGCATCCGCTTCAGCTACTGCTTTAGAGCAGTACCAAGTGCAGGCAGTGGAGTGATGATGGTTCCCGTGTCTGTCCAGTTCCCGGCAACCTTGCCCCAACCCAACGGAGGCTCTCCTCATCCCATCTGTTCCCTGACTTCACAGAGGGACACCAACCAAAGCTGCTAGGCTGCCCCAGTATCACCGGAGTATGGATGGTGACCAGATCTAGGTCTGTGATTCATCTTTGAAAAGGCCTCTGTTAGCACTCCTGCGGTTGGTACTCTGTGGATGGGGTGGGGTGGGGTGGGGTGGGTGGGGCTTCTTCCAGCGGAGAGATCACATGACTGAACCACAGTCCTGCAGTGGGCTTGCTTGGACAGGCTCTAGGTGCTCCTAGGGTTCTCACAGTTCCCCACAGATGTTCGAGAAGTGCTTCGCTTGGAAACTTAACCGTAGCATTTTTATGTACATCCTCGTGTGTCCGAAGGGTCACCCATTAGTCCTCATGGATGCACATCTCTTCTATGGCTCAATGGTTCTTGTGGTTCCCTGTGTCAGACGGGATCAACGCCCCCACCCCCAGCTCGGGGTCTGGAATTTGCAGATACCACATCTGGCCCAGGCTTTCTCGCCAGCTTTGCCTTTCAGGCTTCTTTGTGAGTCTAGGATCCCAGAGTTCCTCAGCTGGACTCATACCCCACCCCAGTTTCCCTGAAGGCTGTTTACACTCATCCCTGCTCTGACTGCAGAAACCATCTTGCTAGAACCATCTTCGATGCTCTGTGCTCACTCTAATCCTTCTGATTCTTCTGGGGCCTTCCCCAAGTCCCACCTCTGCCAGGAAATCCTCCTTTTCTCTTTGCTCATCCTGTGGTGTCCCTGTAATTCAGATTCCGATGAAGTTTATGGCTGTTGCTGCTTTTGTAATATTTCTCCTGTGACATTTTCTTCTGGTCATGACTGAATCTGTCCCATCTTTCCAGCCACATGGTTGCCTCTTCCCAACTGGAGATCACACCAGATGCTTTATTTGCTTTCTACCTGAAGATCCTTTTTTCTACAGCTCTCTCATTTTTTTTCTCTCTTTGTGGTGTTGGGGATTGAACCTGGGACTTCACACACACCAAACAAACGCATTACCAGTGGGCTATGCACCTTGATCGCTCTCTTTTTACTTAGTATTTTGAGACAAGGTCTCATTAAGTTGTCCAGGCTGGCCTTGAGCCCACTCTGTAGTCCAGACAGGTATCTTGAATACTGTGATCGCAGGGCTGAGCCACCACTTGAGGTCTGCCGGTCTGCCTCTGAGTCTTCAGCTGCTGCCTGATCATGCCACTAGTTCCCTATTCTTTTAAAGCAAGGAGGGGTGGGATGGGGTGGGGCTGGAGAGATGGCTCAGTGGTTAAGAGCACTTATTAGAACCTTATTAGAAAGGCTCTTCCAGAGGTCCTGAGTTCAAATCCCACAACCACATGGTGGCTCACAACCATCTGTAATGGGATCTGATGCCCTCTTCTGGGGTGTCTGAAGACAGCTACAATGTACTATAAGTACAACTACTATATGTATAGTAATATTTATGATTAATAAATAAATCTTTAAAGCAAGGGGAGGGAACTCTGTCTGCACCCAGCTTCCTGTTTCCACTGGTTACCATGGAGTCCTCTTCCTAAACAAACCCCGTACCTTTCATCTTCTAGGGCCTTACACACAGTACTTTTCATGTATGCCCTTTTTAGATTTAGTTTTGGAAATGGAGGCACGAAGCAGACCAACCAGAGGCCAGAGGCAGACTGAATGGGGCACCCTCACAGGAACTGCATAGGCCCAGCACTCCCAGATGGCAGTCAGTGGAGGTACAGCCACACCCGAGAAACTTCTTACTCAGGGTTCAAAATTCGCTAGATTCCTAAACTGTCATGATCGTACCTATTTGTTGTGATTTTTCTGGAGATAAACTAAGAAAAGAGTCAAGCCAGGTGTGTTTTGAGAAAAAAAAGGACCCTGTTAAGCCTGGACTGACATGGCATCCGGCCTCAGAAAGAAGCTGCAAGCACTAGAAATTTATTAGATCCAGGTATTGCTCTGAACACCTCGCATCTACTAAGTAATTTGGTCTTTCACAGACACCCTTCTACTCTGTTCCCATTTTACAGGTGAAAATACTGAGGCACAGAAGGCCTCCGTGACTGCCTTTGTTGGCACATTAGTAAAAGGCAGATCTCAAGCAGTTGGGGTCCATCCTGTGTCTCCACCCGCTGCTTCCACCAGATCTCAGCACTTGCCTATATTGGGGTGAGAAGCAGTATTCGGGGACCCAATATGTTGGGGAAAAATTTCAGGTCTCCATTTCAAGGAACCTTATTAGAAAGAACTACATGGAGCCAGGCGGTGGTGGCGCACACCTTTAATCCCAGCACTAGGAGGCAGAGGCAGGTGGGTCTCTTTGAGTTCGAGGCTAACATGGTCTACAGAATAAGTTCCAAGACAGCCAAAGCTACATAGAGAAACCCTGTCTCAAAAACAAAAACAAAACAAAACAAAACAAAACAAAACAAAACAAAATAAAACAAAACCAACAAAAAGCAGTCAGGCAAGTGAGAAAACGAGCAAGGCAGGCCCACACAGACACTCAGAGAGAGCCAGTGCAGGATGGATGACTGGGGGTCATGTGGCAGCTTCCTCCAGGGCTCTCTGAGGCTCTAAGGGGAGGGCAGGGCTCACCTGGATCAGCCTCATGGGGTTGGTCCCCAGGGAGGTGCTTCTCTTGTTGCAGAGACCCTGCAATCCCTTGTATACCACATCCAGCTGGGGGTGAATGGCACAGACCCCATCCAGGACTTTGACGAACTGCTCTGATACCAGAACGTTCTGCATCAGGGAGAGAAGGATGGGGGTGGGGGCACTGTCGTCGAGCCGGCTGCCTGATGACCGGAGTACCCGCCCCTCCCTGCCAACCCAAGTCCAGGCACTTTGGTCCTTTCTGGTGTGTTCTGTTTCTGAACTGGTGTGGCTGGCGTTTTCTACCTCATGACTGATTCATAAAAGTCATCTAATGTAGCCTTGGATTCACGGTAATCCTTCTGTCTCCACCTCCCAAGTGCTGAAATTACAGGCAGTGTGTCATTATGGACAGCTTTATGGGATGCTAGGCACAGAATCCAAGGCGTCGTGCATGGTAGACACACAGTCTACCAAACTCAGCTACATCCTCAGCACCGATCTGGTGTTATGTGTCTTGTGTCTTGTAAGTTTCCCAGGTTTAAATATATATATTATATATCTACATATATAATAAAAAGACAGGGCCTTACTCTGTAGCCTGGACTGGCTTTGAACTCACTATGGAGCATGGGAGTATGAACTCATGGGACTCCCTCTGCTTTATCCCTGAACACTAGGATCCTAGGCATGTGTCAATATGCTCAGGTCTCCTAGGAGGTTTTTATTAGATATTTCCATTGTGTCCTGGTGGCTTGTCACATGCAGTCAACCCATCCTTCTCTGAGATGGTAACTCTAAGTGCCCACATTTGATGGACGTTGTTACTCAGAGCCGGTTCCCAGGATCCCCGATGCCGACCATCCTGCTATGGCTTACAGTGAACAAGAAACTACTCTCTTGGAAGAAGTCAGAGCTGGCTTCCAGGACACGGGGAATGTGTGTGCCTTGGAAGAGCGGTCCAGCCCGCTCTCTATCTTCTAGACGGCCCTTGGTTTCCTCAGATGTGGTTCTGAGTACCTCTTGCCTCTTCAAAGGATCGGATTTATGTTTAAGGGCTGAAGGTTTTGCAGAGACTCTGGCCCCAGGAGCACCCACAAGGCTGGGATTCCAGGGCCATTTAGAGTTATAGCACCACTGTTGACAGGAGCACCTTGGTAGCTTGCACCTTGGTGCCCAGGGTGGCAGTGTGAGGAGTAGTGGGACCTTTCAGGGGTGGAGCCTAGTGGAAGGATATTGGGGTACAGGGTCACCACCTTCACAGGAACAGGTATCATACTCAGGGGACCTGTTAGTTCAAGGGTTGTCAGGCCAGGTGGTGGTGGGACACACCTTTAATTCCAACACTCGGGAGTCAGGCAGGCAGACCTCTGAGTTTGAGGCCAGTCTGGTCTACAGAGTGAGTTCCGAGACAGCCAGTTCTACACAGAGAAACCCTGTCTCAAAACAAACAAACAAACAAACAAACAAACAAACAAACCAACACTAACTAAACATAAGGTAAAAAAGGAGGCGTGGTCAGCACATAATACAGAGTCTCTGGCTTCCTGTCTCTCCATGTAGCATCCTTTCCTTCCCGTTTGCACGACCATTGTGATGTCATTTTGCTGTAAGGTAAGGTGATCAAGAGGGCCCTCACTGCTGCTGGTGCCGTGCTCCTGGGTTACTCAGCCTCCAGTAATGTGAACTAAATAGGAATCCTTTCTTTATAGCATACTGGCCCAAATCATTTCGTCACAGCATGAGAAAAGACACTAACTGGCTTGTTTAATGGCAGTTAGGCCATGGCTCAAAGACTCCTGTGCCGTCTAAGGTGCCATCTCAGGTGCCATCTAAGGTGCCATCTAAGCCCTAAGAAGTGCATTTCTACGGTTCTCTCAAGTGTACCAAGCCTGGGTCCACGTTTTCCACCTTCCCTGGGTCAGGTGGGTAAATGGCTATGAAATCTGAATGTGGCCGAGACACTGGGGACAGTGTGGGCGGCGGCTGAGAGGCTTTGTGTCTGGGTGCATTCATAGCGATAGTGTGAGTGCGGAGATATGGGGCCTCTGAGGAGAGAGACTGGGGAGTCGGAGGAGCAGGAGGGCTGGGTGAGGGAGCAGTGGGAAAGGAGAACTGCAGCACCTTCCAGAGGAGAGGCCTTTAGCTTCAGATATTCAAAGTATCATGACTCAGATCCGCTGTGAGCATCGGGGTGATCTCACAAAACATCATTGGAAAACTTTAGGGAAAGAAAGGGATTCGCACATCACTACCTTCACAAGAACTAGAGGAGGAGGCAGGACCCTGGCTTACACCTAGGTGTTTCTAGTTTGCTAATGGGTCCTGGGCAAATGACCTAATGGCTATGCTTCTGGTTTCCTTGTAGTGAAAGTGGGAGAGTATGTGGTATGGGCTGAGTTTGTGCTTCTGTTCTCATGATTTAAAAGTTTCAAATGTCAACCTGCCACAACCTGAGACTCACTGGGGAAGAGGGTCTGAAGTAGGGATTGGTTAGATAAGATTGGCTGGTAGGCGTGGCTGTATAGGATTGTCTTGCCTTAATTGCTGTGGGAAGACCCAGATCATCTCCTGGTTTGGGGGTCTGAGCTATGTAAGAGGAGAGAGGGCTTGCTAAGTACCCAGCATGCCTGTGGTTTTTTTTCTTTCTGCTCTTGGCTGTGGATGTGATATGACCAACCCGCTTCAAGCTCCTGCCACTGTGACTTCTCTGTTACACTGAACTGTAACCTGGAACAAACCTTTCCCTCCTTGCTTTGTGTCAGGGTAGAATATCACAGCAACAGCAGCAAATAGAACACACCCAAGGGGGCTTGAAGTCCGTTTTGTTTTGTTTTGTTTTGTTTTGTTTTTAAGACTGGGTCTCTCTTGTCTGTCCTGGATCTTACTCTGTAGACCAAGCTGGCCTTCAACTCACAGAGATCCACCTGCACCTGCCTCCAAAGTGCTAGAATTAGAGGCACGCACTACTATGCTAAGTGAGTTCAAAGTCAGCCCTGTAGATATGACCTCATCTGGAATTTGACTCTCTGATAGAGATAAGCCATTAGGGTGAAATGATGTCATCTGGACAAAATGACATCACCAGATGGAACGACATCACTGGGGTGAATGACATCACTAGGGTGGGCCCTGACACAATATGACAAAATCCTTACAAAAAAAATAAAAAGTGCTTTTGCTTAGAGTTAGACATACATGCAAGGAAAATTCCAAGAGAAGAAAAAGGCAGGACTTGGGATAGTAAGTCTGCAAGCCAAGGGGTGTCAGTGATGGCCAGCAACCACAGAAGCTAGGAAAGATTCAAGGGCAGATTCCTCCTCAAGTCCAGAGATAGAACCCACCAGTCCACAAGTCACCTGGTTTGTGTTACTTTGGTATAGTCATCCTGGAAATGATCACAGTACTCTACCAACCCCCTAGAGTAGCAATCGAGGAGCTGGTATAATAAAGTCACTTTGGGTCAAAAAGCACCAGCGAACAAAAGTATGGGATATTGTTAGTATCAGCTGCCCTCCTTGTGGTGATCTGGCAAGTCCCTTGGCAGAAGGCTGGATGGTCAACTTTTCTCCTTAGGAAAGGGTCACTTATAGGTGCAGCTCTGAGCACAACAGGCCACAAGTCATGAGACAAAAATACATTCATGAGGTGGGTCCTAAAAATCCTGGGATTCTGGCTGGGTATGTGGCACATGCCTTTAATCCCAGCATTCTGGGAGGCAGAGGCAGACAGTTTCAGGTCAGCCAGAATTGGGAAAAAAATCCTGGAATTCTGGAACATTCTGAGATTCAGTCCATTTATTGGCAGTGTACAAATTCTGTTCTGGAGTCACCTCTCTTTTGGGTTTTTCCTCATTGACACCCTTGGGTGCTCATATCCTGGGTTCCCAGGATCAAGTAAATTATTTTACATGTGGTGAGGCTGACTGGAGAGCTACTTCTATCACTCAGCCCCTTGCCTCTTGTGTATGAGGGCCTGGGAAGGACACAGCTGGTGGCACTGGTGGCACTGGTGGCAGAATGGTAACTAGCTTGTGCCAAGTGCGAGTGACTGGTATTTAGATCACTTACAGAAATGTCAATGTCTTCCATCCTGGATTTGGGGTTCCTCTTGATGGCCATGATGAGAGAATATGCCCCCTCCAAGCTTATAGGGTTCAGGAAGAGCTATGGGAGAAGAGCACAGGAGGAGGAGGAGGCTGAGATGGGGGCAGGAGAGGCTGCGTTAGCGTGCGACTTCCCGTTCTCTATCAAATCACAACCTCTATCTTCCTTGCAGACTTCTCCATCTATTCCTGTCTGTCTTGCTGATCATATGTCCTTCCATCTTTCCCACCAATACTCAGCACCCATTTATCTATTCATTTACTTCCCACCTTTAATCTCTAAATCCACCCCTTTCTCCATCTATCATCCATCCATTCATCTACTCATCAGTCTACCTCACCTTCCATCCATCTACCCATGTGTCCACTAATTAATCTCTCTCTGTATGAATTCATTCACCCAACACTCATCAGTCTCCCTCTCATCATCCATTCATTCATCCATGAAGTGGAGACTTCTGGTTTCTTTGGAAAGTCAGTTATTTGATAAAATGATACTTTGCTGGCAGACGCAGGTGAAAGAATGTTTTGCTATAGCAAACATGTGAAAGGATAAGTGATGTTTAGAAAGAATATAAATATGACCCCACAGACAGTGGGAGCTCCAGCATTGGTTTGCCTTGTGTTGAGTATTGGTTGGAAAGATGGAAGGACATATGGTCAGAAAGACAGACAGGAATAGAGGGAGAAGTCTGCAAGGAAGATAGAGGTTGTGATTTGATAGAGAACGTGAAGTCACAAGTCTCTGCTGATGGCATGCATGTATGTATTGGTTTGCCTTATATTGTGTTCTGAGATTCCTCTTGTGGTGACTTCATAAAGAGAAACTCACCAAAGAACTCGTGAGTTTCCTGCAGCTGCTTGCTGCTTCCTCAGACTCAGGCCTGTTGGCGAGTCTCTCCGTTTCTTCTGGATTGAACTGCCCTTGCTGATTCATGTGCGGTGTCTGCTGAGTGGACTGGACTTTAGCTGCTGATTCATGTTTGGTATTTGCTAGTCAACTGGACTGAGAACAATGAAGGCTAGAATCACCCCAAAGAACTATTTATAAACAGGTCTACTTCCCCCATATTCTAACACCCTTTCTTTTCCACTACCTCTGGTGGGTGGTAGGCTAGAGGGAAGGTTTAACCTTTATTAAAATAGATTGTGAAAAATATATGCCTACATATCTCTACATACACCCATCCATCCATCCATCCATTCACACATCCATCTATCCATGCATCCATCCATCATCCACCCATCCATCCATCCATCCTTCCATCCACAATGCATCCATGCATGCATGCATCCATTCATCCATCTACCATGCATCCATGCATGCATGGATGCATCCATCTATCTACTCATGCATCCATCCATCCATCCATCCATCCATCCATCCATCCATGCATCTATCTATCTATCTATCTATCTATCTATCTATCTATCTATCCGTCTATCCGTCTATGCATCTATTCATCCATCTACCCACCTACCCATTTATCCATCCATCCATCCATCCATCCATCCATCCATCCATCCATCTACTTACTATACATTCACTGCACATCCAGCCATGCTGGGCACAAGGGGTAATGAATGATCATGGCCCGTGATCACCAAAAATCCTTGTTCTTAGAGGGCCTTCACATTCAAATGAGAGAATAGTGAGGAAATCACAGTGGGTTCTGCAGGGAGAAGAGATCAGAGTGCTGGTAGAAGTCCCCTCATTCAGAAGGTCACAGTTTGTCAGGGACCTTTTTGTGCCATGCTCTTCAGCAGAGCCGGCACGAAAGCAGGTGCTAAGAAGGAGAAGAGGCCAGGAGACCAGGAAGAGCAACAGAGAACAGGGATGAGCTGAGCTGAGGCCGCAGAGGACTAGACTGTAGTGCCAGAAACCACTGGAAGCTAGGATTAGCATCCCCAAAGCATAATATGGCCTTAACGCGAAGACAGTCCCAAGGGAGACTTAGATGGTGTGAGGGAAGACGTGTTTAGAAGCCCTGTGTCACCAGAAAGCTGAGGCAGCCCTGGATCTACAGGACAAGCACAAACATGTGCACCCATGTGCACACAGATGTACCCGAGGGCTGATGATTCTCCCCAGTAATATCCAGTCCAGTTCTATTACCCGGCTTCCCTACAACACAGACAGACAGATGGATCATATACATACAAGTATATGTTACCTGTGCATATTCGTGGGCACATGCTCACGGGCACACAGGCAGGTACACATGACATGTCGACACAGGCAGGCAGAGGACGGCGCCAGCGCAGCGAGCTTACCTTCAGCACTTGGAGGCACTCGTTGTTTTCTAGGCCCTTGCTGATTTTGGAGGCCCCCTCATTGGTGATACCATTTCTGCTGACGTCTACGTACACCAGACAGCTGTTGAGCTTGAGGGCGTCCCCCAGAGCCAGAGCACCCTCATTTCCAAAGCCATTCATGGACACGTCCAGTTTCTTCAGGGTCACGTTAGACTCCAGGGGGTGGGGAGAACAACAGTAGCATTAAGATGGAGTGAGACTTACCCAGGAAAATGCCCGGAGTACCAGCTCAGCCCCTACCCTCACCCTCACCCTAAACGCTAACCCTTATCTCCATCCCTATCATAACCCTGCCCTAATCATCACCCCCCACCACTCTTACCTTAACCCCGCCCAGCCAAGCCTAACCCTCACTCTCACCTCCACCCTCCTCCTCCCCTAGCCCACAGCTCAGTGATTTTTCTGCAGAGACAGATAGTTATTGTCCTGAGGTCATTATTGTCCTTTCAAGGCAGGGCTCATTCTCAAGTTCTCATTGGAATCCATCCCCCGTGACTTTTAGCTAAACTATCCCCTAAAAGGGCCCCTCGTGGTGGTATTCAGGCCTCAGTAGGGAGAATTTGTAAAGTAGCAGTGCACATCCAGGAATCACGGAAGGAAGCCCAGCAACTCAAAAGACCCTCGCTGAGTGCTCTGTAGACCCAAATCCATGGTGATCACAAGAAAGCAGCTTAGCGCGTCTCTCAGTGTGACTTACCCGGAGACCATTGCACAAGGCCACAGCGCCACGAATGTTGAAGTGATTCCAACTTAGGTTCAGTGACTGGAGCCCTACGTTAAGGGCTGGGAAGGGCAGGGAGTCAGCTCGGTATCCCCCACCTCCCTGAGACCCAGCCTCAGACCCACAGCACTGGAGTTGGTTATGCAAGCTAGAAGTCCCCTCCCTCAGTTGATAGCTTAAGAAACATTTCTTTTAAAGACACAGTCTCACTACGTAGCCCTAGCTGGCTTAGAACTCACAGAAGTCCATCTATGCCTTCCAAGTGCTGGGATTAAAGTCATGCATGGCCAGGTGATAAGTTTCAGTTAGTTACCTGGGTACATGATTGAACGATGACCTCTAATTTTGGGAACCATGTCATAGTGCAGAGGGTAGGTGTTATGATCTACCTGGTAAATATGAAGCGAGCACAGATGTTGTCCCATGAAGAGGTGTATACTCTAAGATGCTACCTAAGAGAACAACCCAGACTGTGGCAGGACTCCGTTCTTACAGATGTTTTACCCTGATGTCACAAATACAGTGAAGTATCTTAAGTGTCCACCCGGGACCCTGAGGGCTGTGACTCAAATGGTAGAGTGCTTGGCTAGTGTGCATGAGGTCTTGGGTTTGATCCTCAGTACCACATAGACGGTGCATAGTGGTGAATGGCTGTAATCTTAGCACTTAGAAGGTGGAGTCAAGAGAATCAGAAATCCAAGTTCATCCTTAGATATATGGCAACTTCTAGGCCAGCTTGAGTTATATAAGACTTTTTTTTTCAGAGAATGAGAGAGAGAGAGAGAGACTGACTTATGGATACAGTTTTCTAAAGATGGATAGGAGTTGCAGATTTGTAGAGCAAACACACTTTTGAAACTTATTTGTGGTTTAGGAAGAGTCTCAGCATATAAGCTATCGCTGGCCTAAAGCTGGCTATGTAATTGCGGCAGTCTTCTTCCCTCTGCCTCCCGAGTGCTGCTGGGATTATAGATGTGCACCACGTGCTCAGTTCACTCATGGAATGGTTGTAAGCCACCCCGTGGGTGCAGGGATTTGAACCTGGGTCCTCAGCAACAGCAAGTGTTCTTACCCACTGAGCTTGCTCTCCAGCCACGACTCGTGGTTTTCTAGTCTTAGTCTCCGAAGCAGGTGAGACTCTAGGCCCACACCACCATGCCTAGAGATCTACAAAAGTCAGGACTTTTTTATTTTTTATTTTTTGGACAGTCTGTAACCTCTAAGCTGGCTTGGAGCTCACTGGGCAGATCAAGTCTTAGCCCCTTGAGTCTCCTCTTGGATCTCTCCATTTCCCTGATCCTTGCTTGTCTTTAAAAGTTGTCCTTGGCTGCTAGTCATGGTGGTGCATGCCTTGAATCCCTGAACCTGAGAGGTGGAGGCAGGAGAATCAGGAGTTTGAGGGGAAATCTTATCTCAACTGACAAAGGATAACACTCCAAATTAAAATGATAGATCTGGGTGTGGTGGCTCCACAGCTCACAACACTCGGGAGGCAGAGGTAGAGGCAGAGAGACCTGCTGGCCTCTGTGAGTTCGAGGCCAGCCTGGTCTACAAAAAAAGTTCCAGGACAGCCAGGGCTACACAGAGAAACCCTGTCTCTCAAACAAGCAAAATCAGATAAAAAAAATTTACAAAAACAAAAATCATCTTTTATCACGTGTATATTTTAAATATATTTCTATAAAACATGTGAATTGTTTAGGTGCAGTTTATGTTACCAGTGTGACATGTAGTAGTAACCCAAATCTACCCAATGGTGGCTGCCCCCCCTCCTTTTTTAGAGATTTTTTAAAAAAATTATTTTATATGAATATAGTTAAAATTTTTTATTAACATATTCATTTTTGGTTTGTTTGTGAATGTTTTGCCTGCATGTATGTATTATGTATGTGTACTACATGCATGCTTGGTGGCTGTGGAGGTCAGAAGAGGGCATCAGATGCCCCAGAACTGGACTTACAGTTGTGAACCACCTTGTGGGTGCTGGGAATCCAATTCTATGTAAGAGCAACAAGTGTTCTTAACTGCTGAGCCATCTCTCCAGCCCTAAGATTTATTTTCTTATGTGTGTGTATGTGTGTGTGTGTGTGTGCCTTGTGTGTGGCTGACCAAGGAGGCCAGAAGAGGTGTTGAGCCTCTGGAGTTGGTACCACAGGGGTTGCCTGATGCAGGTGCTAGGGACAGAACTGGTCCTCTACAAGAGCAGCAAGCACTCAGCTGCTGAGCTGTCTCTCCAGCCCTCGTGCAAACTGCTCTCTCTATGATCTGCTAACTCCTGGCCAGCTTTGCTTCTCACATCCAGATGGTTGCTTTTGCTTTATGATCCCGAGCATGATTTGTGCCTCTTTTGTGATTAGAACGTTCAGGACACATACACCTAGGACCCAAACACTTGGAAGGCGGGAGGGACCTTAAGTGCAAGGTCTGCCTGGATATAATAACAGTGAGAGTTTAAAAAAACCACCAAAACAAACAAACAAACAAACAAACCAAAACAACCAATGGAAAAACAAAACCACAACATCAGCAGCAACAACTAACCCCAAAATCAAAAGAAAAGCCAACAAAACAAACCCCACAAAGGAAACATTCAAGTTAAAAATAAAGGGAAAGAGCTATGGCAGCTGTCTGTAATGCCAGCTCCAGCGGGCCAATACTCTCACACAGACTTACACAAAGGCAAGACACCCATACATATAAAACATTACTAAATTCATTAATTATAAGGGAAATCCAGTTCTGAGTGATCCCTGTCCCAGTCCCTCCTCCCAGCTCCTCCCAGTTACCCTGACTACTCCGCTTCCCCGCAGGGGGACATACCCAGCATTTGTCCCAGGTGCTCCCCTCCAATGTCAGAGAATTCGTTGTGGCTGAGGTTCAGTGACCTAATTCGGTAATTGGACTGGAGGGACAAATTGTAGAAAGAAAGGTTAATTTCATCTGCTTATTTATTTAACTTGAGACAGGATATCACTATGTAGTACAGGCTGGCTTTGAACTCTCCATCCTCTGCCTTAGCCTCCTCAGTTCTGGGATAACAAACATGGGCCGTCATGTCCAAGCAAGAGGTTGTTGACCTCAAGTCTCTCAGTTAACCTTAGGGACAGAATGATAGAGAGCTCCTAGGAACCTGAAACCGAGTAGGTTAGGGTTCTTAGCAAATGATTCCCTATATGGTTTAATTTAACTGCTAATGGTTTCTGGGAGAACTATTGCTACCCAGAAAGCTCTAGGAGTTTGATGAAGCCTTTGCAGAGACCAAACATACATTAATTAATTTCCCAAGCCATGCAAGTGGCTTTGCCCAGAGCATCCTCAGGTCACCCAGAGTTCCAAAGGGACATCTTCCACATGCTCCTTACCGATAGGGCTTGACATAGAAGTGCAGCACATTCTTCCTTGAAGCGGTTTCCTGTAATGAGGGTGCTTCATTCACAGTGTACTCCAGACCATGCTCCCATGTCCTCCCATATCTGCCAGGCCTTCCCTTTGATGGACCGACACACACACACACACACACACACACACACACACACACACACGTACTTATGAAAGCAGATAGGTAGACACAAGGAGTAGGGGAGACGGTTGTCTATATCCTTCCTCCTATCTGACATCCAAAATGAATATCTTTAGTGTATTAAGAATGCCTAACATTTGGAATGGAGGGATGGCTCAGCAGTTAGGAGTGCCAGCTGCTCTTCCATAAGAGCCAATTTCATTTCCAAGCATGGCAGCTCACAGCCATCTATGACTCCAGTTCTAGGGGACCCAATACCCTCTTCTGACTTCCACAGGCACTAGGTAGACAAGTGGTGTACAGCTATACATGTAGGCACAATGTCCACACACAAAAGTTTAAAAGATAACTCCCCCCTGCCCCCAAAAAACTCCGAATGCCTAACAATCATATAGAAGCCCCACCTAACAACTGACATTGCATAGAAGAGGAAGGGACGTCTGAAAGGAAGCAACAGACATCTGAAAAGATGTTCCATCTCAGCATCAGTGAGAGCTCCCAGTGATGAGTGCATCTTAATATCCCGCTGGTGTTGTAGGCACTTTAGACTGTCATTCACTTAGTCCTCAGAACCACGGTCTACACTGAGGTGTGAAGTTGTACATGGTTTATGCATAAGAATTAGGTCAACTGAACAAAAGGGTAGATAGGTACCAGACTCTGATGCACGCACTGTGACTTTAACACCGACACATTTGACTATGTGGTCCACAAATACTTGGTTAATCATCTTCTGTAGTAGAAGAGGGTGATAGTTCATGGTAGGATTGTAACCTGCTATAGGCTTCTTAAGGAGAAATAGAGCTTCTCAAAGGTGGATACCTCCCCTCAGTACACCCTAGGGTGTCCATCTAGATATACCAACGTATGCCCAGAAGATGTGCGTGCAAGAAAGTTCTTTGAAACATTAACGGAGAGGTTGAAAACTGGACAGGACCGATCACTGTCCCTTCAGTACCGGGATGCTAATAAGACACGCTATCTCTCTACAACATGAGGTACCATTCAGAGAATGAGAGCGGTCCATGTGTTCTGTCACAGTGAAACCCGAAAGGAATACCAGACATACAATAGGATTTGTATTAAAAATGAGCATCCTGTTTTTTCTGGATATATTTATGATAGGGGTGTTTTAAGATACTTCTTTATATCTTAAAAGTTTTTTTTTTCGTTGACAAATTTAGGTGTGGATTTCTTTTTTGATTTTTATTTTGCTATTTTGTGTGTGTGTGTGATTGTGCATGGACATGTGTGTGTATGTATGTATGCATGTGTGTATGTGTGTGTGAGCATGTGTGCATGATTATGCATGGGCATGTGTGTGTATGTATGTGGGCATGTGTGTGTGTGAGCATGTGTGTGTGTGATTATGTATGGGCATGTGTGTGTATGTATGTATGTGTGCATGTGTGTGTGTGATTATGCCTGGGAATGTGTGTGTGAGCATGTGTGTATGTATGTGTGCATGTGTGTATGTGTGTATGAGCATGTGTATATATGTATGTGTGTTTGTGCATATACATGTGCAGTGTCTGAAGGTCTTTATCACTCTGTACTTATCTTTTGATAAGATAAGGTCTCTCACAGAACCTCAGAGCCAGCCATTTTGGCTAGTCTGGTTAGAGAGATCCTGTATCTGCTCATCTCTTCCCCTCCCTCTGGAGTTACAGATGTACTCTGCCTGTATCTAGCTTTAACATGGAGGCTGCGGTCTAACCTCAGGCCTTCAGGCTCTGTGAGCAGGCACTTGGGGATTTTTTTCTTCCATAAGGTTACGACATTTTATCACAGCAACAGAAAGGAAAATGATGCATAGTCTGTGTCTGAGAGCTCTACTTTCTGAAACTTCAAGTGTCCACTTGTTTGTTTGTTTGTCTTTGTGACAGGGTTGCTCTGTATAGCCCTGGCTGGCCTGGATCTCACTCTGTAGACCAGGCTGGCCTCGAACTCAAGAGATTTACCTGCTTCTACCTCCTGAGTGATGGCACTAAAGGGGTGCACCACCACCACCTGGCTCAAGGGTCCACTTTTAAAGTTATTTTTCCTTGTCAGTTTTGGAATTTTGCAGGACACCTGGACTGGGACTTATCTATGAGAATCCCAAGCCACAGGGTAAAGACTTGTCCTACAAAGAGATCCTATTGTTCAGCACAGGGCTACTCCAATGTTGTCGTTACTGATACCCTATTTTCTCAATTTATCCCTGGCACTTCAGATAAGCATGTTGGTTGTTTAGAAACTTAAGGCAGATTCCTTTGGAGAATCTGAAAAAATGATCCATCTCACCAGGTCCCTACTTTCCACAGAAGAAAGCTCACTTCTGTTAGCATGGGTAAATTTTCTTGGCATAGAAGTTCCAGAGCCCCACAGATAGCATAGAGCTGCAAACCCAAGTGAGGCTGTGTCTAGTACTAAAATATCCCAGTGACACCATTAGCCCAATAACAGATAGGCTATTACTCATTTCAAAGTATATGTATATCAAGTAGTTGATGAACGTTAAGACAACTGGGGAAACAGAATAGAGAGTAGTAGTGGTAGATCATTGCTGTCGTGATGGGGATCAGAGAAGTCCCTTTAATGGATGACATGAGCTGGGTGTTGGTGGCACATGCCTTATATCCCAGTACTCAGGAGGCAGAGGTAGAGGATCTTTAGTTCTAGGACAGCCAGGGCTGCATAGAGACACCCTGTCTCAAAAATCAAGAACACAACAGATGTCACGAGAGTGAAACATGAACAGAGTAAGAAAGGAAGGCCGGGCAGACCGCAGAAGGTGGAGATGCTCAAGACTACGGATGCGGGCTGCGGAGAGAGGCTTGCTAAGGAGAGCAGGAAGTTGGTGTGACCTTACAAGGGGAAGGCTGCCTGGCCCAGCAAGGGAAAGATGCAGTGTCCTGTTCTGAGACCAAAAGAAGTTGGCCTAGTACATCTGGACCCGAGGGAACCTCTGTTCCCTCCTTTGATTCTCAGTGACCTCTCCTCCCCTTCCATGGGCTCACCTGAAAGTTTCAGTTTCCAGAGTGAAGAATTATTCTCCTGGAGGAAGTTCGAGATGATCCTGGCTCCTTCCAAACCAAGGTCATTGTCAGACACGTTCTGAGAGGTAAGAACACATGCGTGCGCAGGAAGACTCACACAAAGAGGCTCTCAGAACCAAGCGGGGCTGGTCAGGGGATGGTGGGGAGAGTAGGATTGGTGTGAAAGGCTTAGGATTAAGGCAATGCAAAGGACAGATAGAAGAGAAGGCAAGAAAGCGTATTCTCAATGTGGCTTCTCTAACCTCTCTCACAAGATCTCATTTCCCCCCCCCCTCCCATATTGTCATTACTGACACCCTACTCTCTCAATTTATTCCTGGCACTTCAGATAAGCATGTTGGTTGTTTAGAAACTTAAGGCATATTCCTTTTGGAGAATCTGAAAAAATGATCCATCTCACCAGGTCCCTGCTTTCCACAGAAGAAAGCTCACTTCTGTTAGTGTGGGTAAATTACTCCTTGTGGGGACTTGCACAGCTGGAAATAGCTCTTCAGCTTTTCCCACAGCCACAGGGTACCAGTGCCTGAGCCAGCCTCTGACGGCATGGCCCTCCTCTGAGAAGTTGTGTCTACAGAGGAGGACCCCCACAGACTGGTTAGAGAGCTCCCAAAGCTGACCTGGGCTGGGGTGGGGGTGGGGTTCTGGCTTGGCTGTAGTGGTTCTGAGTCCCCAGGTGTGCCGGGAGGAGCTGGAGGAGGGGGAGGGCACCCTACCAGCTCCTGCAGGTAGTAGTTCTCATGCAGCATCTCCATCAGACTCATGATGCCCTCTTCCTGGATGCAGTTGTCTCCCAGCTCCAGCTTGAGGACCGTAGTGTTGGACTTTGGCCATCACAATGGGAGAGGAAGAAAGACGAGGACGTAGTTAGAGGCTAAGTTCAGCCTCTGGTCTCTCTAGAACATCCCAGCCATGCAAGAGGGTGCTGTATCAGAGGCCTGGTTTCCGGTGTGGCAATGTGTGAGAGTCAGCGGGACCACGGTGTCTGGAGGAGATGGCTCTATAGGTAAGGCACTTGCCAGGCAAGCAGAGGACCTGAGTTCAGATCCTCCCCATCAACCGCATGTACTGGTGTGTGCCTGAGATCCCAGCATGGGGAAGGTGGAGACTGAGGATCCCTGAGGCTGGCTGGCCAGCCAAGTCTAGCTGAACCTGTGAATTTCATGTTCAGTGAGAGTTCCTGTGTAAGAGCTATATAGGAAGACATCTGACGTTAACCTCTGAACACACACACACACACACACACACACACACACACACACAGGCAGAGAGAGACAGAGAGAGAACTTTAAGAAATGGGGCCCAGGAGATAGAAGACTTTGTGTTATGAGTGCATACTGCTTTTGCAGAGGACCTGAGTTGAATTCTCAGTACCCACAGTGGGTGGCTCACAGCCGCCTGTAGCTGCAGCTCAAGGAGATCTGACTCCCTTGCTCTCTGCAGGCACAAGCAACTCACGTGCTCCTTGCCCCTCTGTATACACATAAATAAAAACAAAAATAAATCTGCATAAGGAAGTGGGGCCCAGTGGAAGGTGGCTGACCGGCTCTTCCTGTGCACGCGCCGTCTGGCCTTCCTGTCTTATTTCGTTTCTTCCTCTCAAGTTCATTCCCTTTATTAGGGAAGCTGTGAGGTCATCACCAGAGAAGAGCTGGCACCAGCCCTTGAACGTAATTAGCTAAATAAACCTCTTCTCCCCTCCTCCCTTTCTCTCTCTGGTTTTTATTTGTTTGTTTGTTTGTTTTTGAGACAGGGTTTCTTTATATATCCCTGGCTATCCTGGAACTTGTTCTGTAGACCCAGATGGCCTTGAACTCATAGAGATCGCCTGCCTCTGCCTCCTGAGTGCTGGGATTTAAGACATGAGCTACCACTATCCAGTTAAGACTCTCTCTCTCTTTCTTATGAATACACCAAGCCTCAGGTATTGTAGTCATGAGTAAGGACTAATAGAAAGGCTCTGGATGTCGACTAGGAATCTGAAGGAGTACTGAGGGTGGGGATGGCAGTACAGAAGGGATGATGTCCCTTTAAACCCTGCTCAGTGGTTTTCTGCCGGCCACAGTAGCTTCTGGCAGAGGGGCTGTTCCCACAATGAACATGGATGGTGCTTTGCAAAGCTTTGAAAACCGCCACTTGTTCTGCAGCGTGATAGATATCAAAGCCCAGAGTTACCTTCTTTCCTATCTAATTAAAAAAATTACTAATTAAAAAAATGTGTTTGTGTGTATGTGTATTTTTGGTGGTAGTTGGGAGGACAGGCAGGGTTTTGAGACTGGGTTTCTCTGTGTGTCACTGGCTGTCTTGGAACTCTTTCTATAGACCAGGCTGTCCTGGAACTCACAGAGATCCACCTGCCTCTGTCTCCTGAGTGCTGGGACTAAAAGCGTGTGCCACCACTGCCCGGTGTGCGTGCATATGTATGTGTGTTCATGCATGTGCGTGCATGTACAAGTCGTACACATGCTCCTGTGTGCACAGCGTAAGAACCAGAGGCTAACATCAAGATGTCTTACTCTATTGCTCAACACTCCCACCCCTTTGTGAGACAGGGGCTCATTGTATATCCCTGGCTGGCTTGGCATTTATTATGGAGACCAGTCTCTGGAGCTCTGTCAGCCTCTGCCTTCCAAGTGCTGAGATTAAAGGTATCTACTACCAGGCAAAGCTGTCACTATATTCTTGATAGTCTAGCTCATGATTGGCTAGACTTGTGGAGCATACAGTGGGATCCAAGGATCTGCAGGTCCCTGTCCCATCTGAGCCAAGGTTACAGATAGATACCACGAAGCCTGGCTTTTAATGAGTGTTGGGGATCTGACCTGCACGTCTCATGTTTCTATGGCAGGTCCCCAACCAACTGAGCCATCCCTCTCTTACTGGGTTTTAGATGTCCCTTCCTAGGAACATCTGCCTATTTACTTTTCTGGGCTTCTCTTCACCTCTTAAGCGAACAGTCATGGAGACAGTGATGTGCAGTTGTCTTACGTTTTCGATTTTACATAATCAATTATATAACTCGGTGATGAAGCCAAGGTCAGGTCATTGTTTGGCCATTAGCCAGAGCCAATGTTATCCATGAGGATAAGTGCGATTTACTCTGCAATAGGATGTATAAAAATGTTAATGTGAAAGGTAGACATTGAATGGAGTGGCTTGGTAGTGGCTCTATGTGTGGCCAAAGTCAGCTTTGGAATGGAGACCCAGGCCTACAGTTAGTAATTGCAGTAACTCTTGGGTCTGGTTCTAGCCCATACATTTTCCTAGGACCTACAGGCTGATGACTTGCTTCCTGACTGGGAAAGGCCACAGTCTTTGAAGTGCAGCCTCTTTCAGGAGCTAACAGGAAAAATGACTAAAATGGCCACTAACTGAGAAAGCTACAGGGTAGGTTGCTCTTTAGACACTAAAGAGGGTTCCCTCTGAATCTCAAACCAGCCACCCTGTTAATCCTCTTCTGTTAGGTTCAATGTGTTTCACTGGCCAGCATGCTCACCACCAGAGTTATAGCAATGGCTTTGGTACCCATGGGGCCCAGACCATGGTGGTTGAGGTTCACGCAGGACTCCTCCATGTTCCGGATGAAGTAGGAGGCAGGCACTACACCCACCAGTTTGCAGGCCTCCAGGTACAGCTCCTTCTGTCCGATGTTGAAGTATTTCTCTGTGTCTGCATAGAAAATCAGAATGAAATCAGGTTTCTTTTCTGGTCTGCCTTAGCTCCACTCTAGCCCCAGGGGACATGCACTTTGCCTGGACATCCCCCTGCCTGGGATCTGGGCTTGTGGATATGTACGTGCTCTAGAACCCAGCTTTTCCATGTGGATACAGGAGTGTGACCAAATGTCCGGGTCACCAGAAAGTGGCCACAGTAAAAGATTTCCGAAGGTGTGATGTTCACAACTTAATTCACAATCACACGTGGGATGAGTCAGACATGTTTCTGCTGTACTTGAGGCAACATTGAAGGGCAAAGGAGGGACCCAGAACTGTTGACTTTTGGTGGCTGAAGGAATCTGTATTTCAATTTTAGTTTCATTAGCAGGTTTTTTTGTTTTTTATTTATTTATTTATTTATTTATTTATTTTGTTTTTCAAGATAGAGTTTCTCTGTGTAACCCAGACCATCCTAGAACTCACTCTGTAGACCAGGCTGACCTTGAACTCAAAGACCCACCAAACTCTTGTCTCCCAAGTTCTGGGATTAAAGGTGTGTGCCACCACCATCTGTCTGGGTTAGCACAGTCTTTCTGTTTGTTTGTTTGTTTTTTCTATTACTATTTATGTGTTTAGGTGTTTTGCCTGCATGTACGTCCATGCACTGCATGTGTGCTGGTGTCCATAGGGACCAACAGAAGGTGTTGGACATTAGAGTTACAGGTAGCTGTAAACCACCATGCTGGTGCTGGACACTGTACCTGGATCCCCTGGAAGAGCAATCGGCACTCTTAGCCACTGAGCCATCTCTTCAGCCCCAGCTAGGACTGTTAGAACACAAGCCGTGGTTAGCCGCGCAGCTCGGCCTTAGACTGGGGTCATGGCTATGTGAGGCCTTGGCTTGATTCTCCAGCACCACAAAAAAGCATGAGCCATGAATAGAGCTTTGCCAAAGATTCAGGGAAGCTCTTGCTTAAACAGAAAGCTTGTTTTTTTTTTTTTTTTCCTTCCTTCCCTTGGTCCATCAGATTATTTAAACAATGAACCCCATGGAATTTGTTTTCTCCAGAAGTCTTATGTAAGGACCAGGAAAAGATTGAAGCTGGAGCCAGCCAGAGTGGAAGCTTGCATCCTGGAAAGCAGTCACACCTTGAAGGAGAGAGGAGCAGAGCCATCGATGAGAAGCTGGGCCACACCTGGCCTTGGATTGCCCAGCGGTGCGTAGCCCTTGCTCTCTATTTAAACCCAAGCCTTATCCAGGATCCTGAAAATGGACTTGGTGAGGGCGGGCCACTAGGTTTGTTTTCTTTCTTTCTTTCTTTCTTTCTTTCTTTCTTTCTTTCTTTCTTTCTTTCTTTCTTTCTTTCCTTCCTTCTTTCCTTCTTTCTTTCTCTTCTTCTTCTTCCTCCTCCTCTTCCTCATCCTTCTTTCTTCTTCTCCTCTTCCTCTTCCTCCTCCTCCTCCTTCTTCTTCATAATGTGGCCACATTGAATAAATCTCACCTTTTTCTGCTTTTCACTCTTAATTGTGTTTTTAATTGACCTATTGAAGATGGGTGGCTGAGCCCAGTTGTTAAAGTTGTCAGGGTCTGGACCATTAACAACCAGGATTCTGACCCTAAAAACTCCGGTAACAGTCTCAAGGCAACAGATTAGCCCAAGGCAGAAATTAGGAAATTGTTTCAGAGTAAGCAAACTTGCACCGTAGTGGCTTTCCTATCCTGGTGGGTTTTCCCACTTTTGACTCTACTTCCCCAGTGACAAATGGAAACACAGATTTCACACAGATAGATAGTAACAGAAGGAGAACCCTATCTCTCGATTGCAAGCCCTTGGGCTCCTTGATCCTTAGACTTCAGTCCAGCTTGGCCCATGGTCAGTGGGCATCAAGCCTTCTGGGATGATGAGGAATAAAATGGAACCAGGAACCTCAGGCACAACATCCAGCATTGCTCTTTATCACATGATCCAGTTAGTGAGGGGTTGAAAGCAAAATTAACAACCGCCTTAAAGTGCAGAAGAAGTAAGAAAGGATTTCTGGGGAGCAGTTAGCTAGGGTTTCCATTGCCGTGAAGAGACACTATGACCACAGCAGTTCTTATAAAGGAAAACATTTAATTTGGGGATGGCTTACAGTTTCAGAGGTCTAGTCCATTATCATCATGGTGGGAAGCATGGCAGTACACAGGCAGACATGGTGCTGGAGAAGGAGCTGAGGTTTCTACATCCAGATCAGCAGACAGCAGGAAGAGACAGCCACAACTGGGCCTGGTTTGAACATCTGAGACCTCAAAGCCCACACCCAGCCTACTCCAACAAGGCCACACCTCCTAACAGTGTGGCTCCTTATGGGCCTATAGGGGTCATTTTTATTCAAACCACCACAAGTGGGGAGGAGGTCTGAGTAGAAGAGGGAATTTGCATGTTGACTGATAGGAAGGTCTTATAAGCTGATACTGTAGGTAAGGTTCACACTGCCCCATCTCCCCATTGCTATGGCCTAGGAATCACTGACTAAGAATGCACAAGAGGAGGGCGTTAATGACGCATAGAAGAAATCTCAGCATTTGGAGATGGGGAAACCAAGAATTCAAGGTCACCTTTGGCAATGTAATCAATTCAAGGCCACTCTAGACTACATGAAACCCTCTCTTAATAAAACAGAACCCACAAAAGAAGGATGACTTGGGGCTAGCCTAAGATTGCAAAGCCAGAGGCTGTCCTCAGCCAATGGGACCATCATCATTCTCCCTTTCTTCATAGATGCTCACAAGTGATCTTTTCGGCGTCTCTCACCTTAGGGATATTAAGAAGAAGGGGATGGTGAAGGTGTTGTTTGCAAGAACAGAGTGTCAGCTAGGGTAAACAGGAATGCTTGATTTGTTGAGATGAAACTTGGAACTCCGAAGCAGGAGAAATAAGAATTCTCGGGTGACCAGTCAGTCACTGAATTAGGGCTACAGAGACACTTTAGGGCACAGCATGGAACACTGAATGCCGAAGACAGATCAAACATGGCGTCAGCATATGTAGCTCTGGTCAGCTCTTGGTGACTTTCGGTGACTCTCATAATTGTTAAACTTCTGTTCCCTTTCTAGAAAAGATGTAATAAAGTTTGCCTTCTGGCACTATGGAAATCATGTAAGAATTACATGGGACAGGGCAAGGTGAGGCCGAAGAGATAGCTCAGAGGGTAAAAGCACGTACTGCTCTTCCAGGGCATCTGAATTTAATTTTGCCAGAACCTATGTGAAGAAGCTTGCAACTGCCTGTAACTCCAGTTCCCGGTGGGGATCTGATGCTTCTGGCTTCCTAAATAAAGCACCTGTACTCTTGTACACACACACACACACACACACACACACACACACACACACACACGCGTGCGCACTTTAAAAGAAAATCACGTAAGAGAGATTAAAGATCAGACGCTTTTGCATGTTGCTTTAGATCTTGGCAACAACCGGATGTGGCTCCTGCTCAGAAGGTCCTGTGTCTTCTGTCCTTAGCTAACCAGGACAAGGTGGTCTAGAATTGAGCACAGCCTTCCGGCTACAATCTTTCAGCAGGACGGAGAGGAAACACTCTGGTGGAACCCAACCTCCCCAGTTTCTGAGGAAGCTGGTGTGCCACCCACCTCTCTCTGAGATGTCACCTCACCTTCAATTTCCAGGTCGGTTTCTGAATCCTCCTGGGTAGCTTTCTCTTTCTCAACACTTGGAAGGACTTCAGCTTCACAGTAGAGGGTGACATTACTGTCCTGAGGTGTCAATTCAGCTTCAGCCTCATCTGGGACAAAAAAATATATCCCATTCTGGGAGTTAAACCTTCAGTGTATTAAGTGACACCTACCACTGACTTCATTACTCTCTGCCTCTCTCCTTTCTCTTCAGCCTTCCACATCTTGTCTGCAGCCTTTGTCCCATAGACTCACCTATCACACCTGCCAGGGAAACCTCCTTCTCTAAGACCTCCTTCTGGCTGAATTGCTGGAGTCCTTGTGTCCTCTGTCAACTGGCTGCTCCATCCAGTCCCCTTCCCTGAGCTGCTTGCTTTTGGTGGGATCCTTGCCCATACTCCTACCTCATCATTTGCATGGAAGGATTTTAGGGTCTGCTGTTGAGCCTTTTTACTCTTTCTGGTGAAAGGACGTGTCCCAAAGTCTGGACTTATTCATGGTCACACACTGTGCCGCTGGGAGGTAGGTGAAGGGCAGAATAGGTCAGGGATGGGGTCAGATGCAAAGGAAAAAAAACAGATGGAGATGTGTTCCTGGGAGCAAGGGAGATAATCACAACTCTAGGAAGTTGGTCTAGCTTCTCTTCCTTCAAGTCCGGGAGTGTTCCTGGGACTCTTAAGGAGAGGATTGAAGCTGTCTCCTGAGCTAAGGTTCATTGCTATGATTAAGCATGCTTGACTTCATTGAATGAGGCTCTGCTGAGAGAAACAGTGTGTCCCTATACTTGCTAGATGTGGTTTATTCATTGGGCTACTGTGGGATGGGCCCCTGAAAGCCACACACAACATTCAGAGATGAATCCTCCAGCATCGGCAGGCCTCAGTGTTTCAGGAAGTCATATTCGTGCTGCTGGAAGACCTAGCAGATAGGGCCAACCTATTCCTTTCCTTCTCTGTTTTTTCCTTTTTCTTTTCTTTGGCCTGTTCATTTTATTTTTACTTTGAGAGTTTCCTGCAGGTATCCCAGTCTGTCTTTTGAGTGGGCTAACATTACATAGCCCTACCTTCACAACTCAGATTCTAGATGGTGGACTCCTTAATGACCCCAAGCAGGGGTATGCCTTAGTTTTTGTTTACAGAGTCAGGTCCCAGTATTTATTCCCAGGTCTCTGTGACAAGCTTCCATGCAATGTGTAATGTGAGCGGCAGCAGTTTAGGTGTCAGGAAGGATGCAGCTGCTGAGAGGCCCGTCTGCAGCTCTGTGCTTTGAGAAATGGGTGAATTTCCAAGTCTCAGTTTCTTTATATGTCAAACAATGAGAGAGAGAGAGAGAGAGAGAGAGAGAGAGAGAGAGAGAGAGAGAGAGAGGAGAGGCAGAGAAAGAGAGAAAGAGAAAGAGAAAGAGAAGGGAGAGAGAGAAAGAACAAAGTGCGTGCGTGCGTGCGTGTGCGTGCGTGCGTGTGTGTGTGTGTGTGTGTGTGTGTGTGTGTGTGTGTGTGTGTGTGCGTGTGTGCAGTGCCTATGGAAGCCAGAAGGCAGTTATCAAGTCCCGTGGAGTTGGCATTACAGGCTATTGAGTCACTGTGGACTGAACTAAAGTCCTCTGGAAGCGTGGAAAGTTCTAAGTGCTGATCCATCTCTCTAGCCCCTCAAACAGTTTTAGAATTCCACTTAACCGGGGGACACTAGCAAATCAGCAACTGTTGGCCAGTCCACGTGGTGTAAACAATCCTAACGTGGCTGATTTCTAACTATCAGTGTGATGTCAACCAGTCCACAAAATGGAAATGAAGCTCCTGAGAGCCAAGTCTAGCGTCACGTCACATCTCACTATGTGAGTGGTTTCTAAACCCTGTCCCTAATGTCACCTCCACTGCAGAGAGAGAAGGGCACTTGTAGTCTACCAGATCATTGGACACAACCCTGGGAAGGGTGAGAATTGGGAGCCTTTTCACCTTTGGTCTCGGACTCAAGAGGCTCATTGTCGTCGTCCATGCTGCCAGGGCTCCCCTGGGGGCTGGTGACAGCTTCTTGTCCCCTGGTAGCTGCTCCCCTAAGATGCACACCTGTCCATTAGGCTCTGTTTCAAACTATGTTCACTGGTCTCTTGAGGGTGAATCCCAGGGGGATCTGTAGCAATTTTTTCATCCCAGCAAGCTTGGAGGAGAGCCGGCCTTGGTGGGAATCTGGCATGAATGGATTTGTCACCAGCTGGGCCTGGGACTCATCGGGGACAATGGTTGCGCTCTATTCCTCGGACCCTGGTCAAAAAAAAAAAAAAAAAAAAGGTGTCCACCGGCTTATGACTTTGTGACATAAGACCCACTTTCCTTTTATCTTCAACATTCCATGATCTCAGGCAGTTATTGTGATCCACGAGGGTGGACCCGGCAACAGCGGGCCTCCCACCCTTTTGGTGGCTCTGGTGGTCATCTTTTCTCATATGTTGGCTGGGTCTAAGCCCAGACTTGACTGTGAGTGCTCAGGTGCTGTAGAGGGGCCTCTTAGCGACAGCCTATTTCCTTCTGAGTTAGCACCAAACCCAAGGTTCTTAGTCAGGTGACCGTGAAGTCCCGCCGCCATGTTTTTCTCTCAAGGTGGCTGCGCCTCAGGTACGAAGTATTTCAGTGATGGGTGAAGTGAGGTTTCTTCTACCCAGTTCTTCCTTTTTGCTTACACCTGTGGGAGAGCATCCTTGACTTTGGCACAGAAGAACAAAACCCCAAGCACCACAAGCCTATGTCCTATCACCACCATCCGTTGCTACCACAGCATTGCTCAAGCCAGACTCCTAAGCTGTTTCATTTCAGGCCGGCATTCTCACGCTCAGCTGTGTTCGCATGTGGCATTGAAGTTCACTTGAGCTGTGGTGTCAGGAGAACCCAAGGGCTTGTCTATTGCTCCTTGATTAAGACTTCAGGGCATCAACAGTCAGGTCAGTGGTTGGAAGACTTGGGGGGAGGGCAAGGGAAAGTTTCCCTTTTGGTCATTTGCAAGATGAAATTCTAGAAATCTGGCTTTGAAAAATAGTTACATGTGTCTATGTGTAACCAAGGGGACACCTTTCAGGAGCCTGATCTTTTCTTGTGTCTGAGGCAAAGTCTCGTGTCTCTATGTTATATACTCCAGTGTACCCCAGGATGGCTGGTTCATGAAACAGGCCAATTTTCCTGTCTCCACTTCTCAACATGCTGTAGGAATGCTGGGATTCTCGATGCACCCCTCTGCACCTGTATTTTCACATAGGTTTTGGGGATTGAACTCAGGTCATCAGGCTTCTGAGTTCATCTTTGTGCATGAAGTGGAGAATCATTTGCCCATGTGTCTGGTCAGATTGTTTCAGCACAGTCATTGAGAGGCCGCTTCTCTCTCCATTGAAGTCTTTCATCCATTGTTGAGGTTGTGTCCTCTTTGTCTTGTGTCATAACCAGCCAGGCCTGGTGGCACTTGCCTGAAATCCCAACACCCAGGTGGCAGAACTGGGAGGATCGCAAGTTCAAGGCCAGTTTGGACTAGAGAGTTTCAAACAAAACTAAACCTCACAATCAGAATGCAGCATTGTGCCATCTAATTAGACCACTGTGCTTTGAGATGACAAGTTTGTGAGGTTGTCCCCTTTTATCCTGGGAGGGGGCCCTGAGGGCACTTGGGAGATGAATTGTTACGACATGTAATTCAAAGAGCAGGGTACTATGATTTTGGCTTGGAGTGAATCCAAGAGGATTGTCTTTTGGGGGTACCATTTGGATGTCAAATACTAAGAGAATGATAATTGGACCCTCATTGGTTAAAGGCTCTTGCCACAGAGCCTGATGGACCTAAGTTGGATCCTTGGGACTCACATGGTGGAAGGAGAGCATGGAGTCCTGAAGGCTGCTCTTTGATTCCCACGTGCCTGCTGTGACACGATCCCCCCCCCACACACACACACACTCAATGACATTGGCTTTAAAAATAAAAAGAGAAGGGGTTGGAGAGATGGCTTAGCAGTCAAGAGCACTGACTATTCTTCCAGAGAGCCCAGGTTTTATTCCCAGCACCAACATGGTAGCTCACAAGGATCTGACAGCCCCAGGCTCGTCTGACTCTTGCAGGTACCAGGCACACACTCGGGTCACAGACATATATGCAGGCAGAACTCTCACTTACATAAGATAAATATATCTTTGAAAAAAGAAGAAAAGGGGTTAACTTTCTTCTCTCTCTCTCTCTCTCTCTCTCTCTCTCTCTCTCTCTCTGTTTTTGTGGTGTGTATGTGTGTGTGCTTATGTGTGTGCGCCCCTACATGTACATGCAAAGGACAGAGTGGGCAATTTCAGGAGCCTTCAATTTTATGTGTTATAGGTGTCTTGCCTGCATGCATGTCTATGTGCCACACACATGCCTGGTTACGGTAAGCATGAAGAGGCCAGAAGAAGGCATTGGATCTCCTGTAACTGTTACAAATAGCTACCTCATGGAGCCTGGGAATGGGACCTGGGTCCTCTGAAAGAGCAGCCATTGCTCTTAACTACTGAGGAATTTTTCCAGCCTTTACTTTTTTTTTTACACTAGGTCTTTCACTGAATCTGAAGCTTGATGGCTTGTTTGTTTTCTTTGGAGCTAGGCTGGCCAGCAAGCTCACAGGATCAGCTTCCCAACACTGGAGTTACCATGACCGTGCCTGGTTTTTATATAGGGGTTAGGGATTCGAACTTAGGTCCTTTCACTTTTGCCTTAAGGACTTGTGATGGCTGTTCTTGGTCACCAACTTGACTACATCTGTAATAACTGTCACAGGGACTAAAACCAAAATCACTGGGTATACTGTGAGGGGTGTACAGTTAATTCCAGATGTAGTCAAACTGACAACCAGGAATAGCTGGCATGATTCATTCTCTCTCTCTCTCTCTCTCTCTCTCTCTCTCTCTCTCTCTCTCTTTTGGTTTTATGAGACAGGGTTTCTCTGTATAGCCCTGGCTGTCCTGGAACTCACTTTGTAGACCAGGCTGGCCTCGAACTCAGAAATCCGCCGGCCTCTGCCTCCCAAGTGCTGGGATTAAAGGCATGCGCCACCACGCCCGGCTCACAATACTCTTATCTCACTGAGACATCCCTCCTGTCCTAGCTTCTTCATGACCACTACTTCTGCTCACCAGTGACACTAAAAGCAGAGGGAGTCCTTTGTATCCTTTATGCTGGCATTTTTATAACCGGATAAGCATCAGGCACTGTCCCATTGACTTCAAATGTTTCAGTGTGTTTGAGCTACCCAACAACTCTATTATTCCTGTTTTGTAGAAGAGGAGACTAAGAGTAGGATTAAGTAGGTCCAAGGTCAGTAGGTGATGGGGTGAGGATGTAAATGGAATCTCTCTGGCTTCAGAGCCCATGCTGCCTCTGAAGTGACATCTTTATTTGAATAAAACAAGGTTGCTTCGTCTCTGGGGGCAACATTGTACCCAAGTGCTTGATTTTGGGGTAGGTTGAACTATGTTTTTCACTGGTCAAATCTGGGCCATGATTTGTCTTTATAAAGTTTTATCAACACACAATTATTTCAGCCCACTTAGGCATAGCCTCTGGTTGCTTTCAGTACTCTAAAAAGCCCAAAGTACTTCCTATGTGGCTCCTTAGGAAAATGTGTTTGGTATTTGATGGCAATTGGATAAGATGATAAGGGAGGAGAGGCCAACCTCTTAGAGGGAAGAGAATGGAGACAAAGGGATTAAAGGGGGGAAGTCAGCAGAAACCACACTAGGAGGAAACAACCTAAGAAAGGAACAGAGGTTGTTGTATTAGTTGTAATGATGCCTGGTTTTATTTTATTTTATTTTTTTAAATTGTATTTACTTAGAAGCATTCAGAATGTCAACAAAACAGCCGCATTTTTTTTTTTTTTTTTTTTGCAATCACAGAGTGGTATTCTGTTAATAGAACAACAATTATCTTCATATAAGCTGCATCAGAGACAACTGAAGATGAAAAAAATAAAACCTCAAAGAAAACCAAAAGTAAAAATAGAACAAAACCAAAAACCAAACTACTGTCCCTATATATAACTAATTTGTGCTGTGCACCAACAAGAACCTGTTTTAAATTTCCATGCCAATTTACAACCCCCAGACTGTACCAGGCAAGGTTAGTGGCTACTGAAAAGACCACCAGGACAGGGCTATCTAAAGACACATTCGGTAGTGTGTTAACTATACAAAAAAAGGACACTGTACAGTTTAAAAACAAATCTTACATAGCCTTACATTTCAATTTTTTTCTTTAAAAGGAGTGAGTTGTGTGTGTGTGTGTGTGGGGGTGTTAAATGCTTTATAGAGCCTGATTTTATTTAAAGATTTTTTTTTTTATACAAGGGCACAGATAAATGCGCAAACAGTGACCATATTGAGTTTTGGGGGGGGGAGAGTGTGCTATAGCAGCAAACTGGGGGGGGGGACTTCAAGTCTATACTAGGAGCAGTGTGGTGTCTATGTGAGTGATAGAGATCTGAGAAACTTAAGGAAAAGATTTCTAGGCTGAGAATCAAAGATCCACTAGACAATATAGCCCTGACTAAGACTCTAACTTGGATCACTTGGAATGTCTAGTCATCAGTTCTGAGGTGTTGGAGGAAACACTAGGCTCAGAGAAGCAAGATTTTTTTTTTTTTAAGGACTTATCAGAAAAGTTGAAGAGGCCATGATTTTTAGCCTATCCTATCAGAGCAGCTGAGAGAGCTCTCTAGACTAGTGCAGTTCAATATGGAAGCCACCGACTGATTTAACTCCTGGTAGTTCTTAAGTCCTTGGAATGTGGCTACTTCAAATTGAGTCATGTGTAACATGCAGACTTGATTTCAAAGAAAAAGAAATGTAACCCTCTCTCGTTTAAAAGTATAAATGGTAGTTAATTTTTTTAATCTATAGGGTCGAATTAAAGATTATTAAAATTAATTTCATTTGCTTTTTTTTTTTTTTACTTATTTATGCTTTCCTTTTCTCTGTGTGATGCTTGGATTAAATACAGATTCTTATGAATACTAGACAACTGATCTATCACTGAGCTATATCCAAGCCCACCTTTTTTACTTTTGCTATCTATCTATCTATCTATCTGAATTTCTTTTCCTCTTTTTCTGTACTGGGGATTGAACCCAAGGCCTGTACATGGTAGACAAATGTTTCGCCATTAAGTTACACTCTCTGACACTAGTATACATGTTTTTGCTTTTATTTTATTTTATGTGTACAGATGTGTTGGCTGAATCTATGTCTGTGTACCACTTATATGCTTGGTGCCTGCAGAGGTTAGAAGGGTGTTACAGATGACTGTGAGCCACCATGTGAATGCTGGGAACTGAACCCGTGTCCTCTAGAAGAGCAATCAATGTTCTTAACTGCTGAGTCATCTCTCCAGTTCTCTCTAATGTACATTTTAAAAAACATTTACTACTATTATTTTATATTTATTGATATTTTGTTTGTATATATGTGTGTGGACTCTGTGTGCTCCTGGTGCCTACAGAGGGCACTGGAGCCCCTGGGATTGGAGTTATAGTTGTGAGCTGCCGCGTGGATGCTGGGACTTAAACTTAGGTCCTCTGAATGAGCAGGTAATACTCGTGACTACGGACCCATCTCTTCAGCTCGCTACGATAAAAATTTTAAACTACACCTCCGGTTCACAATTTTTGGTGCAGTGAGCAGTACATTCCAGGCCTTGGCCATTAACTTCTACAATCCTGAAGGTAATTGGCACAGATACAGCAAAGAATCATTACAGGCAGTCAATTTTGCACATGTGCCAAATTGAACTCTTCAAAGTATCACAAAGCCTTTTCTTCCACTGATGGGTAGTGTGTGCACCTTGAAGGCGTGCTAATGAAGAATGCAGGTGCTCCTCAAAGCCTTCATCATCACAGCTGAGATTAATTACAGGGCTCATCCCTCACATTGTTTCTGATAAGCTAAAGCTGGCACACCATGAAGGCCACGCTTGGAATTTTCCTTTGGCTGAGAACTTGTGGATCACAGGTTTCATAACTGGACTGCTGGTTGGGTCCCTCCTTGGAAGCTTGCATGCTGCCTTCTGGTGTCATGAAAGCTAATCCTCCGAGATGGGACTTTCAGGTCCGATACAGCTGAGGTCCTCTGGGTCCTATGTATGTGGTTGTCATGAGCAACAGGGACTCACCTTCTACCTCTGAGGGGAAACCAAGGGCAACAGCAGTATCTATAATGCTTTGGGAGTTCTTGGATAACCCCGACCAACCACAGGAAGGAAGCTGCCTTTGTCAGCCCAGATGTGACATTTTTATTTAAATCATATATGAGATATATATCTCCATCCTGTGTATGTGTGTATTTTATTGTTGTTTTTTGTTTTTTCCTATGTGTAGCCCTGGCTGTCCTGGAATTCACTTTGTAGACCAGGCTGGTCTTGAACTTAGGAATTCATCTACCTCTGCCTCCTGAGGGCTTATATATAATATATACTATATATTAAATTGTATATAACGTGTGTGTGTGCGCACGCATGCGCACTCTTGGCAATTGAGTGTGGCAGTGTAGGGAGCAGAATGTTAGCCAAGAGTTATGGAAGAAGACCCAACATACATAACTATAGATGGCTTTTGTTCAAGTTTAAGAACCATAAATATCTGCTCATCATTCACAAAATTCCAGGTTTGGTGTCCACCAATGCATACTGGGAGTGATGGTGCAAATCTGTACTCCCAATACTTGGGAGGTGGAGGCAGGCACATCTGAAGTTCAAAGTCATCTTTGGATACATTCTAGGAGCAAGTTTAAGGTCATTCTGGGATACATGAGACCCAATTTGAAAAAAAAAAAAAAAAAAGGAAAACATGGTGAACCAACTTTGGCTCAGTATGAGTGTGGCAACTGAGACCCTAAGAGATTACCCATGAGGCTTCATAGGGAGAAAATGGTAGAGCTAGGTTCTGAACTCAGGTGGTCAAACTCCAAAGCTTGTGTGATCCTTTGATCACCCTTCAGTTTCTAAATAAAGTGGCTACTTATAAGTCAGGAAACAAAGAGGGAAGCCTGGCTTCTCTGGCTCCAGGGAAAACTATGGATGAATGTGGCCATCAGTAAGCTTGTCGCACTGTGTCCACAGTTGTATCCTGAGCAGCCCAGGTGAGGCTAGCTCCTTCTGCAGACGTTTCCTATCTCAAAATAACTTGATGATAGCTGGGCATGGTGGTGCACACCTTTAATTCCAGAACTTGAGAGGCAGAGGCAGGGGGATCCCTGAGTTCCAGGACAGCCAGGACTACATAGAGGGGCATACACACGGACATACACATATACACACACCAACACCAACGACTCCCTGCCCCTCCAAACCCCCTACAACTTGATGAATGTTTAAGAGCCTCAGACCTATGAAGAACAACTCTGGGAGGAGGGCCTAGATGTCTCTACTTTAAAGACATTTTCAAGTAAATGGAAGGACCATGCTTTGCAAAATGATATGCATAATCCCTGGTTTAAGATCTGATTTGGAACTTGGACTTCCAGATAGATCTTGGGAGACAGTGGAGCGTTTACTTAAGCTGTGTTGAAGAAGTGGGCTTGATCTTGGGTTCCTTAGGTAACACTAACAGTTGTACGCTGACTTCTAAATGGCTCCCCGACCTTTAGATTATTGGAGTTTGTCTCAGGTAAAGGGATGAACGCAGCTGCAAGCAGATAATGAGGGGGAAATCACAGGAAAGCCAATCACTGATTCTCTCCTTCTTCCTCCTTTTAGCCCGTCAGTGTTATGATGTATCCAGCTGGTCCAGGATCCGGTGATTCCCCAGAGGGCTTCTCTGAACAGCCAAGGCTCCAGCCACAAATTGGAAACGGCACAGCTCAGACACTGGGTACCGGAACTGGGTTACTATGTGTCCTTCCTTCCTTTAGATCATGGTTGGGCAGAGGACTGAAGGTAGTAGACAGGGGAAGAGAAATTCAAAGAGGTCTTTCATTAGCATAGACTTGATGCAGGAACTGGCCTTTATTTAAGCAACACATTAATCAATTATTAGTCCCTTCTGTGTGACTGGCTATGTATGTATGTATGTCTCTATCTATGTATCTATGTATCCAAGTATCTATCTATCTATCTATCTATCTATCTATCTATCTATACTGTGTATGTATGTATGTATGTATGTATGTATGTATCTATCTATCTATCTACAAGGTCTCATTATGTAGCCCTGGCTCAGCATGAACCGCAGAGCTCCACTAAGTCTCCAGAGTGCTAGGATTAAAGGTGTGATCTGCCATGCCCAGCTTTAGTTTCGTATTGCTGTGAGAAAACACCATGACCACTGCCATTCTTACAAGACAGCTTTTATTTGAAGCTTACAGTTCCCGAGGTGAGTCCATGATGGCAGAGTAGAGGCAGCAGGCAGCGGGCAGCGGGCAGCGGGCAGCGGGCAGCGGGCAGTGGGCAGCAGGCAGCAGGCAGCAGGCAGCAGGCAGGCAGGCAGCAGGCAGTAGGCAGCAGGCAGGCAGGCAGCAGGCAGCAGGCAGCAGGCAGCAGGCATGTGGAGAGCTGAAGGTTCACATCTCAAGCTGCAAGCAGCAAAGAGAACTAAGTGAGAACAGCAAGTCTTTCAAAACCTCAAAGCCAGCCCACCAGTGACACTTCTCCAGCAAGGCCACACAGCCTAATCCTCCCCAAAGGGCCACTCACTAGGGACCAAGTATTAAAGTGCTGGAGGCAGATGGGAACCATTTTACTCACACTACCACACTGATTTGATTTAGTATTGGGTACAATAGAGATACAGGGCAAACACGCCACCAATCAGACTTGGGTCCTGGTATTGAGGAGTCCTTCCTTTCCTTCCAGTGGGCCACACCATTTTTACCTCATGATAAACAAGCCACTTAACCATTCAGTCTTGGTCCCTGATCTTGTGCAGTCCTTTCTTCCTCCCTCCATTTCTCCCTCCCTTCCAATGGGACCTTCTCTTTCCCCATAGCCCATTTGGAACAGGTGGATTAGGTAAAAACCGTATGTACTCGAAGCAGGGAAGACTCCATCTGTGACCTAGAATCTGAGTATGGGAGGAGGAAAGGCCAGAAGAGGTGAGAGAATGAGGAAGAGCATATTCCGGTACTCTTGGCTCAGAAGGGCTAATTACAAAAGCTATGGTCAGCAGAAGTCTTTGCAGAAAAGTCCAGTCCTTTGTATTAGAGATGAAGAAAGGGTCAAAAGGGGGATATGATGTTCCTAAGGTAGACCACTAGTTAGTGGCAAAATTGGGAATAAAATAGTGGTCTCATAATGATACTTTAGAGACTCCTACGAGCCCCTTAATATTTTTTATTATTTATATCTTTAAACTTTATATTTATTATTTATATCTTGAACTTTTAAATTTAGCATAGAGAGTTTCATGCTCTGCTGTTCTGTTGCCATAGAAGCCAGTGCCTTCTAATGCAGCCCCTCCCTTTGCGACCCTCCCCCTTTCTCTTGTTCCCAATAAAGTTGTTGTTGAAACGCCAGCCTGGGGCGGGGCCTGGGCGGTTCGGAGGCGGAGCCTAGGCGGCTCAAGGCAAAGCCTTGATAAGGTGGGGGCGGAGCCCTGTAGGCGCAGGGCGGGGCGTCGGTGGCGCGGGGCGGGGTCGAACCGAGGAGACCGGTGTGCGGCAGTGTGGAGGGGCGGCGGCGCGGGCAGGCGGCCGGCCATGATCGCGTCGTGCCTGTATTACCTGCTGTTGCCGGCCGCGCGCTTCTTCCGCTTTCTCTCAGGTACCGGCCCTGAGTCCTGATGGGCGGGAGCCGGGGCTGCCCCTGTTAAGCTCCAGGGGCCCTGGGGCGGAGCGTGAGGCCTCAGGACCGCGGTCCTCTGCCGGGGCAAAGTGTGAGGCGGTCCGCGGGCCGTCTTGACCCCACGAGGCTCGGGCTGGCGGGCGACTCTCGTGGGCAGCCCCTCCTCACGCTGTGGTCTGGTGACGTCGGGCCACGGTTAACGTGGACCCAGGGCTGGGGAAGGGGGCGTCCTCCTTGGCTGTGGCGGTGGTCCTGGGGCAGGCTGAAATACTCCCGGGAGTCGGGAGCGGTGGCAACCCGGGACAGGCGAGGACCGGACTTCTCGGCGGGTAGAGATAGGGAGGGATGTGCCTTTAGGCGGGTGGGCTCACTTCTCACAGGTTTTTTTCTTTTTTTTTACTGCGGCGGGTCATTTGCTGTCCTCTTTGAGCCGACTCTAGTTGAAAAAAAACAGACACGCTCAGAAGCTAGACGCGTTTAAAACCTCAGTTTTGGAGCAAGTCTTTAGAGAGAGCTGTGATAGGCTGATGCTTTAGTGAGGGAGGGGTTATTTCTGCGCAATCTGCCTTCGCTCTGCTTTTGAAACCCATAGGCTTTGTTTCACACAAGCCCAGTTTTAATCTGGGGTCCCACAGAATCCCCAGACTTTTCTCCTGTAATTTAGGGGCACTACCAAGAAGGGTTTTATTTTTTGTTTTTTGTTTTGTTTTGTTTTTTGAAATAGGATGCCCAACTGCACCCTGCACCTTTTCTTTCTGGAACTGCACTATCTCGGAGATGGAAACTGTATTTTTATATCAAACATTAGATTTCTTTTTCTTTTTTTTTTTTTTTTTACTGTGTTGCCACCAGCCTGCCAGCTTCAACAGAGCGGGGTCTTCTTGCCCATTTGTTCGGGGTATCTTATGCTAACACAGGACTTGCTGCCAGTCATGGGTCTCCCAGAGGGCTCAGGAAGGCCTTCCGTGTCTATGTTTCTCAGGAATGGGACATCCTACACGAGTCACTGTGTTCCTAGTACCCAGCATAGTCCTTTAATTTTGTGGCTATCTAGTGACCACAATGGCAGTCTGTTAGCTCACAGGTTTCTCAGTTAGTGAAATTCTAGAGATTTTAGTGGAGCCCTCAAATCCACGTGTTATGAAGGGACAGTTCTATTAAATTTGTGTATTTGGTATTTTGTAAAAGATTTGTTTAGTAAACCATCTCCACCAATATTATCTGCTAAATTTGAGAGTGAGGGGCTCTATGCCTCTCATGCAGCTCCTCTGGCATGTGTTAATCTATTTCAAGGGTCAGATGATTAGTAAATTGTTGACTAAGCCCCAGCAACCGAGCCTTTGGTTGAGAGCGTTCTTGACATGTTAGAGCAGAGCATTTACTGTGAGTCTGTCCTGTGCACTGTAGGATGCTTGGTGGCACCCCGACAGTCATAGTGCCTCAACAGCTCTGGCGATAACTGGTCCCTTAGGGCAAGAATCTGCCTCTCTCACCTAGCTGGAAAATACTGATTTAATTTTTAAAAGATTGATTTGTTGTTCTCAGTGTGCACAGAATGTGTGTATGTGGTGGTGGACCAGCCACGGCGTGTGTGGAAGTCAGAGGACAGCCTTTGTGGATTTGGTTCCTTCAGCCTTTGTGGCAAGTACTTTTCCTCGCTGAGCCATCTTGCTGGCTCAGATTTACCTAAATTCACTGACTTAGAGAGACATAAATTTATATGGTTCACAAATTGCCAATGAGACGAGTGTCTGGTGGCCGTGGGCTGTCCACTGTGTGCCGTTTGTCCATTTGTCCTGGGATGTGAGTGAGTGCTCTATGGTCTTTGTGCATGTGCGAGAGGGAGGGGACTGGCTTGCTGTCATCAAAACAGGACTTTGAAGCTCTAACTTTAGAGCTCTCTGCCTGCTCTGTTACCTATTGGCTGTCATTTGTGGATGCTGTAGCATAGATGACAGCTGTCTTATAACTGTCCGTGGCCTGTACCATTTAATTTACAGCCTCTGGTGTGTTATTGGAGCGAGAGAGCAGTGAGGTTTGTGAAAATGTCATGGGTGGGATGAACAACTCTGGGAAGAAACCTAGGGGGTTCTGTTAAAAAAGGAAGTTGGTTTTAAGGCCCACTTTAGTAGTAATATTATTTTTGGAATGATTTCATAGAGCTTATAGACCTGGAAAACTCTCAGGGGTTATCTCGTTTCAACTTCTCTGGTTCTCATCTTAAAGTCAAGAAGAGTAAGTCTGTCTGAAGGAACCTTGTTTATAGTCAGTTTTGTTAATTTTGTTATGAGTATAATTCTCGGTATTATTTCACAATTAAGTGTAGTTCTAGGGGTTGGAGAGATGGCTCCGTGGTTAAGAGCACTGACTGTTCTTCTGAGTTCAAATCCCAGCAACCACATGGTGGCTCACAACCATCCGTAATGAGATCTGATGTCCTCTTCTGGGGTGTCTGAAGACAACCACAGTGTACTTACATAAAATAAATAAATAAATCTTTTAAAAAATTACTTAAAGGGCTGGCGAGGTAGCTCAGAGGTTAAGAGCACTGACTGCTCTTCTGAAGGTCCTGAGTTCAAATCCCAGCAACCACATGGTGGCTCACAACCATCCGTAATGAGATCTGATACCCACTTCTGGTGTGTCTGAAGACAGCTACAGTGTACTTATATGTAATAAATAAAGAAATAAAGAAATAAAGAAATCTTTTTAAAAAAATTACTTAAAGTGTTAGTTCTAATGTAGTGTGGTTTTCAGGACTGGAGAATTGATGTTAAAAGTAGAGTTTTCAGGGCTGGATAAATGGCTCAGTAGTTAAAGAGTTTTGGTTGTTTTTCTAGGGGATTCAAGTGTGATCGATTCCCAACCCCCACATGGTAGCATACCATACTCTGTAACTCCAGACCCAGGGCATCAGCCTTCTCTGACCCCTGTAGGTACGAGGCACACACACACACACACACACACACACACACTACCAGACATACATGTAGATAGAACACCCATACACTTAAAATAAGTTAAAAATTAAAAAGGAGTGTTTACCTCCAGGAAAAGAGATGAGATATGTTCCGATCTGTGCTGTAGATTAGCTCTGGGATTAGTGTTCTTTCATTCTCCCACTGAAATTTATCAGGTCCCTGCCTTGCAAATTGGTTAGTACTTGTAAAGCGATTACAACAGTGCCTGGCATCTCACAAGCACTGCTGAGATGAAGTCGCAGGTATTGAGTTGGGAGGCTGTAACAGTACAAAGCCGAGCGAGGTGGAGATGATCGTGGTTCCCACGAGGCCGCTGTTCCAGCTGGAGGGTACTGTGGGACGAGTTCTGCTATCTTCTTATAACCTGATATTTTGGCTTCCTTTCTAGATGCTTTCTTTACATGTCGAAAAAATGCCCTTCTGGCGAAGAGCTCATCCCCCCAGGTAGAGGGTAACTTTGCCATGGCCCCTCAGGGGCCTGACCAAGAAGAGTGTGAGGGCCTGCTGCAGCAGTGGCGAGAAGAAGGGTGGAACCAGACACTCTCAACTGCAAGTGAGGCTCCTCTTGCAGATAAGGGACTAGCTGAGAGCAGTCTGGCCCTCCTGATGGATAATTCTGGAGAACAGGATGCTGCTTCGGAGGACAAGTGGTCCAGCAGGCAGCTGAGTGACCTTCGGGCAGCAGAGAGCCTGGACCAGCCTTTCCCTGAGGTGCTAGGGGAGGAGCCTCTGGCCGAGGTTGAGGGTCCTTTGTGGGCGGCTGTTCCAGTACAGACAGGGCCCCAGTATGCAGACTGTGCCGTTCTTCCAATGGGTGCGATGACAGCAGAACAGTGGGAAGAGGACCCTGCAATGGTGGCCTGGAGCATAGCACCGGAGCCTATGCCCCAGGAGGAGACTTCCATGTGGCCCTTTGAAGGCCTGGAACAGCTGCAGCCTCCCCCAATGGAAATACCTTATCATGGTGAGTCTGACAACCAGCATAGTGAGCCCGGATTGCAGCTTGTAGTGGGGGGTTCTGCTGTCACTTTTAGTTTTTCTGAGACCATTGCAGGCTCAGATATTGGCAGTGTCATCATGTCCGTCCTCATGTGTCTACAGATGAAAAAGTCATAGTGCAGAGAGGGATGAAACATGTCTAATGTCTTGCAGTGAGGCAGTGAGATAACCGAGGCCCAAGCTTAGTTCTGATATTCACTCTACCTTGTTGTTCTGCAGGTGGGACACAGGGCTTTGTGGAGGCAGGGTTCAGAGGTCTCAGGGCCTCCTCTCTGCCTCAGGGAGAATAACTCTAGTTTTATTTACTTTACATATATTGGGAGTCTATGAAGATGTCAAGAAAGTTCTGTGGCTTAAATAGGTTTGAAATCTACTCAGGTACCCAACCCCAGAAGACTATTAATGACACCCCATGGCATGATTCCCCAGAGACCCATGGCTATATCATATGTGGGAGCTTGTTAGACTCATAAGTATTCATGAGCATATGCCAGGAGGTAGGTAACCAGGGGATACAGTGATGGGCAGGCCAAGATTGTCTCCAGCCCTGAGGAGCTTACTGTCAGCTCTGAAAAAATGTCCTTAGACGGATGGGTGGCAGGGGCAATGGAGAAAGGAACCTCGGGCATGACATGGTGACACTGGGTAGTAGTGGCTTGGCCACTGGATAGCCTGCATGTCTTCTGGAGCTTTTCTCTTGACCCCTTTGCAGAAATCCTGTGGCGAGAATGGGAAGATTTCTCCACACAGCCAGATGCTCAGGGTCTGGAGGCAGGAGATGGTCCTCAGTTCCAGTTCACTTTGATGTCGTATAATATCCTGGCCCAGGACCTGATGCAGCAGAGCTCAGAGCTCTATCTGCATTGCCATCCAGACATCCTCAACTGGAATTACCGCTTTGCCAACCTCATGCAGGAATTCCAGCACTGGGACCCAGATGTGAGTGAAGAGGGAGATGCACCAGCTTGCATAGGTGCAGACCTAGGCTGTTCTCTGACACTCGGAGAGAATGAGCTCCTATTCCATAGCTATCCAGATGATGCCAGCTGTGCCAGATGAGCTAAGATTATCTTTGGCTCTGTAGATGACAGGTTTGAGCTTGCTTGCCCTGGAGTCAAGCATTTTGGGCAGATGCCAAGACGATTCTCCAGAGTGTACACTTTCTAGTACTCTTGTGCAGGGATTCACAGGGTGGGGAAATCTAACGTGCATGTCTGGCCACCTCAAGCTTCAGTCTGGGCCTGTGCTTGCTGCTGCTGGTGGCTGGATAGCTGGGAAGTCAGCTCTGTGGGACGTCTCACTATGACGACCCTCAATCTGGTCTGGGGCCTGCTCTTAGGGAGTAGGAGTCATATTGTTCTGGACCTCTGGAGTGATTGGTTCCTTTGTCAATTTCCCAGATCCTGTGTCTTCAGGAAGTCCAGGAAGACCATTACTGGGAACAGCTGGAGCCCTCTCTGCGGATGATGGGTACTACAGCTCCCCACAGCATGCTTGCCAGGCCCCGTCCTCCAGCCCTGCAGTCACCTGAAGAGTCTACCTCTTCGTTGTGTCCTAGAAAACCATCAGCCCTGCCTGTAGGCTAGTTCCTTTTGTGTGTGTGTGAGGAGGTAGAGTTCTAGGTTTTTAAACCTTTGAAGTAACCAACTCCATGAACTCTGTGAGTCTGCATGTTATTAGTCCCATTTTACAGATGAGAAATGGGTTCGAGAAGTTGCTGTGACTTGCTCCAAACCCCCAAACTATAAGGCTAGTAGGTTGTGGAGCCAGGACTTCTACTTATCTGACTGGGGCTGGGGAGGCTGCTAGGTAACCCACTGGATTGCAGGACCCCCATTTGGAGTCAGCCTTGCCTCTGGTGACTTTGCCTCTTTCAGGTTTGTTGCTTGTACCCTTTCCTTGTTCCTTCCCCTTCTTGTCCCTCAGGCCCTGGCTGTAGTTGTAAGGGAATCTCTGCAGAGCCTCAGAGGTGGCAAGGGCTCTCTCGTGGGTCCCCAGGATTGGTGCCTTAGGCTCGGACCCTTTGTAGTGCTGCAGTGGTTGGAAGGGATGAAGGCTTCCCTGACTCTGACCCATCTCCATGGTGGCATTTCCTTACAGGCTTCACCTGTTTTTACAAGAGGAGGACTGGGTGTAAAACGGATGGCTGCGCCGTGTGCTACAAGCCCACCAGGTTCCGTCTGCTCTGTGCCAGCCCTGTCGAGTACTTCCGGCCTGGGTTGGAGCTCCTCAATCGGGACAATGTGGGCTTAGTGTTGCTGCTGCAGCCGCTAGTGCCAGAAGGTCTGGGGCAAGTCTCAGTGGCTCCTCTGTGTGTGGCAAATACCCATGTCCTGTACAACCCACGTCGGGGTGATGTCAAGCTGGCCCAGATGGCCATTCTTCTGGCCGAGGTGGACAAGGTGGCCAGGTTGTCAGATGGCAGCCACTGCCCCATCATCTTGTGTGGGGACCTGAATTCTGTCCCTGACTCACCTCTCTACAACTTCATCAGGGATGGAGAGCTCCAGTACAATGGCATGCCAGCCTGGAAGGTGAAATGGGACAGCGCGGTGGGGTGGAAACGGGCTAGGGAGAGAGCTGGGTGTCGCATCAGTGGCTGCTTCTGTGGCAAGGGACTGTTTGGCTCCCTCCTTTTGCTGCTGATGCTGAATGGCTGTGTCTGCTCCTGGAGATGAGCAGCACATGAATACCTCGGGCACATTCAACATCTTCCCATTTGTATCATGTTTTAGTTTGCAAGTGATTCCTATGAGTTATTTAACAATTAAGACAAAATAAGAGAAAATACCCTTTTGTTACCTAAATCCCATCGTCCCACACAGAGTGAAGTGATGACTCTTCTAAGTGTAGCAACACTTCTCTTAAGTCATTCTCCATGTAGTTATAGTATTTATGCTGCCAAATACTACCCCAGTTTACATTATTAAGCTCCTAGCTGTGTCTCAAGTACTGTTTTGAGCAGTTTACATATATCAACTATTTCCACTGTTTCTATCATTAAATATATATATATATATATATATATATATATATATATATATATATATATATTTAATATATATATATATTTTTATCATTAAATATTTTTAACAAGTACAGAAACTAAGGCAGAGAGGTGCTAAATAATTTTGTCTAGGTCATGCAGTTAGTGGGGGGCCCAAGAATTATAGCCAGGTGGCCTGGCCTCTAATACCATGCTGTGATCACCACAACAGGAGATATATAAGTGTCTTATATGTGTCTTATAAACACAGCACAGTACTGTTTTTGTTTTGGGCTGTATTTTTTTTCTTTCAGCCAATAATTTACATTTGAGTTTAATTTCTTATAGCTGCCAAACATTGGTAGCATAGATAGCTCATAGCTTTATTAGCTTGTTTTGACTCTTATGTTACTTAATCTCTTTGTTCCTATTTTGTCTCTCCTGATCCACATTTTTATTTAATTTTTGGCAAACACAATGGAGCAGGGACACAAAATGACTGAACCATCATTGAGTAGTTAGGCTTTTCTTTCAGTGAGGTTACTTAAGTGCTGGTGATGTCCTGGTTGCCCAGAGCAAGGCATTAGCTGCCCTAAAGGAGCTGTCTTCAAGGAGCTCCTGCAGGAGAATTTGCTGAGTTCCTACCACATGACAGGCAGGCAGGGTCAGGGATGGGCTGTGAGAACACTTGTTTTGAAACCAGATATCCTTGAATTCAGATCTCTGATCTGTCATCCTGGGCAAGTTATGGAACTTTCTCAAGCCCCCTCTGCTTCATCTGTATGCTGAGGGTATAGTTGGGACCAGTGGTAGATACCTTAGGATCATATGAAGTAATGCATGTGAGATTTTCTAGTGCCTTGTTCAAAGGGAACGGTCAGTAATCGCTAGTGGTTATTATTAGTGTAAGATTTTAAATTGTACATGGTATTAGTGTTCTTAGTAAATAATATTAACTTAAAGAACATTAAGTGACTTGTCCAAAGTCATAGCCTGTAAGTGATCATTTATTCCTTTTTAAAGTATTTATTTATTAACTTTACATCCCAATATTAGTTTCACCTCTCCTCCCAGTACCCTGTCCCACAGATCTTACCCTCACTTCCCCCTCCTTTTCTCTGAGATAGGAGAGCCTCCCCCATCCCCTCAGCACTCAGGTCACTGCAGGACCAGGTGCCTCCTCTCCCACTGAGGCTGGACAAAGTGGCCCAGTTACAGGAACAGGATCTACAGGCAGGCAGCAGATTCAGGGACAGCCCCCACTCCAGTTGTTGGGGGACCCACATGAAGACCAAGTTGCACATGTGTTACATATGTGCAGGAGATGGCACATGTGTTACATATGTGCAAGAGATGGCCCATCTGTTACATATGTGCAGGAGATGGCCCATCTGTTACATATGTGCGGGAGATGGCCCATCTGTTACATATGTGCAGGAGATGGCCCATGTGTTACATATGTGCAGGAGATGGCCCTTACTTTTAAGGCTCTTACTTAGGATTGCATACTGAATGTTTATGCCCTTTGAGGGCAAGGGAATGGTGTCTATCACTGGTCTATCCCAGTGCCATACACATAGTTGGCATTCATTGTTATTAAATGAAATAAAGGGGATTTTGCTGTCCACATGGAGATGTGCGGATGACTGATGTTGCTGAATGTTTCCCCTACACGCTCTGTCCATTCCCAGGCTGCTCATGACTTTGGCAGAGGACGGTGACATAGACACGGTAAAGTGCTTGCTGCGTCTCCCATTTGGTTTTACCCTGTGTTTTCCCAATACCAGACTCAAGGAATTGATTTTGGTCTAGAAGATTGAGGGTGGCAGGATTAACCTGTGTGCATTACAACCTGTGTGTGTTACAACCTGTGTGCGTTACAAATTAAGATCTGCCGAGAGTGGGTCTCCCTTGTGCAGCGCTGTGTACATGTCTCTGAGGTGAACCTCAGGACCACATGCTCTACAGCTCTGTTTTCCTTGACTTGGTCCTCACTCTCTGTTCACTGTTTTCTGTCACATGAACATTTATGTTTTTAGTGAGAAAGTAAAGTTATAATTAGTTTCTTATTGTCGCCTTCCCTGGAGATTAGTGGCTTGCTCATTCCATGTGTACACTGTTGTCTGATTGTGTGTTTGTATTTGTTCAAATGTCCCAAATCATGAGTCCTTTCCTTTCTCTACCTTGGCTTCCTTATGCCCATCTGGCTTTGCTTTTCTTTTTTTGGTAGGTTTCCGGACAGGAAGACTTCTCTCATCAGCTTTACCAGAGGAAGCTGCAGGCCCCACTGTGGCCCAGCTCCCTGGGCATCACTGACTGCTGTCAATATGTCACCTCCTGTCATCCCAAGAGATCAGGTAAGCAGTGTTTCTTCTTTGTGTTTTTTGTTTTGTCTCTTTGCCTGGGTGCCTGTATGTGCACCCTGCATGTGCCTGGTGCCTGCATAGCCTAGAAGGCCTTGGGTCCCTTGACACTCACATTAACAGATGGTTGTGGGCTGTCATGTGGGTGCTAGGAACCAAACTTGGCACTCTGTAAGAGTAGCTGGTGCTTTTCTGGGCAAGCCATCCTTCAGTGCTCAGGTAGCACATTCTTTTTTGTTGTTGTTATCTTTTGACACAGGTATCTCTACATAGCTCTAGCTGTCCTGAAACCCACTATGTAGACCAGGCTGGCTTGGATCTCAGAGCACTTGCCTCAGCTTCCGCAGTGCTGGGATTAAAAGCATGCATCACCATGCTTGGCTCATATATTGCATTGTTGGTTTGCTGTGTCTTCATGTTCATATGGAGCGAACACTTGCTCTTAATAATGAAAGTGCAGTCTCCTTCATGTTCTTAGCATGTCCCCCTGTCTTCCTCATTGGGCTCCATATGTCACCAAGTGAAACAGACAAATTCCAGTTGCAGCGGTTGGAACAATGTCCCTGTCCTTAGAGTTAGATTTCCTCTGTGTTGTTATGCTAGAGCGTTCTTGGCACTTAGGAGGTCTCTGCATGGGACTCCTGGGCCTTTCCTTTACCGTATGGCATTTCCTGGTTTATAGAGAGACTGAAATATGGCCGAGACTTCCTACTGCGATTCCGCTTCTGCGACCTCGCTTGTCAGCGACCAGTAGGACTGGTTCTCATGGAAGGAGTGACAGACACTAAGCCAGGTAACAGGAAGCCTGTTTTCTTGGCCCTTATCTTTCGTCACCGCTGACATTTGTAAGTTCTTGTTTGCTAGGCCTCTCTCCCTCTCTCAGAAGCGTTGTCTGTTTTATGTGTATGAATGAGTACTGTGTGCATGCAGTGCCTGCAGGATCGAAGAGGGCGTTGGATCCTCTGGAGCTGGAGTAGCAGGTGCTCATGAGCTGCCTAATGTGGGTGCTGGGAACTGGATCTGTGTCCTCTTCAGGGGCAGCAAGTGCTTTTAACTGCTGAGCCATCGCTCCATCTTGTTCCTAGTCTCTTCTAAATATAATCCTTGACCAGCTTCTGATAATGAGTTTGGAAGAAGGAAGGTGAGCAGAGTTCATGCTTAGATGTATATTTTGCATCCAAGCACTGGATGGAGCATTGAACCATAAACCAAGAGCCCTGGGTTCTTGCCAGCTCTGGGAGTTTGAGTAGCAATTAACCTTTTAAGGCTTAGCTACTGATTCATAGCATGTGTTTAGCATTTGCAGAGAAGGGAGAAGGTGCATATATCAGAGGGCTTTGTGATTTGTGAGGTGAAGGGAGCCTCATCCCAAGGAAACCTTGCTCCTGGAGAGCTCCCATTTGCATATGCAGAGAACCTTTGGTGGCTTCACCTTCTGGTCTCTGACAGACAGCACTTTGAAGTAATAAGGAAGATGAAGAAAGCAAGCCAGAGGCAAATCCCATTTTTTTACAAAACTAGATCTGAACCACAGTGAGTTTGTAATGGATACAAGGGAGATGGGGTAGCAGTGCCTGGGGGAATTACCTATGGGGGCTGTACAGATATAGACACCTCAGACAGAATAACACTGTGCGTTTCCCCACGGTGAGAACACTTCTTTTTTTTTTTTTTTTTTTTTTGGTACTTCAGCTGCTGTTTATTGACATTCAGGTGGGCACTATAGCAACAGGCCTGGAGACTGCAGAATACAAGGTGAAGAGTGAAGTGTCTGCAGGGACAGCAGTGGATGCACAAGGAGTGGGGAGGCCAAAGCTGTTGGGAAAGTAGGTCAAGGCCAGGGCCAAACGTCATCTACACTGGGCCCCTGGGCCCCACGCCCTCAGCCCCTAGTGCTGTCGCCTGACTCCAGGCTAGGGCTGGGAATTCTCTGGACTACTTTCTACAGGAGCAAAGTACACAGAAATGCTGCCGCCCTTCTGTGATAAAGTCAGAGGGTTTTCAATCCTGCATTCCTCCTTCACCCCTGGTTCAAGTAGGGCCATGAAAAATAGCTGGGCTCTATTGCATGTTTTAGAGTGATTAATTTTCCCTGTTGTCCCAGCCCACCAGTGCCACACTGTGGCCCCGAGTGGTCACTACAAGCATTGCTGGCCTAACGGAAAGGATAGGGGAGGGGAAGGGACAGGGGCTAAAGAGGGGCTTCAGAGGGCCATCAAGGTACAGGCACTACATGCATGGTGTTGGTGACTCCAGAGCCAGGGCGCCGCCCGGTCAGCACAATGACCAAATGTCCCTTCTTGAAGAAGACTTGGGCCTTGACAACATCCATGGCCAAGTTTACATGAAGGTCGACATCCTCAGCCCAGGCATTCAGTACGGCATTTTTACACAGCACGGGGAAGATTGCACGGTACAGATGGACCTAGCGAGCAGTCTGGGGATTTCGTGTCACAGCAGTGATAGGAGCCCGAGGGCGGTGCCTGGCCACCTAGTGAGCACTCCTGCCAGACTTGGTGAGCACAATAATGACCCCGCTGCAGCACGTGAAGGGAGACCTCCATGGCGGCCACTGCGGCAGCTTCTGTGGGGTCGCTGGTATGGTCGCCAGGTGGTGGAGTTCCTCGAATAGCTGCAAGTGGTAGATGGTAGCCTCTGCCTCTCTGGCAATCAGGTGCTGCATGCGAGCAGCCTCCGGAGGGCCGTCCCCCTGGGCTGTTTCTCCAGACAGCACGATGCAGTCTGCTCCATCCAGGACTGCATTGGCCACATCACTGCCTTCAGCACGGGTGGGGCGTAGCTTCTTGATCATGCTCTCCAGCATCTGTGTGGCACAGATGACAGGCTCCTCAGGAGGAACACCTTTTGAGGGACCCCAAATCTCTTTTATTTTTCCCACCAAGAGTAGAATGCATACATTGTGATAGAAAACCTATAGTTGGTTTTGCTCCTGTAAGGCAGTGTGTGGAGAATTATGCAGGGAATCAGGCCATGTTTTCAGTACAGTGTGTTCATGTGTGTGAAGGGCAAAGGCGATTCTTTCAGAGCTGCAGAGGCCTCTGGCTGTAGAGAAGTGGAGACTGAAATGTTCCATACACAGTCCTATGCTAAAAGTAAAATTATTATTTAGAACACATGCTGAATGTTTTCTTTATCTAAATTTCTGATAAATAACTGGCATAGCCGGGTGTGGTGGTGCACGCCTTTAATCCCAGCACTTGGGGGGCAGAGGCAGTCGGATTTCTGAGTTCGAGGCTGGCCTGGTCTACAAAGTGAGTTCCAGGACAGCCAGGGCTATACAGAGAAACCCTGTCTCAAAAAAACAAAAAAACAAAAAACAAACAAAAATAACTGGCATAGAATAATGTAGCTAACTTAAAGCTGGCCTTGCTCAAAATAATATTATGAAATCTATACTAAAATATACAAAGCAAGAAATAATCGAAAACCAGAAGGCAGGTGCTTTAGTAAAGAAAGATAAATAAAAGAGTGCTTCAAAGCTAAGCATTGGAGCATATGGAAATTGTGATTATTTTTCTATGAATAGAAAGATGAGTGGTCATGGGGGAGCTGTTGGGTTTTGATAGCAAATGCTGGGAGAGGGAAGTGTCTGTGGCCCCCGTGAGCGTGCCCAGGATCCAGTAGATGGCGGTAGACTCAGGCACATAGTGGCAGCACTGAGTGGACCCAATGGGTTTTTAAAAAAGAACCCACAAAACTGGGAGGTATTAGTGATGGGGAAGCATGTGGCATTGGAAGAGAAGGGTGCATATGAAGTTCTCAAACAGTAGAAGTGATTATAAAATACTGCAAAAAGCAAAATACTTGTCAGTTTAGGCACATAACAAGGCATCAGAAGATGAAAACTAAACTCTGGAGCTCAGACTAGAAGTGGAAAGCTGAGGTGTGCTCAGTAGTAGAGCATTTCCTTGGCATGTGTCCTTGGAGGAGATGCTATGGATGTCTCAGGTAGGGCCAGCAGCTCAGCTCTGAATTTTAAGATTATAGAATCATGAAGTAGAGCAATACAGCCTCTGTGGATAACTGTATTAAGAATAGATGATTTAAAACATGAGTGCTGCCGGGCGTGGTGGCGCACGCCTTTAATCCCAGCACTTGGGAGGCAAAGGCAGGTGGATTTCTGAGTTCGAGGCCAGCCTGGTCTACAGAGTGAGTTCCAGGACAGCCAGGGCTACACAGAGAAACCCTGTCTCGAAAAACCAAAAAAAAAAAACAAACCAAAACATGAGTGCTGTGCTTGACTGAGACATGACAGTGCTGATTGCGTTCACCAGGACCTTTAACCTACACACTGACAGCCCAGTAGATTGTTCTACCAGGCGTGGTCGTGCTGAGGAGGCTGAGGGGAAGAAGGGGTCAAGGCTGTTCAGCCTAAGCTACAAAACAAGATCTTGGCTTAGAAAAAGGTTTATAATGGGAATGATTCACTAACAGTACAAAATAATGGTAATGTTTTCACATTTGAGATGGAACCCAAGTAAACACACATGTGTAGCACAGACTCAGTGGCTCATTCATTGCCTTCCACCCAGCGCCCATTAGAGACTCTAAGTCTGACAATCCCGTATCACTTTAGAGCAGAAATGAAAAGATGTACTAAGCGCAGGTGGTTCTCTAGAGAATGGTTAATATGTTCAACACAAAATTTCCAGTTTATTAACAGAATTAGCCAGTCTTAACTACATATCAAAACATGCCAACTTGTCTGTGAAACTGACTTTAATGGTCACCCCCTTAATGCAAAGGGAGATGCAGTGCCAGATAGTGAGCTCGGATTCCCAGAGCTGATACAGCATTTCACTGGCACTGTCTACATCGCCCACACTGTGAGATAGAAAGCATCCATTCTTGTTCTTCCCAACTTCCTTTGTGACAGAATGATTTTTTTTTTAAGATTAATTTTTTTATGTGTATGAGTGTTTTGCCTGCCTGTTATATCTATACATGCAGGTTCCTTAGAGGTCAGAAGAAGGTGTCAGATCCTCTGGAACTAGAATTATAGATGGTTATTAGCTGCTATGTGGGTGCAGGGAACTGAACCTCTGCAAGAGCAACCAAGTGCTCTTGACTGCTGAGCCACCTCTCCAGCTTCTATAGTGATTCTTAAGTAGGATATTTAAATTAAAGCCCTCTCTTGCTTATGTTTCCAAGTGTGGTGATTTCCACCCACACCACCCCCAGATGTAGCTGCTGTTCTTTATATTATTGCTCTCTGGGGAATTAGGATTTCAACTTATAAGTCAGTAAGGGTTCACAAATATTCACACTGCTGTAGATACTAAAGAAGAGTCCCTGGATAGGCTTAGATTTTTCAAAAGCTACTTTAATTATGGTTATTTACTGCTTTAACCTCCCTTCTAGCTCACACCCACCAAAGGTAGGGGAAAAGAAGGTTAATAGGAAATGGGGGTTGTGGACCTGTTTAGAAATAGTTCTTTGTTGATTCCAGTCTTTGTTGTCAGCAGTCTAGTCCACTAGCAAAACATCAAACATGAGTCAGCAGTGGCAGTACACTCCACTCAGCAAACACCAAACAACAAATTACTAGCAGTGGCTCTGTCCAGAAGCAACCTCGAGGCTCTGCTGATCAGCACGAGTCTGAGGAAGCGGTAAGAAGCAGCCGGAATATCACCAGAAGTTCTTTGGTGTGTTTCTTCTACGAAGTCATGACAAGCCAAGACCAGTGAAGAGTTGCAAGGCAAATCAATGCAAGAATGTCATCCACTGTCTGTTGGGTTATACTTATACTCTTTCCAAACATCACATGTCTTCTCACCAGTCAGCTTCCAGAAAAACATCACGTCTGTTCATAAGATAGTTTCCAGGAAAATGTCACACAACACCACTGACTCCCACTTCTTCCCTGTGTTTCCTTTTAAGTGCATGAGGAGTCTCTCTTGGACATCTTTTATAAGGACACTGATTTCATTAGTGACCGTTTTGCAGAATAGCAGTAGTAGGCTTTCCCCTAGGGCCTATGGCCAGCTAGCCACAGGTTCTTAGCCCCAGCAGTGGTTCTGGGCATCGGCTCAGTTTTGTGAAATGGGCCTCAAATCCATTAGAAAGCGGTTCATTACTCCGGTAATGCTTGTGTCACTGTTACACTGTGGGTGTATCTTGCCAGGCCAGTCCTTGTAGCTCACATAGAGGTCCGCATCTGAGTGAGACTGACTGATTGCTTCCTCCTCCAGGGGCATGCACAGCATCTTCAGCACCATGAAGGTAGCCAGTAGGGAGAGGGACCAGTTAGATTTCTCTTTGTTTTGTGGCTCAAGTATGTGGTGTCTTCAACAGTAGGGTCTTACCATCAGATTCTGAAGACAAACAAAGGACAGTGGTAGTAGGTTGTCTGTGGGACTCCACTGGCCAACTACTCCAAAAGAGGCAACCCATTCTAGGTACTGTAGTTTTTGTTAGCCTGTTGTGTCTAGTAGAATCATTATTAAAGGGTTAATTTCATGTAATGGTTTGTATATGCTTGGTCTAAGGAGTGGCACTATTATGAGGTGTGGCCTTGTTGGAGTAGGTGTGTCACTGTGGGCATGGGCTATAAGACCCTAGTCCTAGCTCTGTAGAAACTAGTCTTCTAGAGGCTTTCTGAGATGTAGAACTCTCAGCTCCTCCTGCACCAGGCCTGCTTGAATGCTGCCATGCTCCTGCCTTGATGATATTGTACTGACCCTCTGAACCTCTAAGCCAGCCCCAATTAAATGTTGCTCTTAAAAGAGTTTCCTTGGTCATAGTGTCTGTTCACAGCAGTAAAACCCTAACTAAGACACTCCATATCTCTTCTTTTAACATTTGTGTGTGACTTTTTCAAAAGGTCTTTAGTATTAAGACAAGGACTCCACCCTTGTGGCAAAAATACCTTCCAAAGCTGCCATTCTTCATGTCATTGCTGTCTGGGGAGTCAGTCTGTAGGGGTTCACAAATATTCACACTGTTGTAGATAGTAAGAAGAACCCACGTTCCCTTTCTCGTGGACACTTAGGCCTTTACATTGGGCTTTAACTCTGTGGCCCAGGATGGCCTAAAACTTAGCATGTAGCATAGACTGGCATTGAGCTCACAGGACGTCTCCTGTTCCAGCCTTTCTGAGTGTTAGTATTACAGGTATGGGGTACCTTAGAGGTTCTAAACAGTGTGGGTGACTTTTCCTGTGGGTGCGGGAGATGCAGGCCCCTATGCCCGCACTGCACTGTGCTGGGGTGACTCTTACTCTCTGACTCAGTTCCCTAGCACTTCAGATTTTATTTTTGTTTTTTAAGATTTAATTTTATTTCATGTGTATTAATTTTTTGCTTGCATGTATATACATGCACCATAGACATGCCTGGTACTCACAGAGGTCAGAGCAGATGACAGATGCCTTGGAACTGGATTACAGATGGTTGTGAGAAACCATGTGGGTGCTGGGAATCGAACCAGGGTCCTTTGTAAGAGCATCAAGTGCTCTAAACTTCTGAGTCATCTCTCTAGCCATCTCTTATTAAAAACTCTTCAGGGTATTTTTATCATAGGACAGGAAAATCAACATATTACTCAGCTGCAGAAAATTCCTTCCCATACTAATAAGAGGCTAGTGATCTCAGCTAACATTAATGTAGAAACAGACAAATGACTATTGAGATGCTCTGATATTGTGTATACTCTAACAGAGGATTTTCCTTCCGAGTTCTTGTTTGGTTGGCCACTTCCAGTGAGGAAGATGTTGCCGCTTTGTAGAGATAACTGTACTACTACATGTGAGGCGAGAGTCCTGTTTAACTACCAGACGGTGCTGTTTGCACTGCACACAGTACTGCATGCAAGGGAAGAACGTCGACTATTGTGGGATACATTCTTTACAGTTTTGCTGAGAGGCCAGGTGTGGTGGCACATATCTTTAATCCCAGCCCTTGGGAAGCAGAGGCAGGAGGATCTCTTTGAATTTTTGAGGACAGACTGATCTACATAACAAGTTCCAGGACAGCCAGGGCTAGTATAGACAGACCCTGTTTCTAAAACAAAGCTAACAACAGTAACAACAAAAAAACAAAACAAAACAAAACAAAACAGAACAATCCCCCTCCCAACCCCACTATTGTTGAGAAGAGGACAGGAAGAAGAAAGGGCTGAGCTATAGCTCAGAAGCAGAGCGCTTGTTCAGTATGTGCAAGGCTCTGGGGCCAATCTCCAGACAAGTGCATAAACAGCTGGTGGCTACTGTGATCTGCCTTGTTTATTATAATGACTAAGGGTGCAACTCACTCGAGGTGAAGATTTAGTGTTAGAATGTTGGTGTCCCAAGTGAGATCACATTAGTAACCATGATGTGACTCATGAGGCAGAGTTGGTTTTTAGTTTTTTAACACTTAAAAAAAATTTTTTTTTTATTATTTTATGTGTTGGGCCTGGATGTATGCCCATGTGCTACCTGCATTCTTGTTGCCTACAGAAGACAGAAAAGGCTGTGGGGTCTCCTAGGATTTATGAATAGTTGCAAACCATCATGTGGGTGCTGGGAATCAAATTTGGATACTCTGGAAGAACAGTCTGTGCTCTAAACTTAAGAACCTAAACATTTAAAAGGAATATACCTAAATACATAGAAAATATTATTCTCATAATATTTAATAGACTACAGATAAAATTTTAAGTAACTTCTAACCCTTGAGAGACTTGAAGCCCCAGGGAGTGGGGAGGTCTCATTGATGGGGGTAAGGGGGGGGAGGAGGTATGGGATGAGGAATAGTCAGAGGGAGGAATGGTAGAGGGATAAAGACTGGACTGTAAAAAAAGATTAAAGAATTAATAAAAAAAGGACTCCGATTTCTGAAATCAGTATAGACTAAGAATAAAAAAGATAAATTTTAGCTTAAATCAAGATTTTTTTTCAGAAAAATGAGCAGAGAGATTGATTATGGAATTAATAATGCTATGAAGAGGCAGAGTTTTAGTTCATGGTTCACAGTCTGCAACACAAGGTGCTTTGTTTAGAAAAGAAGAAAAGTATTCAACGTCGGGCACTGTGAAGAACAAGCATTCAGACCAAAGCCACTGCAGCTGCCCAAGCAGCCTTTTGCCTAAAGAAAGAAGCTTCAGAGGCCTGCCTGCTAGAGCAGGGAGCAGACAGGAGCACCGACTAGCATTTGTGTTGGAATACAACATCCAACAAAAAGAGAAAGTGGAAAATAAAAGCCTAAGACAAGAGAAGGCTTAGACGGGCTCTTGTTAATGATACCTCTATGTAATTGGTCAAGAGAAGCAACTAAGACCAACAATGTTAAAATTAAGATAATCCTGGAAAGTAGATAGCTATAAAATTAATATGTAGCAATCAGTAATAGTCACATATAAATGTTCTTGCTTTGTTAAAAGATACAATGAGAATAAGACCTTATTTGTAGAAGGAACAACAACAAAATGAATATTAGGAGAAATACAAAATATATAACATGATTTCCTTTCATCTGAATTACCAGGTTTTTTTTTTTTTTGAGGTTGATCAAGGTTGATCATATTAGTCCTTTATCCTTTTAATTAAAAACACTTATTTAGGAGTTAGACAGATGGCTCAGTAGTTAAGAGCACTGACTGCTCTTCCAGAGGTCCTGAGTTCAATTCCCAGCAACCACATGGTGGCTCACAGCCATCTGTAATGAGATCTGATGCCCTCTTCTGGTATGTCTGAAGACAGCTACAGTGTACTCATATACATAAAATAAGTAAAATCTTAAAACAAACAAACAATTATTTAGATGAAATTCATTTATTGTAAAATATACTTGTCTAAAATTCACTGGCTCTTAGTGTATTTCAGAGTTGGTGTAGCCATCTCCACTATAATTTTAGGACAGTTTGTTCTTGTTCCCTGACACACTTCCTATTGGGGACCAAGCCCAGGCAGAGCCTTGTGTTTGCTAAGCAAGCACTCTGTCCCTGAGCTAAAAATTCTAAGTGTTAATTGTAGAACATTTTTTATCATCACCCAGATAACTTTGCACACACATTGGTATTCAGTTTCCATTCAGCTTTCCCATGTAAAAAACTGGAGGGCTATAGATGAGTAAATTCATAGACTCTTAATGTTCTAAAATATTTTTCATACTGTATAGTATAACTTTATTCTTTCTCTTCCCCCCACTCCTCCCAGATCTTCCTCGCCTCACTACCCACTGACTCATGTTCCCTTTCTTTCTCAGAAAAAAAAAAAAGAAAGACAAAAGAAAAAAAAAAACAGTAAGATCAAAATGAAAGAAAATGTGCACAAAAACCGTGGAGTCCCTTTTGTCTTGTTTTGGCTACACCTGGTCACGGGGCCTGCCCTAGAGTGTGGTTGATACACCCACTGACACTCCACTGAGGAAAACTGAGTCTCCCTTCCTACCAGGTTTCAGTTGCAAATAGCTTCTTGGTTAGGGGTGGGACTTTGTGTCCGTTCCCCTTCTCAGTGTTGGAATTTTCGTCTGGTTGGAACCTGTGTTGTAGGTCCTGGAGGTGCAGTCATAGCCCTGGTGAGTTCACATGGACATCAGTTCTGCGGAGTCTGGAGGACAGTGTTCCCGGGAGTCACCCACCACCTCTGGCTCTTGTAATCTTTCTGTCTCCTTTTCATAGATCCTGGAGCCTTGGGAGGAAGAGTTTGACGAAGACATCCTATTTAGGACTGAGTGCCCCAAAGTCTCTCACTCTCTGCACACCGTCCTGACGTGGATCTCTGTGTTGATCATAGAGAAGCAACTTCTCTCTGAGGGCTGAGTGATGCTCCTGTCTCACTCAGGAACATTGTTTCCAGGGCCACCCAGTTACTTACAAATTTCTTTTTTTTTTTTTAAGCAAGCTGTTCTAAATACATCCACACAATAATATGCCATTGTACAAATGTATATATTATATACATATATATGATATACATATATATACACATACACATCTATGAATATATATTATATATTAATGAGTTGATGAACATCTAGACTGTTTCTAGTCTCTGGCTTTATAACTAGAGCAGCAGTGAACACAGATGAGCAAGTATCTCTGTAGTAAGTCCCTTGGGTGGATGCTTGTGAGTGGCGTAGCTGGATTGTGGGGTCCTGGCTTTGGGTTTCTTCCATGTAGAATGACCTTGGCTGGAAGCTTGCTCTACATTGCCTTTTATTAGATGAGGTGTGTCCTTTGTATCCCCTGTCTCTCCTGCACTTTTATAATAAAGGAATGTTGCATTTTGACAGATGACTTCTGCACCTTCTGAGTGGATCATGTGATTTCTGCCTTTAAGCCTGTGTTTATGTGTTGGATTACATTTATAGATTTACATATGTTGACCTGTCCCTTCATCTTTGGGATAAAGCCAACTTAATCATGGTGAATAATCTTTTTGATTGTTTTTAAAATCAGTTTGCAAGTATTTTATGGAGAATTTTTACATGTATTTCATAAGAGACATGGTCTATGATTTTCTTTTCTTTTCTTTTCTTTTCTTTTCTTTTCTTTTCTTTTCTTTTCTTTTCTTTTCTTTTCTTTTCTTATTTTGATGTCTGTGACTCAATTTATCCCTGAACCTAGCATGAGGAACAGGGCTCAGGAGTCACAGAGTTTCTATGGCAGCCTTCTGGGCTGTGATTTTCTTTTTGTTATTAAGTATTTTGTGGTTTTGGTATCATGGTAATAGTGGGTTTATAAAAAGATTTAGGCAATGTTCCTTCAGTTTCTGTTGGGCCGAATAACTTAAGGAATATTAGTGTTGTTCTTTGAAGGTCTGGTAGAATCCTGTGCTAATTCTCACCTTGGGCTTATTTTGGTTTGGAAACTTTTAATTACTGCTTCTAATTCACCAGTTTCTATTTAGATTGTTTATTTCATCTTGATTTCACTTTGGTAGGTCATAAATATCAAGACATTTTCTGGGTGCGATGGTGTTTATCTTTAATCCCAGTGGAGCTAGGCAGAGCTCTGTGAGTTCCAGGCCAGCCTGGTCTAAATAGCAAGTTCTAGGTCAGCCAGGGCTACATAGTGAAACCCTGTCTCAAAGGTATTTTTGTAATTGATTTTAGGTTTTCTAGTTTGGAATATAGATTTTTAAAAAGTATGCCCTCATGTTTCTCTGAATTCCTCAGTGTTGGCTATCATACATGTCTTAAGCCCTGGCTGTCCTGGAACTGCTCTGGAACCAGGCTGCCTTTGAACTAAGAGAACCTCCTGCCTCTGCCTCTCAAATCCTGAGACTTATCGCCTTGCATCCCCACACCTGGCATTAATTTGGATCTCATCTGTGTCTTTCAGTTAATTTAGCTACAGGTTTGCCAGTCCTGTTGACTTTTTTCAAAACCCAACTCTTCGTTTCATTGAATCTTTTTTTGTTTGTATTTGCTTGGGTTACCTTTTCCATCCTTTTACCCTGAGATGATTGACGTCTGTCTGTAGTAGTTTCTTGGATGCAGCAAAAAGATGTATCCTGGTTTCTAATCCAGTCTGTTAGTTTAAGTTGTTAGGATTTATTATGTGATTTCAGTATACAAACATATTTATGTTTTGCTGGATTTATATTTCTATTATATTGCATTTTCTAGATTTTATTGTATTTATAAGGGACGTTAGTCTTTAGTTTTCTTTGTGATATAGCTTTGTATGAGAGTAATAGCTCTATTAATGACTTCATAGAATGAGATGGAAAATATCACCTCCAAATTTGAATGCAAAAGATTTATACGAATTCTGCTAGGCAGTAGTAGCACACGCCTTTTAATCCAGCACTCAGGGAGGCAGAAGCAGGCTGATCTCTGAGTTTGAGGCCAGCCTGGTCTATAGAGTGAGTTCTAGGACAGCCAGGGCTACACAGAGAAACCCTGTCTCAAAAACAAGACCAAACAAAGACCTAACCAAAACCAAAAAAGGATTTAGATGAACTCTTAGTGAAATGTCTGGTGGAATTCCCTGATAAAGCCATCCAAAGTCTAGGCTCTCCTTGCTGATTCAGTCTCTTTATGTGTTAAAGGCCTAATCAAATTTGCTGTTTCTTAAGTTTGTGTTAGCTTGTGTCTCTCTAGGTTTTTTTCACTTTATGTAAATAATATATTTAAAATTTTTCATTTATTTACTTTATGTTTGTTTTGAGACAAAGTTTGTCTGTGTGGGAACTCACTCTATAGAACAGGCTGGCCTTGTACTTCAAGATCCATCTCCCTCTGTCTCCTGAGTGCTGGAATTAAAGTCACGTGCCCTTTGTTTACTTTGTTGAGACAGGGTTTCACTGTAGCTGTAGCTGGCCTGGGGCTAGCTATGTAGAGCAGGTTGTCTTCATAGCATTATGATAGTTTCACTGTCATAAAGCATATGGAGGTTAGAGACAATTTGTGGGAGTCCGTTCTCTCTACCCTGTGGGTTCCTGGGATCGATCTCTGGCTGTCAGGCTTGGTAGGAAGTGCTGTCACCCACCGAGCCAGCTCTCTGTCATTTGTTTGTATAGTTTATAGTGTTAGCGAACAGATTTTTCTCTATAAATTATAAATAGTGAATCAACTCACTGCCCCCGCTCCCCCTTTTCTTTTTAAGTTCTGGGCTCTGTACTTTACAGTGAGGCCCAGCTGAGGCCCTCTTCCCTTCTTGAGTTTAGTAATTTGATTGCTAAGAATTTGTCAGTGTCAACCCTTGTTATCTTATTAATATCAGCAAGTATACTGACAAGTTGTCACCTAAACAAAAGCTAGGATCACCTGGGATGTGGGAACCTCAGTTGTGGAAAAGTCCCCATCCTGTAGGGAGCTTGGGGATGGGTGTGTATTTTTGTGATTGAGGTTGGTATGGGTGGGCCCAGCCTGTTGTGGGTGGAGCTACCTCTGGGCAGGGCAGGTGGTCCTGGGTTGTCTAAGAAAGCAGGCGGAGCAAGCCAATAAGCAGCGCCCTCCATGGCCTTTGCTTTAGTTCCTGCTTGCAGGTTCCTGTCTTGAGTCCCTGCCCCGACTTCCCTCAGTGATTGAGTGTGTAAGCCAAGCCCCTTTCCTTCCCCAGATTGCTGTACATCCATCCTGGTGTGTGTTACAGCAAGAAACTGGACCAGGATAGTGAGATTTGTAGTAATATATCTTGTTTCTTTCCTGATGTTGGCATTTGTATTTTTCTTTAAGAATGCATATACAACATGGACATGTTTGTATGAACATATGTGTCTATATATGTGCTACTCAATGGATGGTGTGTGATAGAAAATTTCTAGAGGAAAGTATAAGGAATTTGAGAGCACTGGTTGTCTCTGTATGAGAAAAATGAAAGGTGAGTGGGAGGGACTCTTGACTGATTTTCTTCATTTTGATTTTTGAATGATACACATGACAGCTATGTATAGAGAGCAAGAGTGTTAGGGACCTCGGGTTTCTAGCCTTGGTTCGTCTCCCCCCTCTCACAACTGTTTCTTTTCCTTCCCTCCCAGCCTTCTGGAGCAGTGCAGCCAGGGTCTGAGAGGGATCTGAAGGTGAAAGGTTTGGACTCTGCTGTACTGTCTATGAAAACAAAACCTTTTATCTCTGGCTTCCTACAGATCGACCTGCTGGTTGGGCCGAGTGTATCTTTGAGGAAGAGATATCTGAACTTGAGCCTGTCTTCCCCAGGTAAACTGTGCAGTTGTTAGTCTGATCGTGAGAGAGCACTGGCTGTACTAAGGCCGGCGGGAACACTTTTTGCTAAGCTCTGGCCTCCTTGGTGAGCTTATAGAGGGGATGCATACATGTGAAAGCCAAGGCGATGAACGTGCGGGTGAAAGGCCTGTGTAGCCTTCCCTTGAGGGAGAGAGCTTCCCAGCAAACTTGCTGGCCCACAGAGGAGACACTGGTGTGCTTTATCAGGAGATGAAGAGTAGGGACGAGGAGTATCAGGGGCTCAGCATTTGTCTGTCTTTGAGTTCAGCTGCGATCTCCAGCCTCTTAGTATGGGAAGGGATTTGCTGCAACTGAATAGTGTATTGATTTTCCCGTTGCTGTGATAAAATACTCTGATAAAAGCACATAAGGAGAAGGGGTTTATTATACAGGTGGCAAAGCCACAGTGAGTGCCAAGGCTTTCCTTCATTTCTCCTTGTTAAGTCCAAGACCTCTGCCCAGGGAAGGGTGCAGCTCACATTGGTCTTCCTGTCTCAGTCTATATGATTCCCCACAGGCATGCCCAGGGGTCATTCTAAGATCCTGTCAGGTTGACGACATTAACCCTTGCACCTCTACCCCTCATCACCTGGACAACTGACTACATCACTTCTAAGCCACCTCTTTGTTCCCCATGTCCCCATTGTTTCATGACAGGTTCATGAGGCAAATGTACTCAGCCCAACTTCACACTTCCCGCAGTCTAACAGTTCCAATGCTATTTAAAAGTGTAAGTGACGAGTCTCCCTGAGACCGAGGGAATCTCTTCAGTGTTAGCAAGCCCTTATACCTGGTCTGCATAGTGAGTTCTAGGCCAGCAGGGCTACATAGTCTCAAAACAACAAGAAAAAAACAAAAAACAAAAAAACCCCTAAAAACAAAGGTGAAGCAAAACAAAACCCAAACAACAAGAAAACAAAAGAAGTTATGTATTTCCAACATGGAATGATACAGAGTAAACACTCCCCTTCCAAAAGAGCAGGGCCCAGCAGGAAAAGTACTGACTGAGGCTCCTTGTTGTCATCTGGGGCTCATGAGAGAATCATATGGATCCCAACAGACTTGGTAGCCCCCCCTCCCCAGCTCTGCCACCCGCAGCACACATTGTTTCTCTCTTGGGCCAGCTCTGCTCCACACATCCAGCTTTTCTTGGTGGACATATCAGAGTCATGGCATCTCCAATATCCTGGTTTCTTAGTTTCTGTTCTGTTGCTGTGATGAAACACCATGACCAATGCAGGTTTTAAAAGAAAGCATTGAATTGGAGCTTGCTTACACTTTCAGAGGGTGAGTTGATGGCCATCATGACAGGGAACATGGTGGCAGGCATGCATAGTGATGGAGCAATAGCTGAGAGCTTACGTTTTGATCTATAGGCAGTGGGCAGAGAGGTGGGAGGGGAGGAGACAGAGAAAAATAGAGATAGACACACATACAGAGGGAGAGGGACTGAAACTTCAGAGCCTACTCCCAGGTACACACCACCTCTGAGAAGGCTACACCTCCTAATCCTCCTCAAACAGTTCCACTGCCTGGGGACCAACTATTCAAACAGGAGTCTATGGGAACCACTCTCATTCCAAGTACCACCTGGGGTCTCCACAGAAACTCAGACTTTATCTTCACAACCTTACCCAGCCTTGCAGAACTTCCTTACAGGACTATAACGCTGTGTACATTGCTCTGGGTGTCAACAGGATCTGAAACCATCATTAGAGATTATCCTTTAAAAAAAAAATCTTCATAAAACCCACAGAGAAATTGGCCGATGGGAAATGTGTTTTGCTAGCTGACATCTTACCTTCTGTCCCTGCAGGACTATAGGCACCATCCAGCACTGCCTCCACCTGACCTCAGTGTATACCCACTTCCTGCCCCAGCACGGCTGCCCAGAGGTCACCACGATGCCCTTAGGGCTTGGGATGACAGTGGATTACATTTTTTTCTCAGCTGAATCCTATGAGAATGAGAACAGAACCGGTAAGCCCAGTGAGCCAAGGTGCCATCCCAGGGTGCCTGGGGATAGCTGGTGGTAGGTTGCCTTTTGGTGGCTTGGCTTGGGCTCCAGGAGCCTGAACATCAAAGAAGCAGACACCATACCAGCTTTGTGCTCATCCTTTACGCAGGCTGCCTGCCTTACTTGCTCTGCTTTTCTTGCAGTGTCAGGGTTGGGGCAGGGAAGTCATTCCTATTTCCATCATGGAGATAGAAGTACAGCACTAGGTGTAATTAGACTTGGCTAAGGGCAGAAGTTGGTAAGGTTTTTTTTCTTGCCTATAGTCATGATGAGCAGTTCACTAGCCCCAGGCCTAGTTTGCTTATTATTTTTAGAATGTTTGAATTAATTGCGTATGTTTGGAATCATTTTATATAATGCACCTCTTGAATAATCAAAAACCTTGTAATGTTAGGTAGGGGCAGGACCTACCTGTATCCCATTTGTCCCTGTGTCCCTGTACCTGTCTTCATTCACTGATGTTATCACAGGGAAGCCTTCTAGTCAGAGCACAAGGTGGTGTGTGTGTGTGTGTGTGTGTGTATGTGTGTATATGTGTGTTTGTGTATGTGTGTGTGTATATGTGTGTGTGTGTGTGTGTGTATGTGTGTAGGCCATCTAATTTAAAGTGAAAGCTATACCATGCAGCCTGACTGGCAGCTGCTGTACCCACTGGCTTCTGCTTTGTGCCCCAGATCACAGACTGGATCGAGATGGAACTCTTAAGCTCCTGGGCCGCCTCTCTCTCCTCTCTGAAGAGATTCTCTGGGCTGCCAATGGCTTACCCAACCCCTTCTACTCTTCAGACCATCTCTGCTTGCTTGCCAGCTTCGGCATGGAAGTCACTGCCCCATGAGGGCCCCCAGGGAAAGAGCTCACTGGATCGACGACTGCAAATGCCCCGTGCTGTGGAAACTTACGTCCCTTCCCTCGTCCCCTCCTGCCCGTGGTTAGACTTTCTCCAGGCCTGTCCACGTTCTCGGCCTGTGGTCCCTGCCCTGCCCCAACCTCTTCCTAATCCTGGGCCACATGCTAGGTGGCCCCCCCGCAAGAGGTGGAGAACACTCCCCTTCCTTCCATGTACCCAGCATCCCTCCCCCCATTGATTTTTTTTAATGACCAGGGTTGCGGGAGTTATTGATCTCATTGGTTATTCGCTTTCAGGCCATTTCTTGGTGGCACCCTCTGACCCAACCTTCCCTTTCCTTTCATGACCTCTGGGTTCTGGCATGCACATGAGCAAGGTGTGTGTAAAGCGTGAGTTCTCTTGGGGTGGGACTGCCCAGTCCATGTGCTACCATGAGCTGCTGGGCTAGAGACAGGTTGAAAGCATGACATAGAAGCTGTGTGCTGCCGGGAGGCAGCAGGTGTGGGGCCCTTTTCTCCCAGTCAGTCATCTCGGCATCCTGGGCACACTTGTTATTTCTGGAGACAAATTGGCCCACAGCCTGGAGCAGCAGCTCAGGGATGCCCTAACTTCAGATCTCACTGTCTTCCTTGAGGAAAGCGGGTGGACGCCTTGTGCTGGGGTTCACTGGGCTGGCACAGTGCTGGGAGGCTTTGGCGTTTGAAGGATGAGGAGACTGAGCCTTCAGGGAACTGTTGTCTCACCAGACTCTGAAGAACTGGGTAAGAGTTGGAGTCCCAGCAGAAAGAGCAGGAGGCTCTACAGCAGCCTTAGCCAGCACTGGAGCCCCAGAGGGCTTGATCTCTGACCTCCGCACATCTAAGAAAGTTGCTTTTCTTCTTCTTTCTCCTCCCACTCCCCTCCCTTGTCCCCTCCCATTTTCTCTCTGGAGAAGCCTGCTGTTTACCTCAGGCCAAAACATCTGGACAGAAGCCTGGCTTTTGGGCAAACTAGGTCTAAGAACTCAGGGTCGCAGTGCTTGACCATTTGCTCTGCCTTTCCTCCCCTAACCTACTGAAAACCCCTGTAGCCCAAACCATGTCACCTGCATGCCTTACTCACTGCTGGGGTGCAGCCTAGGGTGTCTTCGGGCCAGATCCTCCACACAGCCTCAACTCAGAATATCTGCTGGCCCAGAGATGAGGGGATTGACTGAGGCTGCAGTTAGGCATGGTGGACCAGCAGTTACATCCTCCCCTTGAGTTGAAAGCCAGAGACCTGTCTGGAATGCTGCTGCTGCTGCTGCTGCTGCCTCTCAGCTTCCCATGCTCAGGTCTGGGGGTGCGTCTTTTCCTATGTGTGTCTATTTTTAAGTTTTGTTTTCTGGGTACTGGACATCTGCCTGTCTGAGCCCCAGGCCCATCTGTCCACAGCCCACTTTTCACCGTCGCTCTCTGGGCACCTCCTGAGATGGTTCCACAACCGTGCCCTGTTGGTTCTCAGAGCAAGGGCCAATGATTGTTCCCCCTGCCAGGAAATGCAGGTTCAACTGCAAAAAGAGGCAGAGGGTCAGAGCTTGGTGGTTTATCTTTTCCTTGTTTCTCCTTTGTTTCTGTTTTAGAAATGAAGTGTGGGGGTTTAAATGGCATTTAAACTGCACCCTGGAGCTGGCAGAACCAGGCAACGTTTTTCCAAATAAAGGCTTACCGTGCCCCTACGTTGTTGGTCTTATTAATGGGACTGAAAAGCACGGGGTTTGAGAGAGAGCTGGAGAACGTGTGGGCAGAGGAAGGGTCTGAGGAGCTTCCGTCCTGAGGGTGGGACCTCAGGAAAACAGAGAACAGAAATGTTTGCCATCTGTCTCCCTTGTCTTCCCTGTGCTCTGAAGCTTGGGGGGAACAGGGTTTGAGTGAAGCCCCCTGACCTGACCTGCCCTTCGCAGGGTGCAGCTGCCTTCTCTGTCCCCATATGAGAAAAGAGGGGGCTCTAATTTAGCTGCTTTTTGCCCTTACTCCATCTGCTGCCTTGTGTCTCTGTAGACTTTTACAGACCGGTTGGTGTGGGGAGCGGGGTGTTCCTGGTCAAAGCAGCAGCAGCTCCGTGCCTCTCCTTGAGGGCGGGACGTGTGTGGCAGATGCTCTTGCTGGGTATCTATTTCTGATCTTCTCTTGTAGTCGAGCCAGGGCTGAGCTGTGGGCCATCTGTCACTGGAACACTTCTCTTCCTTGCCGGGCCTAACTGCTATCATTTCTGTCTTTCTCTGGTCTCCCTATGCAGTATGCCAAGCCAAAGCCAAGCAAGAGGAAGGTGTGGGTTTCTGCCTTACCTCAACTAATTGCCAGCCCTAGACTTAATCTCTAGTTGCTGTCTCTCCAGGGACCTGGTGTTATTTAAGCTGGTGAACTCTGGGTCAGAATCCACTGATTTAGGAGAAAGCAAATTTAGCCAGGGAGTAGGATTAAGGAGCCTTAGGTTGGCCAGCCTGGTTGTTGACTAGGTAAGTTACTTAATTCCTCTGCCTTTGAGTTTGCATCCTTTGGTGAAAGGAAGTTGAAGGAGTACTTGTGAGGGCTTTTTAGATCTCTATTGCTTGTGCCATGGCAAGGAAAGGATGCTGAGTGCCAAAAACTTGTAGTAGGAGATTGAACCCAATTGGTTGTCCCCAGAAAGGTGGGATGATTGGCCCTGTGGGCTGGGGTATATATGAAAGCTCCGAGCTTTGAGTTCTAGTGCTCTTAACCTTGCACTAAACACATACTTGAAATTTTGGCTAACAGTTTAGGCTGAGCTTTGTGTGTGTGTTTGTACATGTGAGCATAAGCGCAGGTGCATGTTCATGTGGGTGCATGTATTCGTGGCTGCTTGTGAATGTGTGTGTGCATGCATGTGGCAATCAGAGATCAACTGTGGTGGTCATTCCTCAGGATCTATCCAGCTTGTTTCTTTTTATTTATTTATTTATTTTTTCCTACGCACACCGGCGTAGAACTCATAAAGCAATCGAGACTGGCTGGCCAGTGAGCTGCAGAAATCCACCTTTCTGTCGCCCCAAGACTGGGATTATAAGTGTGGGCCACCATGTCCAGTTTTACATTGGTTCTAAGGACCCAAAGCAGGTCCTCATGCTTGTATAGCAAACACTTTACTGAGCAATTTTCCCAACCCTACTTCAGGGAAAAGACAACAGCACAGCTAGGAGGCAGTAGGGGTGTGGTCTCCATGGCCTCTTAGAGCAGCAGAAGCAGAGACCCAGTGACAAACCCAGAATCCTGAATCTTCGCTTATCTTTTGCTGGCCTCTGCTTCTCAGACATAGCCTTTTCAGAGGAACGGGAATCAGGCTTTGTTGCAGGTTGCCCATCGTGGGGCAGGGGTCTGGGAAAGCTCAGAAACAGCTTTCAGCTGCAGTCAACCACCTTTGTTTGCTTTTTCTTTCTAGTTCCTAGCTGGTATGTAGTGACTCACTGGAGAATTGGGTTTTAGTGTGTTAAGTAATGCATGATGTAGCTTCTCTTTTCCAAGAGTATGAAGGCCTAGCTCTGGCTGCTACCAGGAAGGAGCTGCTTGGGACAGAGTACTCCTGCCCCCAACAGCCTGGTGCACCATTGCCTGTCCTTTAATTGTTCAAGACAAAGGCCATCTAGAAAGCCTGGTAGTGGTGCAGATCAGCTCATCCTGGGGCAGAAAAATGTGAATTTCATGTATTTTGCAGAGAACTTGGTCCTTCTGAACTGTCTCCAGCCTCTATGACCTACTGAGTAGGATCTCAGCCCAGAAGAAAATGACTTCTTACATGCTATTACACCTAAATTCTTGGAAATTTTGTTTCCCATTAGCAAATTCTTACCAGCTAGGGATTGGAAAGAGTTGTCTCATGGGCTGGCTCAAAGAGTTGACCTGTCTCCTCCACCTGACAGGCCTCTACAGCTGGTTCTCCACCCCACCTTGGCAAATACTAAGTGTTGCCAGGCAACCTGCATCTGGGTCAATCTTAGTCCTTGGTATGACAGTTGCTTCTCATTGCCACTGCCCTCTATAGCAGAAGTCAAAATGCTAGGTCCTGGCAGATGGGGAGGAGGAGTCAGTTCATCAATCTCTTTAGGGCTTTTGGGAAAAGTCAATTTAGTCATATGCCTAAATGAGATAGGGCCAGGCTATGTGCCTGGGAGAACCTGGGCAGCAGAGAATAAGATAATTGCTGTCCCCCAGGAAACTGGGTTCTGGGCAGCCCGGAGGTCAGTAGCAACATATCTGCATTCTATGGAACTGACTGGCTTAGCATGATCTTGATAGCCTAGGCTCACCCCAGGCCATTCCTATCCCTTGGTTCAAGAGCAGTTGGCCCCAGTGTGGGCCTGTACCAGTGGGGCTTCCTACCAAGTTCTCTGATGTGTTAAACTGTAAATGGAACTACATGTTTAAACAGCATGTCCCCATGGAATACCATGCCTTCACCATGGTCACAAATTCTGGTTACCTTTGTGCAAAAGTTATGGTTGGTTTTTTGCTTTTTGTTTTTTAAATCTGGGGGTATAGTTTAGCTGGCAACAAAACTTTCTCTAAGTGTATCGGTCAAGCTACTCCCAGATACTAACAGCTGGGATCACAATGTGACCTCTGCTCTTAGACAGACAGCCTTGATCTCCTTCCTAGCCTTAAGGCACTCCTCATGTATGCTGCACTGTCTGAGTATGGCCAAAAGCGTCTTGCAGGCTTTGTCTAGCTTCAGTTGTGGGTATAATTTGGAACGTGTTTTGTGGTATGGGCTGGGATACATGTGGCAACCAACTTTCACAGATTCATAGCAGTATCTCCCGAACAGCCAGAGCACTGTCCACATCCTCTTTATCCAGTAGATCCTGGACACTGGAGCACTGACTACACTCCTTCACATACCCAGACACCTACCTAACCAGCAAACCATGGTGTTTTTGTAGCATCGAGCCATGGAATGAAGTCATAGGCCCGAGGATGATCGGCCTATGTTTGACCAGCCTGTGGATCTGCTGATGGGAGCTGGCATCAACAGTATGGTCCTTTTGGATCCTAGCAGACCTTTTCGCTATAGTGGAGGATACCAGAGGCCGCCCTCTTCTGGTTGGAGCATCATGGCAACAGTAAAAGAAAGCTCTCCAGCCAGGCTTCTCCCATCACTGGGCACATTTTTGGTGTCAGTAATTGAAACCACAGCTTGTGGTGGCCTTAATTTGCCATTCTCTGCTAAGGATGACACTGAGGAGCTTTTACTATGCTTATGGGCCATCTGTATGCCTTCTCTGAACACACATTCACACATGAACACATGCACGTCAGGTGTGGGGATGTCTTACCAACGGCTTAAGGTGGACTTCCTAGAATTCTGACATTACACGAGGAAGTCCATGATACAGCAACTTCTGTAATATTCAGCAGTAAAGGCTGCGACTCAAATGCTAACTACAAGACAATTTTATTTGGAATCTATAACCTACCAGTTGAAAACTTGAGGCAATAGCTGAGCATGATAAAGTCACACTGGGATGGCATCTCAGAGTTGACAAACAGTAATAACATTGGCGACAGGACAGGAGCTCATGTAAGGTGAGCGGATCTAGGTTCAGAGCAAGGAGAGCCTTCTGAATGCACACCGCAGACAGTGTTCTGGATTCAAGAACCAGGTCAAAGGCAAAAGACACTTAGCTGGGGCTTACTTTTTTGAAGTTTTACTTCAGATGTTGTGCTTACATCCACCATGTGGGGTGGCAGACCCTCCTCCTTTCCTTCAGAGTTAGCAGCCATGACAGGTTCTAGTGATGGAAAGTGCACTGCCACCTCTGCGGCAAAGTCTGAGTTAGCATACGTTCTCCTCAGCTCTGCCCTCCGGGAGCAGTAAGATGTGTGGCCCCAGAGCAGCACCCAGAGTCCTGCAGCCTCACCAGCTGCCATGCTGACCCCAACCACTGCAAATGACAGAGGCTTTCTGTGCTACACTGCCTTAGCTCGGATCTGGTGGGATTTGGCTCTCCTGAGGCATGGCCCCCTCTCTTAGCCCAAGGAGCCCATGTGAGGAATGATTCTGGCTGACAAATGCTGTGGGCTCTAAGATAATACTTGTATGTGCTGGTTTGCTTTTCAGTATGGCACTTGCCTTAGTGTAGGTAGCTAAGAGGTCTAGAGCCAATGGACAAAGTGGTGGGGCCAGAGGTTTCCTCAGAGCTGTGAATGGGCAACTGATGAGAAGGAGCTTCAGGTCTTGGTGGCTGTGGTTTCCTGAAATGGACTGCCTTTCTCCTTTATCCTGATGGACCGTGGAGAGCTATGGCCTGGCTATCTCCTGGGAGCTGGGTGAGGAAGAGGCACCTCATAGGTGGATGGGAAACCTGATTCCAGATTAGGGCTAGGAGGAGCTGAACAGCCTTGACAGGCTGAGGGTCAGAATCCAGGTCCAGGAGGCTTCCTGTTCCTCACAGTTTGGCTCCCCTCCCATCTACTTGGGAATCTTGGCTTCTTCCTGCAGCCAGTGGGGCTGACGAGGGTGGGAATGGGCCTGGGTTGCAGCTCTCAAAGAAAAGCAGACAAGGTTTCACGTGATTTCTGCCAGCCCGTACGATGGGAGCTGGGAGACTTTATTCATTTCAGGGGAAGGTGAGAAAGGAATGAGACAAAGTGTGTACTGAAAGGCAGGGGTCATACTGATACAAGGGTACAATAATGGCATCAGGGACAACACAAGAGCCCAACAAAGCACGGGGGGCGGGGGAGGGCGGTCCGTCATCACTGGCCCAGGAGGTCAAGTGTACCCAGATTTCTCTCCAGACTTAACAAGGGAGTTTGGGACCCCAATGCATTGAACTGGAGCGAGAGGGTCCTAGCACAGGACTCGCAGCCCCACCTGGCTGGAGAGTACCCATAGAGGGAGAACCGCTAGCTCCGACCTCCTCTCCTTCAGAGAACACCCTTGCCCTTCACACCTCTGGCTTATTGGTCCCCACCTGTGCATCCTTGCACTTGAACACGACGACGACGGACAGCATGTCAGGGTGGGGGCGGTGATGTGTTAAGCCTTGACCTCCTCCTAGGCAGGAAAGCTGGGGTGGTACATGGGCACAGACCTCGGAGCACGAAGCCTGCACGGCTATCATTAGACCTACTCCTCCCCTAAGCCAGGACGTCTTCCCAGCTGGAAAGGGGTCAGGGGCATGATCTGACTGGACCAGACATCAGCCACGGTCAGTTTCCTGAAGTCTGCTCCTCAGTACCCAGTCTCTAGGCTTCATCATCAAGTCTGGGGCCAGTGGGGCTGCTGTCCTACCCACTTAGCCGTGCCCACGAAGGATGGGTGGCTAGCATGACAGTTCCGGGGAACATGGAAATGTGAGTCTATGGAGGGGAAAGGACCGGCTGGTAGCTGGATGGAGAGGAAGGTTCTCTGGAGCCAGCTTCCCAGTGTTTTGACCCAACACCAAACACAAGGAACCTCTCTGCCCATGCCACCTCCACCAACCAGCCTCCTCTGACCTCACCTTGACCCTCGTAAGCCAGCAGTCCCCGAGGGTGGGGTCGAAGGGCTGAAAGGCAGGCCTGAGTCAGGAGGTCTACAGACATCTGCCAGATCCCTGGTTCTTATAGGAAGTGAGATGCGGTGATGTCATGGATGGTGACTAAGGCCTCAACGTCCTTGCCTCTGCCTCCCCAGAAACCAGACAGCCAGGCCAGCCCCCCCAAGAGCACAGCCTGTGTAAATGGCTGCGGAGGGAAGGGTGGCTTGCTACATATGAGAAAGAGTAAAAAATAAAATAATAATAAAAAAAGCACCACTGTGGCCAATGACAGCCTATGACAGTCTCCACAGGCTGGAGGCCCTTAGCTTGGGAGAGGTGAACAGCAGGGGTGTGTGTACCCCTAGCCATAAGCTGCTCCCTCAAATCCTGAACAAGTCAGGGCTCCACCTTCTTCTTTCTTTCCCAGGCCTCAGAGGAACTGGAGCTCAGAGCTCCTGTCTTAAGGCTCTGGGACCTGGCGCTGTTCTCCAAATACACCTGACTCCAGCTCTCCGCACACCTCCTTCTCCCATATTTTGTCATATCTTGAAGTTTCCAGAGACACATAGGGCTGCCATCCCAGGGATAAGCAGCCGCATTGAGATTAAAAAAAAAAAAAAAAAAAAAAAAAGATCTTGTCCAGTCTTGTACCTCTCAAAGAAGGCATGGGAGCTACTGGGACTGCCATCCCTACTCCCTGAACTCTGAGATAGATTAAATAGTGTCATGTCTTTTCATGGGTCTGGCTATGGGGTGTAGCCTAGACTATGCACTTTCCAAGGGCTCCCCCCCTGACCCCAGGAGGAACCAGGCAAGACAAGGGACTAAACACTCAGCCCCCCCCCCCCTCCCCAATGGTGCCTGTGCTGGGCCCCAGTGGGTGGGCCTGGCTCTGAGCTCAGGAGATGTTGGTGTGTCACCAGCAGGGGCATCCCCCCTCCTCCTCCTCCTCTTCCTCCTCTTCCTCCTCCTCCTCCTCTTCCTCCTCCTTCCAGCCACCATTCATTTCCGGGCAGGAAGAATTCTACCCTTCTATCCCTCTCTACCCACTCTGGTGACCCAGCAAGTACAAACTCAGCCTCTGCCTGCAGGATGGGGCCAGGAGGGAGACACAGGAAGTGGCCCCTGCTGCCTTTGGGAATTTTCCACCCACAGTCTCCCCACAACCAGCCCATGCTCTCTACCCCAGACATTGAGGTCTGATACTCTCTCAGCTATGGTCATCATTTCTTCAACTGGTAACTTTAAAAAAATTACAATTCGTATATTAGTTCAGAGCCCTGGCCTAAAAAAAAAAAAAAAAAAGGAAAATGAAGAAGAAAAAAAAGGCCTACACCTCTTAGGGCCTACACTGCAGAACAGTACAATGGCAGCATCCTACTTTAATGGGATATGCTCTCTTTGGTGGGACACAGTCCCCATCCAGCCCTCTTCTCTGCCACCTGCTGGCCCTGTAGGTTTTTGAGTCCCTAGGCCTCTAGCTCTTATCCCAGCCAGCCCTCAGTCCTCTTTAGTCTTATTGGCAGCCGCTCAGGCTGACTCCACCTCTCAGTAAAGTCCCTTAACTTGGTCCCCACACAGTCCCCACACAGCCCCATCCTGAACTGCCTCCCTCAGCCCTTCTCACATACATTCCCAACTCAAGGGCTGGCTCTCCTCCCCAGCCCAGACAGCCCCTCTCCATCCCTCACTTTTCTACTGGGGACCTTGTGCCCTAGGGCCAGGGGGCAGACAACTCCTATTGTCTGGGCTTCCCCCCTCCCACGCCCACCTCCCATCAGTGTCCCAAAGAGCTGCTAAAACTGGCCTCTACTCCAAGCCTAAACAGGCAGCTAAGGCAGGGAAGGCACCTTGGGGGGGGGTGGGTAGGCAGCCTGGTCTGGTCTTGTTTCTCCACCAAGTGCTGAGATTATTAGACAGGGAGAGAAGATTCCCATTCCCACACAGCTAGAGGGCTCCACTCTACCCTGTACCCAGCCAAGTTTCATAAGGTCATGGTGTCCCCAGTACAAGGCTGGGCTCTCTACAAAGCCCAGCCCTTCTGTAGGGGGCCCCTGGGCTGCAGCAATAGTCAAAACTAGATGGATCCAGCAGATATGATAAGGGCTAGAACTCTTCCTGCTATAGTCCTCTCCTGGTTCTCCTATAGCTTAATACCAAACTGGCCATGGTGAAGATGTGAGGAGATGTTGGCAGGGCGGCGGGGGGGGGGGGGGGCACAGTGCTGTCTAAAGGACTCTCCTGGACCTTAGGTAGATGTGGCTTCTGCCAAGTTCCTGATTTGAAAAATAAATAGACCTTTCTCAGGAGACCTCCTACCCTGCTTCTCTTTCCCTGGGTCATGATTCTGCCAGGATAGGCCCAGTTGGAGAAAACACCTCCATTCCTACACCGCCCCACCCTTACCCCACGGGCTGGGGAGGCTCATAAACCTGATCACTGTTGAGAGAAGGAGCACCACAGAACGAGGCAGCCCTCCTCCCCAAGCCATGCAGTGCTCAGAGAGAGAGAACAGACCCTGACAGCTACCAACATATCCATTTGTCTTTCTGTTCAAATACCTTATACTTCAGTTGTAGAGCTAAAACTCCAAATAAAACACTAACTGCTTCTTGGCCCCAAAGTTAGGGGCTTGGCTTCGTGGGAGGGCAAGTCACTTGGTGCTGAATGGCAAGGTCTCCTTCTGGCCTCCCACCCCAAGTCCACCCCATCACCAGCCCCTGCCTGGATGAAGTAGGTTCTTTCCGGCAGGTGGGTCTGGGCCTCCAGAAGCAGAGGAGATCTTGGGGTGCTGGCATCTGCCTCACACCCGGATCTGGTACCCACTGAGGTCTGGCATGGCTTTGGGCTCTGGGGGCTTCTTCTCCCCTGAAGGCCTGCAGGAAGAAAAACAGAGGGTGCAGAAGAGGAGGAGTGGTTACTAGGGAAATAGAGAAAGGGAGCGCGGAGGGAGGGAGAGCTATCCCCTCCTCTAAGGCTTCCCTCCTCTAAGGGGCTTCCACAGCTGCAGCAGAGTGTGGACAGTGTTTGTAGAACCAGTGTGACTAGCCTGTTGGTCACACAGCCTCTGGCTTTCTGATGACTTACATAGCTTGTGGGGTAACAGCTTCAAGTACAACCCGGAATTGGCTCCTTACAAAAGCCTCCTAGATCAAAGGGCATTTCAGAGGCCTGCTCAGCAACCCCTCACTTTCACAGCAGAGAGGTGGCTCTGGAGGCAGGATTATAATTAAAGTGAGAGCCAGAATAATGCGTGGGAGAGGAAGGGAGTCAGAGCGAGAGGCCTGATATTGAAATAGCAAGTCTTGCCATCTGGACACAGACACAAACCCACACCTTAGGGGACAAAAGTGCTCCAAGCCTTTGGTCCTGGCTGCTCATCCTCTGGCCATACGCAGAGCCCTTGCAGCAAACTTGAGGATAGCTCAGGGCCTTGTGGGGGCCCATTGGCTCTTTCCTCCCTCCTCAGTCCATTCTGCTGCCTGCCTCAGACCTTCTGGCCAGGCACAGCGTATCCAGACACAGCCGAGGGGTCTTTTCTTTAGGGAAATGGCACCAAACTGCCGTTAGCCTGCCAACACTTAGACCCCTGGAACCTTCGTCTCAGGTTCCTGACAGTGACTTCTGACAGAGCAAAGGACAGGAAGGAGAAGGAGTGAGGAAGAGAGGAAAGGGAAAGACTGTGGGGTCTCCTTCCTCACCGTCTCTCACTGCGGCTGTTCCTGCGGTGGGGGCTGGACTGGGCCCTCTGTGGGGAGGAAACATCCTTCTTCCGGTCCTTGGTGGGAGAAGGAGGGCCTGTCCCCTTGCCAATCTGGATAGGGAGGAAGAAAGAAAAGGATGTTCTGAGCTGCTACATGGCCTACTCTGTCCTGCTAGGAGCCACAGTCCCTGGAAGCCATCCCTATGCGGTCTGAGCTCCAAGCCTCAGGTGGCCTCGACCCTATCTCTGGGTCATCCCTGGCACTAAAGCCACGGGGGCAGCAGATCCTTGGTAGGGCTGTCTACTCCACAAGGGTCCCAAACATAGTGCAGGAGGCACCACTGCGCTGTCCTAGGACTGGAAAACACTTTTCAAGAAAGAAAGACCTTTTTTTTTACCCAGGCTAGGTAAATGTGCCAGTTGGGGAATCTGGTAAATGCTGGGCTCTGAGTCAGGTCCTTCCAGCCTGACAGTGACACTGATTATCTCAAGTTAATAAGATGTCACACTGGGAACTGGATCGCTGATTCAGAAAGAGAACAAAACCAAACCAACCAACTAACCAAAAACCGTCGTTGTCATCGTCATCATCATCATCATCATCATCATCATCATCAACAACAACAACAACACCACCACGAACCCAAACCATCCCTTATGTAGGATGGTCAGCCTGCTTTGAGTTTCCTCAGCTCAAACAAAGCTAAGAACAAAGCCAACGGAAGGAGTCAAGCGCTGAGCTGTCTGGGAATCGACAGCACTCAAGAGAGGAATCTATAAGCTCCATCTCTATCTATGTGACTTGCTGCTACTGGAAAACACGACCATGCTCCCGACAGTGCGAGCCGGGGAAGTGCGGGAGGGTGGGTGGGTGCAGGCTTACCAAACTGGGGAAAGGGTGTGGCCCAGGTACAGAAAAGCCCCTCTGTAATATAGGCCTATGACAGCTCCTACCTTAGGGGAAGACACTGTTAACTGTAACGGTTGGGGGGGGGTGGAGCAGGTCACAGTGCAGTAGGGCTGAGTAATGCAGAGGGCTGACCACACTGGGGAGAGCCCTGGCAGGCCCTAGGAAAGCTATCTCCAGTCCAGGAAGAGAGAAAGCCCCCCTCACCAATTCTGTCTACTAGAAGCCTATGGGAGTCAACTCCTCAGGATCTTAGCCTACTGTTGTTGGTCCATCAGATTCCTCCAACTTTCCAGCACCTGCTGAGTGGTGGGAGAGAAGGGGAGGGCTCACCACCCTCAGCGTCTTCCCTAGAGGTGGACCTTCCACTTTCTGCTGATCTCCTCTTGGTCCTTTATTACAGCAGGGAGCTTAGGGACTCAGGAGTCCAGATGGACAGGAGAGGTGGCGGCTGCTCACTACCCCATCCTGCCTCATTGTCAGACAGGTCAGGTATCTGCTTCTTCCGTTCAAAGCACCCAGGCCTGGAGTACCATGTCCCTGCCTTTTACGTGTCCAACTGCACGGACCTATGACTCACTCCCAGCTCACTCCTTTCCTACTTCTACATTAGTCCTCTGTCTGCCCACCTCCAAGGGACAACTTCAACAACTGAACGGTTTTTTTTTTTTTTTTTTGAGTCCAACTAGATACTTCATTCTCAGGCAAGCCCTACTGGTCGGGACAACCTGCTAAAGGCATGGAGGGGATCCCATGAGGAAGCAGCAGCTGATTGGCGTCGGTCCCGTGGACCACTTGCCCGATGCTAACCTTGAGCCGCATGTCTCGGGCATGACGCTCCAGCTCCTTGCGGAAGTCTTCCCGTCCCAGCCTCTCCACATCCAGCACCGAGTGCTTCCATTCAATCTGCTCCACACTGTGCGGGTCGTGGGACACACACTGGCCTAGCTTCACCTTCTTCAGTATGTGCCAGCAGCGGCCGTAGGCCGCTTCGTAGTCCAGCACGAGCTCACTGAGTGTGCGGAAAGCTGGGGGTTTGTACATCAGGTCCTCCCTTCGGCTCATGCCGAGGGCGCCATAGCGGCCCCCGAAGTTCACCCCCAGCACAATGTGGCGGAAGTAGTTCCCTGAGAAATAGGTCTTGAAGCTGATGGGGAAGCGTTCCAGGGTGGGCATACTGTTGGTGAGGTAACTGGTGAATCAAAGTGCTAAGGAAAGGGTTAGGTCACGTTAGGGTGGTTACGTGTGCCAAAGCCTTCTGAAGACAAACTGGCCGTGTATACCCTCCCACTCCCCAGCCCTGACTGGGGTCCTACAGAGGGCCGCTTCTCCTGGGGGGCTGGTCAGTCTTCCTAGGTGCCCTTTGCCCTTGCGTGGCTGGCTGAGAAACCGTGTGCATCTTTCTAGGTAGTTCTGCTTCCAAAAGCTCATCTGTCATGTCTATAAATCAGCACCCCTCCCTGGGCGTGCCAAACACTGCAGCTTCCAGAGCATTTCTTAGAAATGGCACAACAGCCAGGGTCTAACCCTGTACCCAGGGATGGAGTTCCAAAAACGGGGTCACCTTGACCATGGGACTCAAAAATAAGCTATCCAGCCGGCCTGGGAAGATAGCAAGAGAGGGCTCTGAGATAAAGACCTCCTCAAGAATCCTCCCTTTTATGGAGACTCCTCCACCTTGGGAGGTACTTCATGCTGGTGGGTCAATTGTTGTTAGCACCCCCCCCCCCCCAATTCCAGTCGGCAGCCAAGGCTGGGCCAGTTTGAGCCAGTTTCTCTCAGTCCCAAGGAAGGATACATTCCCAGGATCACAGCTTCCAGGCATTTGATTGGCAGAGCCTCTTTGGTCATTTCCTTGGCCAGGTCCATCAGCCTATGAGAAAGGGAGGCAGGGCTGTGTGGAGACCATCTCCAACCCTCTCAGGCCCTATTTGGTGAAGAGCCAGAAAGACTGGAGTAGAGGCTTGCCTCCAGGCTGTCTTCCCCCCAGGCCTGGTGTTTCCTTCCCTCTCCTAAGTCTAAAGTCTGAGGGGGTAGGGAGGCAAACACTGAGGATCAAGAAGTAGGCCTACTGTCTGTCCTTCTTTCTCTTCACTTCCTCTTTCCTGGCCTGGGCTGCTGCTCAAAGACTGGGGGAGGGGAGCATGCCTGGAGCCGGTTCTGAGGAGCTCATGCCTTCTCTGGTGGCAATAGGGCTTGGGAGGGGAGAAAGCTTGGCATTGATTGGGTCCCTCCCTGAGCACAGCAGATACGCCTCATCTAGCCACAGCTGCCCAAAGAACTAATGGAAAATACTCTCGGCAGCCTGGATGTAGCATCTCAAGCAGACAGCTGTCTGCTTGGCTCGCCGGCCTACCCCTGACCTTGGAATTTAGGCTATTTCAAAACAGCCTGTTCTCCAGGTCTAGGGACAGGGACTCAGCCTAGCCTCTGCTTTGTCTAGGTCACCTGCATCCTACCAGAGGATGTAACACAAAGCAGCAACGGAAGGGCAGGAGCAAAGCCCGGGGATGAGCGCATGTGGTTCCACCCAAGGGCTTCCAGAGGGGCCAATTAATTAAATAGACAAGCAACTCAGGATATTTTCCCATGATTAAGTAAATAAGCAACTTAAACTGTCTAGAACAAGAGATTCAGTTCAAGTCTGCATGCTGAGTCATGATGGGGCTAGCGGGTAAGAGAAGCAGTTTTCTTTCTTGTGGGTACCATATAATGCAGAGTACAGGGAAGCTTCAAGCAAAGAAAAAAGGGACGTGGTCTTCCCTGCCCCCTCCCACATCCCCACAGGCGGGGGCGGGGCTTGGTGGGAGCCGGGCTAGGGGGTTACACTAGGAGCTCAACTGTGCTTCCTTAGTCAGCCTTGGGTGGCTATCTCATTGGGATTTCCTTCCTTAGGGCCCCAGGGTAGCACCCCTCCCCCATCCCGTGGCCGGCTTTCTTCAGAAAAGTCCCCTGCCAACCCCTTAAGCTGTCACTAGAAGGCAAACGGCAGAGGTTCCCTAGGGGAGCAAACCCAGTGGCTTTGTACTTACCCCGTCAGAGGTCTGCTCTTCTTAATTTCAAAGAACTGTGTCCCTGTGTGATTGTACCTGGGGACAGTGATTAAGGACTTCCAGGCTCGATGTGGAAGGCTGCAGGTACTGTTCCCTAGGCTGCTATCCCAGACCCTGGGATGGCTACAGAAGCCCCATGGGATACCTGCTGCAAAGCACCCTTCAGGACACTTAGGACTTGTTCTTGAAGAAGAAGGGGAGGGGAGGGCATGGGGTTCACCTCACTCATAGACCCTCTTCCCCATTCTTTGGCAATGCCTCTTGGCCTGCTGTCTCAGGGAGGACACTGAGGGGGCAGCCAGCCCAGCAGTGCTGAGAAAGCAGCCTTAGCTGGGGACAGTTCCTGGCAGTGCTGGGCTTTCCCAACAACTAGGAAGGCTGAGGGGCCACCACTACTTCCCCTGTGCCAGCTACTTTTAAGTCAATGTGATACAAGCTAGAGTCATTTGGGAACAGGGAACCTCAATACAGAAAATGCTACCACCCGACTGGCCTGTGGTGAAGTTTCTTAATCACTGATTGATGCAGGGAGGGGTCCCACCCCATTGTGTGTTGTGTCACCCCTGGGCTGTGTGGTCCTGGGTGTCTAAGAAAGCACAAGGAGCAAGCAAACAAGGAGCACAGGACCCAGGACACATGTACAGCTCTCGGGCAGAAGCTCCAGGGGCCTAGGGCAGAGACAGAAGGTAACAGGCTTCCTTCCAGACATGGAAGAAAAGTGTCAAGAATTAGGAGGAAACTTTAAGATGTGGATGTTATATCGTAATGCAGAAGATCCTAGTCCCTTTTCCCATCCCCCCAAATGGAGCACTGCAGTGACCCCAAAGAGCTGCTTCTGTCCTTTGGCTAGGGCAAGATGAATTACAGCTGACACCCCCTTGACACACAGACAGATACACACATAGACACACACACAAAGACACAAAGACAGATACACACAGACACAAATGCACACACAGATACAGACACACACAGATACACAGACACACACACAGACACACCACAGACACACACACAGAGAGCATACGGAAGCTGGTGCTGGGGAAGCTGGATGGAGTCCAGCACTCAGACACAGCCTCAGCCGCTCCAGGGAACAGCGATGCCAGTGAAGAGCAACTCTGAAGCTGGGAGGGAGCTGGCCCTGCGGACCCCTCTCCAGGCCCCCCTTGATCTTTGGGGTCGTCACTAAGTGGTGGTCACAGCTCTGGAGCCAAGAGGATACTGCAGCTCCCTGATGTAGCGCTGCACGGCTTCCAGGCGCTCAGGGACGGGCGTCGTCGGCTGGAAAGTAGGCACACTTGGTATGGGAATCTAGGGACAGATGGAGAAGAATCTCTGTCACATGGAGAGGCACACCCTGGAGCTTCCAGGCCCCCAGCAGCAACATCCTGGGGAGCCTGGGGAGGCTCCTACTCTGGGCTATTTTCCCTGGCAATCCTTCTCACTCAAGCCTCCTCCCAGGGCCCCAGCTCAGCCATCCCTGACACCCAACTGCACTTCTAATGGGGAGCTTATGTTGGCCTTGGAATTCCACGCTATTAAATTATTTTAGAAAGCACAGAAGGATCCACTGACTAAATTTAAAATACACATTAATTAACACTTAATGAGAAAGTCTGGATTAGGATTAATTTGTTTGTGTTTGGGGTTCTTTCTGGTGGATAGCTTGGATATTGTAAAGGTGTTGAGATTTTTGTTCTTGGGTTGGTAATGTTGAGTGGGCTCTAGATGAAGGTATTAGGGTACTGGAGGTGTGCCCTTGGAGAGAAAGAAGGCAGTTCTCGGGGTTGTTATCAAAGGAGCAATACACGGCTCCCCCTTCTTCTGGCTTCTTGCTTCCAGTATGATCTGTCTCTCCATGGCCCTATCACGATCCCATCCATCGCCATTAGACCTTACCCCAGTCCGAACCAACAGGGGCCCCTTCAGTCCCCAAGGCTGCAAGCTAAATAAACATCATTTCTTCACAAGTGTCCTGCCTCAGGTATTTTGTTATAGCAACGAAAACCAGACCAATATACTCTGGCTCGAGGACTAGATTAAAACTGTTTTTTTTCTCAGTGTTCCATTCTATCAGGTGATATCCTAAGCTAGGGGGTCTGTCCTGGACAGGTGGCTTTAACCTCAGCAAGGGGTGTCATCCACTTCACTGGCATGGCAGGTGTGCCAGGGCTTCCAAAGCACCAGCCTGAATGGGTCAAGGAGTGTGGCATTGGGAGAAGGGAATTATGGGTCAGGTCTTACTTCAAACGCCCTGACCCACTCCATCCCTGAGCAGTATGTTCCCACCCTTTCCCATGGGGTAGGTTGCCATTGGACCCTCCAAGGCCACCAGGTGCTTGCCCATGCCCACCTAGCTGCAAATGTAAGGGTAGGAGTAAACAGAAGGGGTATCTCGTGTCCTAGGTACTCTCAGGGTGGGGCTCTATGGAGGAGGAAGGAATCATCATTGGTAGGCTGGGCCCACGGAGGATTTTTTTTTTAAATCAAACAATTGATTTTTTTAAATCAGTTTTTTTTTCCTTAAATCAGTTTTTAAAAACAACAACCATAGTTGTGGCTGGGCTTGATCAGGAAGGGAAGTCACACACAGTTATCATCACACGCTTGTTTCTGGGATGCTCCGAATGGTGGGAGATACTGCCTCACTCCGCAGGGCAGAGATACAGGAAGGAAGGGTCCTGGCTCAGGGAAGCTGTCTAGCATGTCTTTCTTCCTTCACCTCTCGCCAGGGCCCTTTGCTTCCTGTCTAAGCAGTCTGTAGCAGCAGACACTACAGCCTGGAGAAGTTATTTCCCCTTTCACATCACTCCCATTTTCAAACTGGCACTGTCACTTACAGCAGGAGACGAGCTCAGGACGGGCCCTGCCTTCACTTGCCTGGTGACTGCGTCAGATGCCCACTACAACTGTCCAACAGGCTGCCCAGCCATCCTGGTCAAGGGTATACACATCCACCCAAGTCACCGGACCTGGGGGGGCATCCTCAGTGTAGCAGAGTAGCCCCCCCTTTGGTAAATAGTTCCCAGCAACTGGAGCTGTGTAACTGAACCCACCTGTTCGTGAGCCACTCTGGACAGGGAAGGAGCCAGAGCAGAAGCACTTGCCAAAGCTCAGGCAGAAAGACTTGGGACCAGACTCAAGCTAGGAATGGGGGTACCCACAAAAGCATCATGGGTACCTGCCACACAAAGGACCTGGCAAGAAGGCCACCGTGGAAGGAGAGTCAGAAATTACCTAGGATTCTATGTGTGGCCTTAGAGACTTACTGTCCCAGGAGCAAAGCCTGGTCCGAGGACCAGACAGTCCACGGTTCTAGGACAATCCTACCGGAAGACTTAGTGATGAGCACAGCAGACAGAATTGGCCATGCTACGGAACCCTCCTGAACAGCGGTGCCCAGGTGTCTCACAGGGGAATGCACCTCACTCATGAAAGGGGAGTAACAGAACCTGCCTTGGTGGGCATCACTGACCTGTTGCAAGCAATGCTTCAGAACACTGTCCAACACCTGGCTACAGATATGTGCCAAAGACGGTCTGGCACACGCTGCCCTGGGCTCTCTGCTCTCTAGAGATGCCTGGATTCCCATCTGCAGGTGCTCAGTGGCCAAAGCCACAGCTAGGCCTACAGCAACCAGGTTTAGGCAAATGGTTGCTCGGCTTTCACAGGGGACAGTGGCTGGGAATAGCAAGGAGATATTCTTATGCAGGAGCATAGCCTGCTGCTGGCTTCTGGATCCTGGTAGAAACTGTTATGTTTGGCATTGTGCTTGCAGTACCTGTGGCTTGCTGTGTGCCCACTCTGCACCACTGGGGACCTATTAGATGCTCACCTAATGAGGTGTTACACGCTTTCCACCATCAGTTCATCTCAATATCCCCAACCAAAGGGACACTGCCGCTGATCCTCGGACGGCTCGGGTTGCTGAGGGGCAAGGACACAGCCTCCTCTTATTAGTTATGAGATCGAAAGAGTGAGAGACCATGATGGCTTCCCCTCCAGGCCTTTGACCGCACTGCCCTGCTGCTGTGGCTCCAGCTTCCTGCAGCAACTTAGCCTATAAAACTCAGGAAGGTGGGTGGGGTCATGGGAAGCTGTAGCAAAATGGGGGAAGGGGAGGGGAGACACATCCCAGCCCCTCCTGGCAGCTGCTATAGATGTGCTGTTCCCATTTCTCTTCCTTTCCTGTAAAGATGCCAGATTACAGATCGCTGTGTGAGAAATCTAATGTTAACGGTTAGCTCAAGCAGTCTGTTAAGACACCGTGTATCCTAAGAAACCCTTCCAGGGCCCTTCATGGGACAGTGTGACCTCTGCAGCAGGCCACATGGGACAGGTCAGGTCCAGGCCTTTCTGCAGCTCCCAGTATGACACCCAATATTGCTGCTCTTTGCCAAAGCTTCTAGGGCTCCTCCGCATCCTCTGCACCCTAAGGGTTCCCTGACCCGACGTAACACCAAGCTTCACGCTTCCCCACTTCCTCACTGAGACACTTTCCCAAAGGCTTAAAGAACGGTGTTTTAAAGTGTCCGAAACCCCTCATAAAATCTCAATCCCTCATATTCCTGTCTCCATACTTTCTTTCCCAACAAACAGCTTCATTTGTTCCAGAAGATGACATGAGTGACTAATCACTATCGAGGACACTGATGGCCAGAGTCCTCCAAAGCACCGACAGTAGCCATGCTGCCACCTTCCTAGGGCCCAATTCAAACTGAACCAAGAGGGCCAGACACTGTGGAGCATGTGTGCGACTCTGGCCTCATCAGTCAGATGCTCTGAGTGGCATCTCCTCTCTCTCCTCGAAACAGTCCTCCTCTGCAGCTGGATGATTAACATAGTTTCACATTTCACCCTCTCCACTACCAACCCATTTTACAGATAAGCAAGCTGTGACTCCAGCAGGCTGCGTGTGGGGGGGGGATGGGGGGGATTGCCTTGAGCTCACACGGGCAGGTAGGTGATCCAAAACACTATGCCACGATGTCATACTTTCTTGTTCAGTTATTTGAAAATCAAAGCTGGATCCCCGAATGCATGCTTTAGAATGTTCTGCACAGTGTTCATTTTAAGGATAAGACAGTGGAAACAATGTCCAACTTCAGATTAGCTAAATAAATGAGAAGAGGATGATGTAACTGTTCAAAATCAAATCTAGCTTATTCCCCTGGGAAACATTATGCAGCAGCTCAACCTTCGGCCTCAGATTATCTTTTCCCCAAAACATTTTTTTTTTTTCCTGACGGTTCTACCAATAAAGCAGCAAGAGGAAAACAGGCCTGGTTTCCATGTATCAGTAATTATTCTCCCTCTCTTCCTTCAGGACCTAACCCTTAGCCTCTGACTTCTGACCAGTGGCCTTGGTACTTGGAGCAGTGCTTTCTTGGACTGGACCATAAACATTAAACACACACACACACACACACGTCTGCACATTTTTTGCACAGCACTGCCCAGCACAGAACATCCCAAATGCCCTTGCATTTAGCAAACACACATAAGTGTCCACCCTGTGCCAGGCACACAGGAGACCTCAAGAAGACAGGATAAATGAGGCTGACTGAGGCTCTTCTTGCTCAGCACAGCCCTATAGAGGCAGGCACGGTTGTGGTGGATGAATTCCAGTCACTGCAGGAGAATATTTAAACGATCTCTTCCCCACAGGGTCACCGCTAATGCGACCGAATCCAGTACCCACCAGAGCTGAGCAGAAGGAACCCCAAGCCCTGGTGTGGGAATCTCCACTCTATTTCTCGAGTATCTTTTGAGTTTGTCATCTTCAACGGGGAACCCAAACTGCTGTTCAAACTCGGTAGATATTACAGGAAAACGTTTTCTTATCATACACAGCAAGCCCTGCACTCTCCCAGTCAGTCACCATTAGCCTCATAGTTTTCTGGCTTCTCAAGTGTCCTGAACCAAAGAGAGGCCAGGCTACACCAGTTCTCCAGTTCATTTGTGGTCCTGTTCAGGATGCCATGAGGGAGGGCCTCCTGGAGATAGGGGACTGAGCCTCCCCCATCAAATGACTCCAAAAGCACTGGGAAGAAACTTCTGGACAGATGGCACCTACCTATACTTTTAAAATCTTACCACAACAGTGGTCCCTCTACTTCATTCATCAGCAACAAGATACGTGTGTAGGTTACTTTCTTAGCTCCAAGGTCAATAAAATCCATTTTCACTGTGCCTGGCCCCTCCATGTCTTACCTTGGGCAGGTCGGTAGCCCCACGGATGCGCAGGGCCACCTTCTCTCCATCTGGGTGGATCTTGGCCACATGCTTCCACATCCTTTCCCAGGTGGCCTCGTCCACTGGCAGTCCACCTCGGTTGATGAAAAAAGGGACACCTCCATCTCGTAGGTCCTCTTCCCCTTCCTCTTCGGGTTCCTCGTCTCTCTGTGCTGAGGCCCCTTCGGTGGTCTCCAAACGTTTAGTGCCAGAGTGGGGGGCAGCAGCGGCAGCAGCAGCAGTGGTGGTGGCGGCTGAGTTTGGGGAGGCACTGCTGCTGCCACTTGGGACCACCTTCTTTCCACCTGGCATCCCTAAATCCTCAACGGGGGTGGGAGGTTGATCAGGAGGCGGGGGAGGGGGGGAAAAGCGCCTCACAGAAGGCCTCCCACACACCCGCTATAAAGATAACACATGGTCAAACAGTGCCTGGCGCCTTTAAGAAACCAGGGCGTGGCTCCTGTACAATAAAATACCATTTGGTAAGACTCAAGAGCATCAACCTGGAGTGATGGCCAGGTAGGTTGCCCAGGGTCGACCTTAGAGGCCTTGTTTTGTTTGGAAAACAGGATAAAGAGAACACACTCCAACTTGGCAGCCTGTACAAATCACCCCCATTTGGCAGCGAGAACAATGACCCACAGCGATCTAGGATGGCCGAGAGAAGAAAAGTGGGGGGTCGGGGTGGGGAGACTGAGGCCAGACAGCTCAGACCTGCAGCTACACCGAAAAGGCGGGCCAAGGCACCGGTGCCCACTCCCAGTTTTGGACAGAACAAATTCCTCTACGAAATCCTTGCTCACTCACACTGGCGCGAGCGGAGGGGCCCCGAGTGAGTTCCCAGTCTGCACCTCGGGGGCCGGGGATGCAAGGGTAGAGGGCGATGCCTGGGGTGACTTCTCGGTCGCGACCCTCCTGGGAGCCAAGACTCGCAGCTGGTGGGGCGGGGAGGGGGCGCGCGCCGCTCCGCACATTCCAAGCCTGCCTCCCTCACAAAGTGGGGCTTTGTCTGGGTCTCCTAGCCCCTAGCCCCGGGAGCAGCAGCGAAGAGGGCGGGAGGGGAAGGGCGCGGCGGGGAGAAGAGGGCTAGGGGTGCCCAGGCCCTGGGAACCCTGGTCTGGCGCGGCTCAGCAGGGGCACCGGGTGCACCTGGCGCGAAACGGTCCCAGCCGAGCCAAAGAGGGGCGCGGAGCCCCAAGCTCAGCCATCGTGGAGAGCGGCTTGGGCGACGCTCGGGGACCGGGCTGAGGTCACTGAGCGGCAGGCTCCAGCCGCAGCTTCGCCGCTGGCCAGCAGCTGCAGCATGAGCCGGCAAAAGGATGCTGAGCTAGGACTCCCGCGGCCAAGCTGAGCGAAGCTGGGCGTGCGGGGCGCGAGCGCAGATCCTCAGGCTCCGCCCGCGGCGGCGGCGGCGGCTGGAATCGACTGACAAAGCGCGGGCGGGCGTCGGTGCGTAGATCCCTGGGGAGAGCAACAGCCTGAGAAGGTGCAGCCCATCGGCCGATCGCTGCGTCCCGGCTCGGCGAAGCAGAAGCCACCGCTGCCGCCGGCCGGGTCCCCAGCCCTCCCGCCGCCCACCCGGCTCGACTCCGGTCCGCGCAGCGCATGCGCTCCGTCCCCCCCTTAAAGGGCCAGCGCATTCCCACCCGGTCTTGGTCCTGCTGCTGCCACCCCCGGAGCCCCCAGCTACAAGTTATTGCAGGGACGCCCTGGACGTCCTTTCCCTTTTCACCGCTCTCTTAGGGCGCTGAGAACTGCAGAGTTGCGGAGGAAGTTTATTACTCGTCACACAGCGCAAACTCCTGGGGGATTCCTAGCGCGGAAGGAATTGTGGCGGTTGGTTCGGAATTTCCTGAAAGTACACCTCAGCTATAGAAGCAAGAATGCTGACTGGAAGACAGTTCTAGATGGCGTTTATGCCTGTCTTTCTTTGGAACTTCCAATAAATCCCTCCCCTTTGCAGGCCTCAGTTTCCCCATCTGTCAACCGAGAGATCACACTGGATGAACTCAGCCCTCTGGCAGTGCTCCCTCCCACCCCCTTCAAGACAGGGTTTCTCTGTGTAGCCCTACCTGTCCTGGAACTCACTCTGTAGACCAGGCTGGTCTTGAACTCAGCAATCCGCCTGCCTCTGCCTTCCCAAGTGCTGGGATTAAAGGCGTGTGCCACCACTGCTCTTTAAGGAGGATTTGTGGAGGTTGGCAGTCATTCTGTTGCACTTGGTTGCTTACATGGGATCCTAGGAGTGTGTCCCTAGTTCTAGCTTTGGTTGTCCCAATCCCTGGATATCTGGCTGGAGACATGAGCCTTTCCAATCATGAGACCAAGATAGCAATGTAAGGGTGGGAGGCAGTGTTTGGGGAGTGTTGACCTGCCCAGAATTAGTACAGTTGTGTGTGGCCCGTGGACTCTGGAGACCCAACATACCCTCTCCCAGTAGCACAGATCTTCAGGTAACTCCGAAACAACTGAACTTTACCAAGGGTCAACAACTGAGTTTGCAATGTAAGACTCTCTTTCTTCCTACCAGTAGTTGGTATGAATAGCAGTTATCTGGGAGAAGTGTTTCTGTTTCTGACAGATACATAGTTTGAATATTAAAGATCTCCCAAAGATCTATGTGTTCCCAGGTGGTGCTGTTCGGCCACAGCACAACCTTTGGGAGGTGTGTGTGTGTGTGTGTGTGTGTGTGTGTGTTGCTACAAGTATCCCCTCTGCCCAAATTTCATCTGTTACTGTGATAAGACACTGACCAAAAGCAATTTGGGGTGGAAAGGATTTATTTTGGTCTCTACTTCCAGGACACAGTCCCTTACTGAGGGAGGTCATGGCAGGAACTCAAGACAGAAACCATGCAGGAGTGCTGCTTACTGGCTTACTCATTCACATTTATTAATTACGAATAGACCAGATCTCACTCCATAGCACTGGTTGGTCTGGAACTTGATATGTAGACCAGGTAGGTCCCAAACTCAGAGATTTTCCTGCCTCCGCCTCCGAAGTGCTGGGATTAAAACCATGGACCCACAGCAAGAGTAGAAAAGACCCGATAGAATCCTCAGACCATCAGCTCTTCCCCATTGGTTCTTTAAAGTTCCTCATGGTGTCAGGTCTGTCTCATGGTGTCAGGTCTGTCTGAGCTCCAGTCACAACCTTTTATTACCTTCAGTGTCTGGAACTAGGCCTGGTCAATGCTAGGGATGTTTGCCAAAGGCCAGGTTCCAGGGCTCTAAGAAAGTTAGCTAGGCCCTTGTACTGGCTAATTTTGTGTCAACTTGACACAGCTGGGGTTATCATAGAGAAAGGAGCTTCAGTTGGGGAAATGCCTCCATGAGATCTAGCTGTGAGGCATTTTCTCAATTAGTGATCCAGGGCCCCTTGTGGGTGAGACCATCTCTGGGCTGGCAGTCTTGGGTTCTATAAGAGAGCAGGCTGAGCAAGCCAGGGGAAGCAAGCCAGTAAGGAACATCCCTCCATGGCTTCTGCATCAGCTCCTGCTTCCTGACCTGCTTGAGTTCCAGTCCTGACTTCCTGACTTCCTTGGTGATGAACAGCTGTATGGAAGTGTAAGCCGAATAAACCCTTTCCTCCCCAACTTGCTTCTTGGTCATGATGTTTGTGCAGGAATAGAAACCCTGACTAAGACAGCCCTGCTCATCCTAAACTCACTGATGTAAGAAGAGTCCATGCAAATGCCACCAGAGATCAACAGCTGCCACCTTCCCATGCTGTAAAGAAGGAAGCCTGAATCTCAGGGTGTAAATTCCCCAAGCTCACACAGAGACAAGGGGCAGAACCTGAATAGAGCAGAAGGTCTCCTTATAATACCTCCTTTCCACCTAATGATACCTGTCTTTCCCTTTTGCCCACGGTGAATTTAAAGTATGTTTGCAAGTTCTCTGCCATCCTTTTGTGAATATCTGAATCTGATTCCCCTTCCTCTGAATGTGTGCTGAGCTTAAGATCTTGTCTCTAATGAACAGAAGTAGAGAGGGTGATGCTCTGAGATCCTTAAAAGGCTGTGTGCAAAAACGAGATGCTTTCTTCATTCAAAAGACACCAGCCACCATGCTGTTAGGAAGCACAAGTAATACAGGTGTCACGTGAGGGTGTTCTGGCTGAGATCTCCCAGTGGACCCTTAGTCAATCAATACAGGTGGTAAACTGAAGCTATAGAAGATTCAGCCCCTAGCCTCTGGCTCTTACACCCAAGATCTCAGGCTCGGAACAGAGACAAATCAATGATATCGACCCTGCTTGAATTTTACAGAAAGAGAAATAATAAGTGATCCTCTTTTTAAAAAGCAGGTAAGCTTGTGATATAGCATCAGAATTATCACTGCAGATTTCCTAAAATGAAATAGATTTGGGGTATTCATAATGCATGCAAAATAGACTCCGAATATTCACTCAGACCTTCAAACGAGAAGGTGTGAACAAGAGTGATGTGTTCTTAGTCCTAACAGACCTTAGGGTTTTCTAATCAAGGAGAAGACTGGACACGATTCCCAGGAAGTCCTATGCCAGAGAATAGACAGCTGTGAGAGTGTATAGCTAGGGTTACTTCTCAGTGAGGTGGAAGCTGGGGAAAGAAGAAAAGGGTGACAAACCTGTATGGTCTAGGCTGGGGATTGATTGGCTTGTGTTTGTAGAAGTGGGAGGAGTTACGCCCAGCAAGGGATGTGCAAAAAGCAATGGAGAGCCTGGAGGACTTGTTTCACTCCGTTTTAGACAAAGGCCCAGAGAGGACAAGGGTCTTGTCTCTTGTTACACAGCTTGGGAAGTGGGACCAGATCCTGGGTTCTTTGTCAGTCCTTCCCAGGAATCCTCCAACCTTGTGTCCCGAGAACAACATGTATAAGAGACACTTGAGTCACTCCTTAGTTTGGCTCTAAGTGGTTATGACCGTGATCCTCTTTGTTAGCCAAATAAAATCTCTGGAAGTAGGTGGGTGTGTTGATTAGTCGAAGAGTGTTTGTCTAACGTGCATGGGATCTTGAGTTCTATCAGCATTGCCATAACACAGCTGTGGTCGTGCACACCAGCTCTGGGGAGGTGGAGGCAGGAGGACCAAAAGTTCAAGGTCATCCAAAGATATATGGTGAACTCATGGTCAGTCTTGGTTACATAAGACTCTACCTCAAAACAAGACTCTGGCTGAAGGTAAGATGAGTATGATTTCCATGTTGCAGATGAAGGCAAGCAGGACAGATTGTGTCTCTAGTAGAGGAGCTGGCACATCAGGATTGGGTACCTGTGATTTTGATTTTGATGATGAAGATGAAGTTCATGTTATATACATCTCAATTGTTATCACATTCTAGACTACAGATCTAGAGTTAAGTGTGAAGTGTCTTAGGGCACTGGCACTTACATCAGTCTACTTTGATTAATTTTCATCTCTCTCTCTCTCTCTCTCTCTCTCTCTCTCTCTCTCTCTCTGTCTCAAACAGGGTCTCACTATGTAACCTTGGCTGGCCTGGAACTTGATATGTAGACCACGCTGGTCTCAATTCCCAGAAATCTGCCTGTCTCTGCCTCCCCAGTCCTGTGATTAGAAGCATGCACTACCACCTTGACCCCCATTTTCTATTTTTGTGACAATAAACCTAGATACAGAGTACCAGAGAGGAGAGTCTGGCTTAGCTTTGGACCTGAGCCTATGCTATGTCTGGAGGACAGTAGTACAATTTTATAGCTGTCTAGCTATTACCATTGTAGAGAAATTTTAATCCAGCAACATGGCTTCTCTGGCTGGAATACAGACACATTCTTAGTCTACACCTTTAATCCCAAACAATGTACTTAAGGTTAGTTTGCAGAAGGAAGCAGCCATGTTTGAAAGTTTGAGAGGCAGACAAAGAGACGAATAAGAGAAAGATTTGACAGAATGAGTCACAGATAGGATATGCTCAGTTCTTACGAGAACAGACAGAAAAGGAGGGCTATTTAAGAGCAGTGCAGGGAGAGAGACTTGGTCAGTGTTGGAGTTCATCAAAAGACCGTCACTCACAAAGACCACAGAGACCACCGTTGCTGCAAACTGTAAGAGGATTTTTATTGATACAACATGTTGGGGACCCCCCTCTCAGCATGCAGGCCAGAGGAGAGACCCAGAACAAAGAAAGAACACACTTTTTATACCTTTGTAAGGGACAGATTTGGGCAACACAGTTCTCATTGGTGTAGCAAGTAACCCTTTCAGGCATTGGTTGGTTTGCATAGTGACCAAGTAACCCTTTGGCCTAGTGACTCAGTTTGCCTGCCCCCATGGTGGGTTATTAGGATTTGGATAGCAAAGCAGTAGTACATTTTGAACTTATGGGTCAGCTACTAATGTCACAGCTATTAAGTCACGGCTATTAACATCAGGGGAATTCTAGCAACAAGGTCAGGGCAGTTTGTGGTCTTTCTCAGAATTCAGTGTGGGGGCGGGGTAGGAGGATTTCTCTGGGAGCTGCTATCTTGTTATGGTTATTTTTCTGAGAACAGCTCATTTTGTTTTGGCAGCGTAGACTTAGTCATTTTGACTGCTATGTTTCTGAAAGTCCCTTCATAGGGGAAGGGGCTAGGTGGTCTTGAACTTATTTTGGATTCTACATCGGTCCTGTTCAGTCAGTTGGAAGTCGTAAAGTGCAGCGGAGTTGAGTTTGTATATGAGTTCGTGCAGTTCATTGCAGGTCAGTAGAGGCAGCTGAAGCCAGAGAATAAGAAGACACCAGAAGATTAGAACAAATTGCCAGAGTTTGCTTGAGGCCAAGCAGATCAATTCAATGAGAATCCGAGAGAAGCCAGATTGAATCAGTCCGCTTGGAGAAGAGTTTGAGCCAGAATAGCTGAGTTGAACCAGCCAGCCAGAGTTCAGAAAGAACTAGTAAGGGTGAGCTTATTCAGCAGTAAGCCTCTGAGACAACAATTACATCAGGTGAATAAAAGTTACTTTTTCAGACTATAGATATTGGGGCCCTAAAAGTGATGGGGTGCATTTAGAAAAGAGAGGTGAGGAAAAGCACAGGCATAGATGAGGTTTATAATTGATTGGCATTCCATATGTACACTATCTACTATGGAACTACAAGCTGTATGTGGGTCTTTAAACTTAACCCTAAATAAAGTTCGAAAGCTAGTAGCTTCATCCTATGTGTCTAGTAGCCATATCTCAGAGCCACTGTGATGGGAGAGCAAAGGCTACAGAACCTTTCCATTACCACAGAGACTCCAGCGCTCTTCAATTTCCACTTAGAATTCAAGTTTTCTTTCTTTTGCCTGTTCCCCTACCCGTACTTTGACAATCACAACATATATCTGATTTATTCTCACATTCACTATATAGCCAGGGCTGACCTTGAACTCCAAATCTCTCTGCCTCCAACTGCTGAGTGCTGGGGTTACAGGCATGTGTCACCACACCCAATAACTTCTCCTTTTTTTTCTCACCTCATTAATTATGAATATGGGCACAGCAAAAGCTGTGAGTCATATTTCTTACTCACTTATGCACCGAGCCTATGCAAAGTGTCTATGTCCAGCATCAAGCATGATCGCCGTCTCCAGGAACACCTGGGAGGAGCCTTAGAGCTCCTTGGACAAAGTGGGTCTCAGGTTAGACTCCCCCAGAGAGCTCTCAAAATTACTGATACCTGGGCCCCAGCCAGCAGCAGAATTTGGGGGAAAAATTGATTGGGACTGGGTTGGTACCCAGAATCTGGGAACACTTGAAAATGATACTACTGTATAGACCAGCGACATACTATGCTCCTACATCCCTCCTGAGCACTCTAAAATTTTAATTATCATTACTGGATGTATGTATGTGCACCATGTGTTATATCTGCTACCTTCAGAGGCCAGAAGAAAGCATCAACTCTTCTGAAACTGGAGTTACAGATGATTGCGAGCTGCCATGTGGGTACTGGGAATTGAGTTGTGAGCTGCCACGTACCCATCTGGGACTCAAACCTGGGTCCTCTGAAAGAGAAGCCAGTGCTCTTGACCACTGAACTATCTCTCCAGCCCCTTCTCGGGGTTCTTAAGAGGAACTCAAGAGAGTCCTCTGTGGATTTGGCATCCGCCTGAATTGAAAGCAGAATTCTTAGAGAACAAATGTACCCTTCCTCTATCTAAATGGAATCTAATCTATTTCATAATGAAGTACCAAGAAAGCTTCTTGATTTGGGGTCTACTTCAATTACTTTTTCTCAAAGTGTTTGTGTGTTCATTACCAAGCTAAGTGGGAGATATCTCTATAAAAATAACCACAAAACACACTCTACAGGGCAGTCACTTCACACATAGCTTCCCATAGCCACAGGGCCGGCTTGCAAGGCAAGTGCAGCTGTCACCAGCTTCCGGACAAGCAAACAGAGTCATAAGTGCTGAGGATTCTAACTTGTCCAAGTTCGAGCAGCTGGGATTCCCTGACCAGGGTTTTCCCCCTTTCTCTCACTATCCCATAGTGGAGAGTGTGAGCTAGGCTCGCAGCTTCAATCTGCCCTCGGCCCTCCTAGGGAAGAAGTTTCTAGTTAAGTGAGGTGCAGCCCCTGTTGTGTGTGTCAGGGGAAGTCCCAATGCTCAGGCAATCTGGACAGTTGTCACCTGTTCTTAGCAAGAGTCTGGGGATCCCAGAAGGAGCGGATATTTGGGGGTATGTGGGGTGAGAGATTAGGAGTGGAGTTATTTAAGCTGGTGAATTCCTTCTTCTTAGGGATTTGGAAGAGGCAGCTGACAACACCGCTGCTCCCGGAGCGGTTTAGCCCTAGGCACGCAGTAGTTAGGGTGACTGGCTTGGTGAACGCATTGTCTATTCTTGGCTTGGATTTCTGGGAAATGGTAGAGTGTCTGTCTGTCATCATGTATCTTTGCAATTTGAGCCCCTACCCAGAAACTTAACTTCCTGGGCAGCCTGGCCTGGCCTCCAGGGGCCCAGGAGAGACAGGACACATTGTGTTTCACCCCAAAGGACACTACCCCCTGCTGTCTTCTGAGGACCACCTCATACAATGATAGACGGTCTATACCTTAGATGAAGGGAGGGGACAGACTAAGAATGGATGAGGTCTTGCCTGCCTGTCATTTAACAGGCCTATATTAGGAGCAAGGCCATGGCTAGGGATAGTGAGCAATGTCACTGCTGGACAAAGTCACCTTTACAGAGCTCCCTGTCCAGCTCTAGGTTCACAGATGGGAGCAGAAGCTCAGCAAGGCGGTATGTTGTGCTTAGGGTTGCACAGACAAATAGGGTAGGGAGCCAGGCACCGCAGGACAGACCCGTTTCAGCATTTGGAGGCAGGAGGATTTGGAGTTCAAAGTCATTCTCAGCTGCAGAGTAAGTTCAGAGCCATCCTGGATGCCATTAGACCATATCTCAAGAAATAAACCAAAGCCAGTAAGATGGCTGTGCAAACGAGGTGCCTGCCACTGAGCCTGACTCCGTAAGTTCAATCCCTGGGTTTCACATGGCTGAGAAAGAGAATTAACTTCACAAGTTGTTCTCTGACCTCTGCATGTACACCCCCACACCAAGAATAAATACATTTCGTAAGAACAAACAAACAAACAAACAAACAAAAAATAGCCAAACCCTATACCATAAACAAACCTATGGACATTAGTGGTGGGAACCATACTGGAACTTTGGGCCCCGCCCATTCCTGGCTCAGTCTGCCTTCCCTAAGGTGTTCTTTAGCAGTGGAGAAGTAGGCTCTAGAACTCTTGAGAGTTTGGCGGAAGCAATGGACATAGAGGGTTTGTTTCAGGTGTGGCCAAGCTGTGAGAGATGGGATCAGTGCCTATGAAAGAAAGTCCTTTTTGGTCCAGGGACAGGGTGGTTTTTAGTGGCCGCAGGGCCAGGGCTTCTCATGGATTATAAGATTTCTGTTTTTTAGTTTCATTTCTGTTTCTGTGATAGAAAAAATAGTGGGCAAAAGTAACTTAGGGGAAAAGGGTTTCTACTTACTTATCGTTTTAAAAGTATTTATTTCATGTTACTTGTATGAGTGTTTTTCTTGCATATATATATATATATATATATATCATGTGCACGCCTATTGCCTAGTGCATGTAGGCCAGAAGTGGGTGTCAAATCCCTTGGAACTAGAGCTACAAATAGTTATGAACTGTCCTGTTGGTGCTGGGAACCAAACCCAGATCCTCTGCAAGAGCAGCAAATGCTCTTAACTGCTGAGCCACCTCTCCATCTCCAAAAGGTTTATTTCCCCCCAACAGTCTCAGGTCATACTCCAACCACTGTGAAGTCACATGTCAGGAGCTTGAGGGAATTGGTCACATCACATCTATAATCAAGGGCAGAAAGCTGTGAGTGCATACGTGCATGTTAGTGTTCAGTTTACTTTCTTCACTTACATAGCTCAGTATCTCCTGCCCAGAGAATGGTGCTACCCACGGTGGGCATGTCTCTCCACCCAGAGAATGGTGGCTGTGACTTTCCACCCCAATTAAGACAATTAAGTCACTCCACCACAGGCACACCTATAGGCCAACTTGATCTGAACAATTGAGAGTCTCTCTTCAGATGATTCTATACTGTATCAAGCTGACAATGAAAATGATAATAACTCCACCCCTTGTCAAATTGACACCCAGATACATCACTTCAAAGTCATAACTTTCCATCCTTTGTCTCCAAAATGTTATGCTTATCTCATAATGTAAAATACAGTCCACTTAAAAAGTACGGTCTTTAAAAGTTCCAATACAGCCGGGCGTGATGGTGCACGCCTTTAATCCCAGCACTCGGGAGGCAGAGGCAGGTGGATTTCTGAGTTCGAGGCCAGCCTGGTCTACAGAGTGAGTTCCAGGACAGCCAGGGCTATACAGAGAAACCCTGTCTCGAAAAACCAAAACAAACAAACAAAAAATCCAATACATTGCAAGTCTAAATTTTTTATCTGTGAGTTTCTATAAACCAAAAAGCAAATTACATACTTGCAACACACATTTTATTTTCAAAATGGAAGATCCAGAGCATAGCAAAGGATAATCACACCAAAAGGTATCTTATCACAGCTGTAGAAAATAACTAAGGCATTATCCCATCTTGAGATGTCTTCTGCCAGAAAGATCAGCCCATCACCTTCACACTGATGCTGTCAGGACACAGGTGGAATGCAGCTAGACTCTTGGCTACAATGTCACATGAATGTCCCCATCCCAGACCCCTACAGAATCCTCTTCTCATTGAAACCACATACACTTCCACTGGCTAGTTTTTCCTATCATTATTACCTCCCAAGATCCCATAAGAATGGCCAAGGCATGCAATAGCTTTCCTGGCACAAAATTTCAATTTCTCCCACATTCTTCCCACAAAACAGTTCCAAAAGCTTAAAAGCCAAATGGTCAGGTTTATCACAAGGATCGTATTTTGGGCACCAATTTCTGTTTTAGTTTAGCTTCTATTGCTGTGATAAAAATGTCTGGACAAAAGTTACATTCAGGAGAGAAATGGTTTAGTTTCGTTCGCTGTTTCGGGTTACAGTCCATCACTGTGGAAGTTACAGAGGCAGGAGCTTGAGGGAGTAGGTTATATTACACCAATAATCAGGAAAAGGGGGCATTGAATAAGTGCATGTTCACTTATTAACTCGCTCAGCTCAGCTCTCATTCTCTACTCATATAGTTCAGAATCTCCTGCCTAGAGAATGATGCCACCCACAGTGGGCAGATCATTTAGGTAGATAAGATAATCCCTCACAGACATGCCCTTGGACCAACTTGATCTAGGCAATTCTTCAATGGGATTCTCTTCCCAGATGATTTTCCATGAAGTTGGCAATTGAAACTATCATGGTTTCTCTGTACCCAGATCCTCCCCTAGCCCTTGTGGGATCAGTTTGTGGTTCAAGTCCCTTCCCCTTCCAAGGTCCTTTTAGTGAATACACTTCATCGTGAACAATGACCATTAACTACTGATGCTCAGCCAGCACTGTGGGGAGCAGTTCTAGGATGACAATTTTATTACTGTGAGCTCTGGAGTCATCTTAGCATCCAGAAAAAGATGTTCTTGACATCTCTTTCTACACTGGAGAATATGGGCATTGAAGAAAAATGCAACAAGCCCAGGTTTCTAGCCTTGCTAGATGTGGCAGAGAAACAGGATTTGAATACAGCCCCGCTAAGCACTTTTAAAAAATTGTTGTGTTTTGCTAGCTTCCCAGGATGCCCTTACCCAGTGGGCTGACCTCTGACTTTATTGTCTCTGTGATAAAGGCAGAGGAGGCCTATGAGAGGCAGCTGGTTCCATCAGGTTTGGTAGGATGGGGTGGTTAGTGGTGGAGCATTAGGTGGGAGGTAGCCCTTCAGTTTTGCCAAAGAAGTTTCTAGTGGCTTCTCTCCCAGTGCCTGGAAATTATCTAGCTTGCATGTTGCTCTGCAGTCAGGGAGGGCTTCCTGGGAACAGGGCAGAATGCCCAGGCAGGCAAATGGGTGGCATATGTGCTGCAGCTCGACACACAATGGGCTTATGGTTGTGCGTCTGCACACAGTGAAATAACAGTCTATCATTGCATAATGCAGAGAATAATCACAGTATGTGGGGTTGGGCCCCAAGACTGTCTGTATCCCTTCTTTCTGGGAACACAGACCCTGTGGGAATGCTGATGATGAAAGTTATGGGAGGTGATTTGCCTTCCCAGGGACAGGGTAGCAGGTGCCTTCCATCAGACGATACTCGGGTTCTGTCAAGTTTGTACTTGGCTTTCATTGACTCCATTACAACTGTGGGAAGAGACACAGGAGTGAGGCATAGGACCACTGAGTCAGCCTGTGGCCATGACGGGGAAGGATTGCTGTCCTCTTCCTGCCTATCACTGGTAGGCTATGTCGAAGACCATAATATATCAGCTTCCAGGGTTTTAGTCAACCAAACCAGGACTAAAGTGACATTTTGACAATGTTTGGTGTGTGCAGACACAACATCTTCAAGTTGAGTGCACTCTAGAATAATCTTTAGGCCTCTTACACATGGTGGCTGGGCTTTGCCCTACAATCGCTCTTCCATGTCTGGGTGACCTCTGAGAATCTACATTTCTGGTCAACTCTAGGCAGCCTTTGGCTGGCCCAAGACTGCACATTGGGAATTAATATGCTAAAGTATAATTCTCAAAATGGCAGAACTTGGCAGGGGATATTCCTCATCATGTAAAGGTGGTTGAGGCCAAGCCTGATGACCTGAGTTTGATCAGGACTTAGTAGGAGGAGAGAAATGACTCCCTCAAGTTACTTGCTGACCTCATGAGCTCATACTCAGGCAGGAGCGCGTGCGCGCGCACACACACACACACCAGAAAATTTAAAAAGGGGAGGCATTTTGGGGAGATGGCTTAATGGTTAGAAACACTGGCTGCTCTTTCAGAGTACCTGGGTTCAATTCCCTGAACCTGCATGGCAGCTCATAGCTGTCTATAACTCCAGTTCCAGGGGATTTGATGCCCCCTTTTGGCCTTCGCAGGGACCAAGTATACATGTAGTGCTTAGACATATGTGCCCCATGCACAGAAAATAAAAATAAGTAAATCTTTAAAGGGGGGCAAGACTATGGAATGAATAAATAAAATAATTTTCTGTTAATTTTATTTAATTTCTTAATTAATGAGTGAACTAGAGAGTTATTAAAATATGATAAATTTAAAGAGACCTACATAGTACTGTCTTAGTAAGGGTTTCTATTCCTGCACAAACATCATGACCAAGAAGCAAGTTGGGGAGGAAAGGGTTTATTTGGCTTACACTTCCATACAGCTGTTCATCACCAAGGAAGTCAGGAAGTCAGAACTGGAACTCAAGCAGGTCAGAAGGCAGCAGCTGATGCAGAGGCCATGGAGGGATGTTCTTTACTGGCTTGCTTACCCTGGCTTGCTCAGCCTGCTCTCTTATAGAACCCAAGACTGCCAGCCCAGAGATGGCCCCACCCACAAGGGGCCTTTCCCCCTTGATTACTAATTGAGAAAATACCCACAGCTGGATCTCATGGAAGCACTTCCCCAACTGAAACTCCTTTCTCTATGATAACTCCAACTGTGTCAAGTTGACACAAAACTAGCCAGTACAAGTACCAAGGAGATAGCTTAGTCATTAAAGTGCTTGCCTGTCAAGTAGGAGGATCTGAGTTCAAGCCCCATTACCCACGTAAAAAGCGTGAAGTGCAGAGTGCATGGTTGTGAGCCGAGAGGTGGGGATGTGGAGATTGGCAGATCCCTGGGGCTCACTGGCCAGACAGCCTAACTGAATCAGTGAGTTCTAGGCCAGCATGAGGCCTTGTATCAAAACTCAAGAGGATGATGTCTAAGGGTGACAGCCAAGGTTGTCTTCTGGCTTCTCCATGAATCTGCACACACATGAACATGCATAAGAAAGAGAGAGATAGGGATGAGAGAGGGAGAGGAAGTTGCCCATGAACATAAAAATGGGTTAGCATCCTATGACTTGAAGTGGGATTATCTTCTTTAAAGGTACATTGGTGTCTACTGAGCAAAATTCGCTTGCCTAGTGCTATAGTTTGGGTCCTGAGTGGCCCCAAGGATTTCTATCTTAATCCTCAGAGAGGTACTAGAAGGAGTTGGTGGGACCTTTAAGAGATAGTGTCAGGTGAGAGGTCCTTAGGACATTAGAGGTGTGTCCTCAAAGGGAACTATGGGACCCTTCCCCCTATTCTTACTTTCTATTCATGAGCTGAGCAATTCTGCTCTACCAGGTTCCGTGACATGCTGCCTGCCACAGGACCAAAAGCAACAGGCCAACCAATCAACACCTACAACCTGACAACATGTGAGCCAAAGTACCACATTCTCTTCCTAAGTCGGTTGCCTCAGATATTTCGTTATATTGCCAGATATCTGAATAACAGACGTGTCTACGGATAAGAATAATTTGCATTATTATCAGCTCTCTGCAATTTAAGTTCTATCTTTCCAAGGTAAATAAAGTAGTCAACCAAATGCATATGTCCCTGTAGAATCAGATTGGATTAGAGAGCCCTTCAGTCATTGGAGAACTTGTTAGACACAGTTGCTGGGCCACTATCCCAGACTCATGGCCACTTTGACCCAAGAGACTAGAATATGTTTTTTAAGTCATGTGAATGTCCCTAAGACTCATTCTTTGCCATTTTCTTCTCTAGATCATTGGAGCAAGGAAGGAGATGAGAATCAGATCATTTGTGTCTGGCAGAGATGGGCCAATGATGGAGGGCACTTGTCAGGGGTGGGAGCCACACTGTTTAGACCCAGAGGCATCCAATGTGAGAGAACAAGGACAGTTTCCAGGAGGCAGTAAAGCAACATTACTTTACCTTTGTCCTTCAGCAGTTGAGGGTAACTGTGAAGGCAGGAGAGAGATTGGATCATGTCAAAGAATTCAACCCTTCACTGGGGGCTGCTGGGGTCTCAGCTAAGGTTTGGAGAGCTCTTCCATTTAGTAAGCCCTTTTAGAGATACAAGGGATAATGACATTTCTTCTCCCAAGGCCATCTAGTGGCTTGTTGGACAAAAGACATTCAGATAGAAATTTTTAGTTTATTTCAAGTCAGTAAATTAATTCTCTTCCTGGTCACCAACATGACTCACCTGTTGTGTGGCTTCAGCATCTGGCCTGATCAGTAGTCATTGGGTGATTTTGCTTTTCAAAATGATGCATTTAGTGATATTGGTTAGGGAAAATATTTCAAGTTCGTATACATTTGCCACTTTGAAAAGCATTTTCTTCAGATATTATCTGATTCAATTAATATTTTCGTTAATGTTTGCTTACTACAACATCTTAACAATGTTTCTCCAATAAAAGATCCCTTCACTGGAAATGGGTTGAACATTGAAAGAGATGGAAATCTCGCCAGGCGAGGGCTAATCCATGCTCATGGACTGAAAAACTCAAGACTGTACAGATATGAGCTGCATTCGAATTAATCTCTACACTCAAGGCAATCTCACCAAAATGCTGGTGTGTGTGTGTGTGGGGGGGGGATATTTCACTGTTTCACCATTTAGCTTTGGCTGGCCTTGAACTCACTATGTCAAACTCACAGAACCTGGCCTGCCTCTGCTTCCTGGTCACAGGGATTAAAGGCATAGACCACTATCACTGTATTCTGGTAGATTTTATTTTTGTTGAAATTGATAAGCCGATTTCCAAAACACACAGTATTTAAAAGGCCAAGAAGAATATGACAATTTAGAAGAAGGAGAAAGAGGAGGAAGAAAAAGAAGGAGAAGGAGAAGGAGAAGGAGAAGGAGAAGGAGAAGGAAGAGAAGGAGAAGAAAGTGGGAAGGAATATTCCAGAAGAACCAGGATTTACCATAAGTTGCAGTGGAAGGAGAGTGCAGTGTTCTGCTGCCTGCCTGCCTTAAATGCTTGTGTAGTTCTGAGCATTGGTCCTGGGATTGTAGTGTGACCAAAGCTGAGGTTGCATACACATCTATGGGATCTCTTCATTGTCTAAACCAGACTGGAGTGTGCATAATCATAGGACTTGGGTTCATGTCAGACATTACTAGTGAGCCAAGAACTACTACCAAAGGATGTGGTTGGTAGATCCTGCCTCCTGTCTCCAGCTTGGTTCTCTTCATCAGGCTTTGGGTTGCCTAGCTGTGTTTTTGTAGGTGTTACAGCCCTGCGCTCTTGGAGGGCTTTGAAGCACCAGCTGAGAAGTTCCTCACAGAGCACTTTTGTATGCCTCGGATAGGCGCCCTGACTCCAGGGGTCTCTAAGGCAGAAGTCACATGTCTCTGGTGCTGAGGCAGAACTGAACCCCTCTTCCCGTTGCTGCTGGTCAAGACCTGAAGGCTGGCTCAAACCAGATCCCTGTGGGCAGTAGAAACCTCACGTGGTGTGGCGAGCCATTCTGCAGCTGTCTTCCTTTTTCCTTTGTGGGGATCTGGTGGTTTTCCAGAGCGCGGTCAACAGAACATCTTCATTTATGGAGAGTCAGCTGGGCTCTGACTGGCATTAGAGATGGCATACAATTAGAGCCAAGGCTAATTAGAGAAGAGTTGTTAAAAAGTTACTATCAGCTCCAGTTACTAGGGGCTCTCACTGCAGGCTGCCAATGGCTGCCGTTCCTGTCTGGTCACAGTAAGAGCTCTGGCTATGGAACCCTGGGCTTTCCTGCATCTGTGTCTCCCTTGTGTGTCTCTCTTGCCATTAATACTTGAGTTTTGCTACACCCTGGGCTGGAGGCTCCTTGTCAGGTGGGAACCATACTGGGGACCTCTTCCACCCACAACCCGAGGACCACACCTAGTACCAGCTGAGCATTTTGTTCTCATTTTGATCTGGGCGTCCCCTAAAGTCTTATGCATTGAAGGCTTGCTCAGCAGTCTGCGGTGCCACTGGGAGGTGGTAGAACCTTTAGGAGTTGGGCGTATTTGTGCCTCAGCCCTCCCTCTCCCTCTTTTTGTTTTTCGGTCTCTAGAAGATGGAGAAGTAACCTCGCCGTGTGTTCCACCATGATGCGCTGTGCTGCCACAGGCCCAAAGCAACAGACCCAAATGTTCATGGAATGAAACTTCTGGAACCATGGGCCAAATAAAACTTTTTTTCTTCCCTTTAAGTAGTCTGTCTCGGGTGTTTTATCACAGTGACGGAAAGCTAATATAACTCTGGCAGTTTCAAACTGTGATGACTTTCAATGGAAACAAAAAACAAAACAAAACTAAACCATTCTGTCTTAGTTAGGGTTACTCATGGTGTGGTGAAACACCATCACCAAAAGCAACTTGAGGAGGAAAGGGTTAATTTTACTCATGGTTCCATACAACAGTTCACCATCAAAAGCTGCAAGGGCAGGAACTCACACAGGGCAGGATCCTGGAGGCAGGAGCTGATGCGGAGGCCATGGAGGTGGGAGGGATGCTGCTTACTGCTTGCTCATCATGGTTTGCTCAGCCTGCTGCTTTCTTATAAAACCCAGAACTGTCCACCCAGGGACAGCACCACCATAACACGCTGGGCCACCACCCATCAATCACTAAACAAACAAGCAAACCAACCAACCAACCAACCCTCCAGGTTTGCCGACAGCCTGGTGTTATGGGGGCATTTTCCCGGTTGAGCCTTCCTTCTCTCTGATGACTCTTAGCTTGTGTCAAGTTGACATGAAACTAGTCAGTACACAGTCTCAGGTCGTTAGCCAGGCTCAAAGAGGTGGCCACCCAGTCTCTGGCTCTGCCTGCCTGCCTTTCTAGCCTTTCCTTCAGCAACACTCTCCAAGACTCATGGATACACCCTCATTCCCGCCAATGATGTAGAGCCTTAGATTCTATGCATTTATTTGTGCATTTCCCTGCTTGCTCCATTTTTTTTCTCTTCCCTTTCCTTCCTTGACCATTTTTTATTTATCGGCCACCACACACTCTCTGAGCCTCCATCGCTCCTGACTTCTAAATGCTCTGCACCTTTATCCAGTATCTGTCCTTCTAACATCACGAGAGAGATCAGGGGCTGTCTGTGTGACATACCATTGTGTTACCTGCTCCTAGAACCAGGCCGGGAGCCCAGTAAGTGCTCAATCAAGTGTGGAACATATTACCATGTGAGTGAACGTATAAATTAACAGTACATGTTTGGCAGGCTGATTCTGTAGTATCAGATCCATCAAGTCTTACCTAACTCTACCTTTGGCAAAGATCACCAGTTTATGATGTGTTGGTTTCATGTCTGAACTTCTGGAAAGGGTTGGGCTGGTGCCTCTCCATCGTCACCCAAACCTGTCCTTCTCGTCCAAATGCTTGTCAGACTGGATGAGAGAATGTAGATGGAATAAAACCAGCCCCTCCCCCATCCCTAGAAATAAGGCCAGTGTGGACTGACAGCATCATCATTATATCTGAAGAACCAGACAGATCCATTCTCACTGAATGCTTTGCAGGAAAAACCAGAAGTTTGGTCCGGCCGGTTGGTCCTACCAGGAAGTCCTCTGGTACGTGAAATCAGAAACGCCAAACTCAGTGACTTAAGATCGCTGAAGGGTGCTGTTTCTGGAGCAGTGGTTTTCAACCTTCCTAATGCTGTGAGCCTTTCATACACTTCCTCACATTGTGGTGACCTCCCGACCATAAAATGACTTTTGTTGCTACTTCATAACAGTAATTTTGCAACTGTTATGAGTTGTAATGTAGACATCTGGGCTTGCTGATAGTCTTAAGCCATCCCTGTGAAAGGGTTGTTCAACCCCCAAAAGACATCTGTCTTGAGTCACAGGTTGAGAACTGCCACCCTAGAGGCTACAGTCACTCCCACTTTTGTGTGCTGACATTATACAAGTGGGCCATTATGTTTACCAATTTTTTGTGTGTGTGGCTCAAATAGTGTTTTGTTATAATAAAAGAATCCCTGGTATTTAAAAATTAGAAAAGGAAGGTGGAGGTGGAAGAGGAAATAAAAGTTAGCAGCTCCTGGTACACAAGATCCAGGGTCTACATGTCCAACAAGCAGGGGAGCACAGTCCTCTGGGGCCCACAGTGCCTTCATTTCTCTTAACAGCAGAGAAAGTGAATGGTGAAACTGACAGATCTCCTGAAGACGCCACTCTGGCACGTGGACTGTTCTGAGGTAAAGGCAGGTGGAAAACAGCAGCCATGTGAGGAACCTCTGACTTGGTACTTCTTTCTCTCTCAAAGGAGAGGAAATCCTTGAGTGGAAAAAGCCCTCCCTTTGTCGGCAAAGAAAAGTTCTTACCATCAGAGTTGGGAGTGTGTGTGTGGGGGGGGGGGACATCCATCTTTTCTCTCTTTTTTTGCAGGTATGATCTTTCATTGGCCGAGGGCTCACTAATCAGGAAAGGCTGACCAGCCAGTGAGTCCCAGGGTTCCTCCTGCCTCTGTCTTCCGTAGCCCTGGAATTACAAGTAGGTCACCATCTGTGGCTTCTTCTATGTGGGTACTGAGGATCATACTAGGGTCTCCATGGTCTTTACCGACTAAGCTGTTTCTCCTGCCCTGGGCCCGATAGTTAAATGACATTAAACATGGGCACAGAGGGAAGCAGGCAGACTCATCTCATACAAGTTTTGCATGACCCAGGAGCCTTCATGAGGAAGAAGAAGACCCCAGAATGCAATTAGAGTTGAACATTTATACACTGGATAGATAGATAAAGAGTAGTCAGGTCTCATAGAAATAAATTACATGGGAAGGACGAGGGGAGGTGAGAGTTGGCAAAACAGTCTATATAGCGCCCCCTTGTGCTAGCTCCTCCTTGTTAATCCTCTTTTTCTCTCCCCTTTCCTTCTTTCCCTCTTCCTTTCTTCTTTCCCCATCCCTCTCTGTCCCTCTTCTCTCTCTCTCTCTCTCTCTCTCTCTTTCTTTCTGACAGGGTCTTGTATAGCACAAGCTGGCTTCCAGCTTGCAGTATAGCTGAGGATAACCTAGAAATCCCGATCCTCCTGCTCCCATCTCCTGAGTCAGGCATCTCCACTGTGAACTTCTACTGTTGCTGAAGGTACCGCCAGAAGGATGTAGTGAGTGCCTGGGTGGTGTGGAAATGTCGCCTCGGCTTCAAGGAACAGAAGGAAGGTTTGAGGGATCTCCTTGTTTGGCTTCACATGTGACTCTTGCCTCAGAATAGCTGCAGCAGCCAGATGGCCTGACTCCCTCTGTGGGAAGGAAGCAGTGAGGAACATTGTCTGATTTCTGAGGGGGAAACCCTGTTTCCTCAAGCCTTTGTTTTGGGTTTGTTTTAACTGCACCTGCGTTTCTTGCAGGTTTTCACAAAGAGACTTCCTTTAGAGAGTCATAATATTTCAAGTCAAGCTGTGCCCCCCCCCCCCAAGCAGGGAAATGTTTGCAAACCCAGCCTTTGTTAGCCCACCTGACATTGTTCCACTGACATTGATTGAAATAGTCATTTCCTTTGGGAAGCCTTTGCCATGGAAACAAACTTGGGGCTTGGAAGTGAATGTCTGAGAGAGGAGGGGGCTTACAGCTACCATGGCTACAGCTCCTAGTGGCTCCCAGCCTTTGTTGTAGGACTATCTAAGTCAAAGGAACAGGTTCCCACTGTCTTGGCTGATGCTCAGAGGTGAGGCTGAGCCTTACAGCCTGGATACTTCCTACGACTGTAGTAATTACTAACTAGCCACTAAAGGGCACTTACAGATGGCTCACTGCCAATAAGGCTTGTAAGTTAGTGAATAGTTATAGTCAGGTAGATTTCTTACCCACAAATTACATACGGGCTATAGTTCCAACTCTGTGAACATTTGGTGTCTATACAGTTTATTCAAGCTGTTATACATGAGGCTGGCTAATGTATGAAGAATGGAAATCTAATTTTTGTGCTTTGACTGTAGAGAAGGTGTCATCTGTGAAGTAAGGCAGGGAAGGGGTATGCAGGAAGTTACAGTGCTTCTGAAATCTCTTCGGAGGTTACAAAGCACCCAGAAGAGTTCAATTTGGTTTTTTGAATAGACTCATTTCCAGGATATCATGAGCTTCCTGTAGTTAAGGACCATTGTCTCCTTGGCATTTAACACAATGCCTGGTACATGCTAGCCTTCCAACACCTTTTTGTTCTGCAGATAACGGAAGAAGTTGAGATCCTGAAGGTGGCCACCAAGAGCCTAAGCAGAAAAAGAGACAAATTGGTCCTGGCTTTGGGAAAGAGAAGAAAACGCCAAGGGGGTGATGTGCCAACTTTTGGTACAACTCTCAGTGTACACACCCCAACGCACTATCCTTGTGCAAATTAGGGAGGAGGTTGAGTCTTAGGGTGCTGCATAAGGAGTGCTGGTCACAGGAGCAGGAAGGAGAGGTGATTCCTAAAGTACAGAACTCAGCAGATGTGACTCAGTGACACAGGAGCAGCAAGGCCACACAGCCAATGGGCTGGTCCGTGTCATGTGGCTCTTGGATCCATCTGGCTGTTGAAAGAAATATCAGCCATCTTGTCCCATTCTCCAGTGTTAAATGTGACAACAGTTGTTTTAATGGAGACTGTAGGCCCTCAGATGTTACTGCAAGAAATGACTAATTCTGGTGTCCCATAAGGAACACTGAAGTAGAAATGTCTCGTTTCTTTGGAAAGTTAGTTATGACAAATGATGTTTTGCTGGGGCACAGAGGTGAGAAAGGATGTCTTGATATAGCAAACACGTGGAAGGAGGCTTGATGAAGGGGTATGAAATGTGACCCCACAGACGGTGGGAGGGAGAGCACTGAGCATTGGATTGGTTCACTCCACCTTGCTATTCTTCACTAACGACACACATGGCATTGGTTTGCTTTACATAGCATTGTTGAACTCAACTTGTGGTAATGCTGCCACGGATAGAAGCTCACCCAGGAACTGCCCATGAGGTTTCTGCAGCCTCACCTCAGGCCTACTGACAAGCCTAACCATTTCAGGATTGAACTACAACTGCTGCTCTGTGCTTGGTGCCAGCCCGCCAAAAGTACTGATCTTTACCTGCCAATTTGTGTGCGTGTGTTGTCTGCCTGCCTTGAGGACTGGTCTGCAGATGCCGATTTAGATTTGGTGTTTGCTACAGGACTCAACTGCTGCCAAAGAAGATCGAGTTCGACCCCCAAAGAACTGTTGCTGAATAGGTCCACTTCTCCCCCACATCCTAATAGCTTTTCTTCTCCGCTGCCTCTGCTGGGTGGTGGGCTAGAGGAGAGGTTAAAACCTTATTAAAAGTAGGTTGCATAAATTTTATGCATACAGAACACACTAACAAGGTGAGTTAATTTGGCTAGATGATTTCTTCTTACAAACAAGGGTGTGGCAGGACGCAAACTGGTCTAGTGAGCAGCATACTTGGCCAAAAGGGACTCCATCTTTCATCCCCGATGTGTTGACGACGTTTCAGCGCGTTCATTCAGGTTTAAGTTCACAATCCTATGACATTGGCTAATGGGCACAAAGGAAGGGGACTCAGAAAAATATGGGCTATGTTTGATAGAAACCATTTTCCAACCTACTTATTTTTCTGGCACTCAGTGGCCAAGCAGAAGAGTTAAGTCAGACCACCTGATGTGACAGAACAGTCAGTGTATCACAGGACTTAGGCAGACAATTCTGCTTATGATGTGAAATGTGCGAGACATCAAGAGATTGTTTGCTAGATTCGTGACTTTGAGAATGACAGACAGTTCTGGTTTGCCCAGGGTTTCTATGTTACACCAACAGCAATTCATCAGATGGGAGACAATCTAGGCAGGGCCTCCAAGCTCTGAAAACATTTTCCAGAGCTATTCACCAGACTCAGCTTATACCCTCTGTACACAAAGCACACAACACAGCATGCTTTTCTTTAGAATTTTCTTAACATGGAGTCAAATACTTACAACCCAGTGCTTTGCTTCCATAGACGGATAGCGTCATCCAAGGGAGGGTGGGCAGAGAACAAATGTTCTAGAGCTCAAAGAAGCACATGAATCTCTTACATATGTGTGTGCCTTTGCTCTCCAAATAGATACTTGGTTCATTGAAGCCACAGAAAGTGTATCCCTCTTCTCATATGCTGTATTGTTTTGCATATAATTGGTGCCCAATAAATAATGGTAAATTTTAATAAGCTGGACATTGCATTCTATGGTGTATGCGTGTGCATGTCTGGTCTTACCAATTTCTTGCATTATATATATTTATAATATATGTAAAGTTTCTATATTTATTTTATATTTTAATTATTTTATTAGTCTTTATATTATATTTTACTATTTCACTTGTCTTTATATTATATTTCATATTATTAAATTATTAAATATATAATAATATAAAATATAATATAAAACAAGTGAAACAGTAAAAAATATTTTTATATATTTATAATATATGCATATAATATATAAACATTTAAATATAACATATTTATCCTTATTATTGTATATAATATACATGTACTTATATATTTATAATATATAATAAATATATAATATATAAAGTAAAAAATATACACATATATATACACACATACATATATATGTGCATATACAAGTATGTACACATAGATGTATATACATATGTATATATACATAAATATATGTGCCTACACACAAATATATACACATAAGTATGTATTTGGATATTATATATATTTAATATATATAAAGTAAAAAAAAACCCAAAATTTATTCACAAAGGACAATTTTATTAGAATTTAAAAGAAAACCCCAGGACAGGCAGGCTGTTGCTTTTGGGAGCTCCCAGGAGTAAAATGGAGAAGAATGTGCCATCCTTCCCTGGACCTTGGTTTCCTAAAGCTCCCTCCACCCTTTTTCTTCCCCTGTGGCATCTGTCTCTTAGCCTGGGAAGGACTGGTCTGCAGATACACCCTATGGCCTTGCAGTTCTCCAGCAGCAGACTTACCGCTGCCTCGAGTTTAAGCTTCATTTGAAAGGATGCTGAGCACAGGTGCCTGGCTTTAGTTTCTCTGCTTTGCTGGTGAACTTGCGGTCTAGAAGGCAGAGCCCAGGCTCCCTGTCTCTGTACCTACTGCCAATCCCAGCATAGCATTGGGCATTAGAAATGCTGTTACAAGTAGAACCTAAGAGTGGTTTCAATCAGAAAGCCACTCACTTATCTCGAACAGTCAGGTGGGCTGGGTGGTGACAAGTCAGGACAACATCTCCTCACCTTCTGTCATCCCTCATTCAGCACTCAGTCTGTCTCCTGGCTGGCCAGCTCACTGTGGCAGAGTCACCAGTGACACCAGGCAAGCTGTCTTTGCATGTCATTCCCGAAAGTACGGCAGTGGAGGTCTCCTCTTGCTCCTGTTTCTACCAGAAAGAAAGACACTTTCCCCAAAGCCACCTAAGAGCATTTCAAACACAGCTCCTACTGCAAAGGGAATGTCAGGTTACTCTTGAACCAAATATGACTGACAGTATCCCAGAACACAGATTCAGTTTCTCCCTACTAACATGGAATTGTTTTCAGGAAGTTTTTTTGTAGTTGTGGAACAAGAGAAAATCATGCATAAAGACATTTTTCAAATACATTGGTACAAAGATCAGGTAGACGGGTTGTAGCCAAGTAGGGAAATCTCTGTGTAAGGTCTTAGGTGCTGTCTTATGATATTCTTTGTTTTGGGGCTGGTGGAAGCTAGTGGACTGTTCATACATTCCAAAGGGCAGGACCGTGGCAGTACCCCCTTCTAATCACAGCATTGAGGAGTCAGGCAGGCAGATCTCTGAGTTTGAGGTCAGCCTGATCTATAGGTGAATTCCAGGACATCCCAAAAGACTTTACCCTTTAGTCACAAACATGTTAAGTCAGACACAGAGGTGATAGAGAATGGCTTTTAAGTGGCTAAAGAGAATTCAACAAGTTTGTCGTTTTTGTTTTTAAATATGGAACTCTTTATGAATGTGTGTGTCATCCCTGAACAGGGGCCACGCTAATCTTCTCTGTTTCCTTCCAATTTTAGTGTATGTGCTGCCGAAGCGATCACTCAGTGGTTGCTTTTAAGGCTGTCTGCAGGGAAAGACCTGACTCTGGTGTCCCTCAGCTGATGTGACAGGACTGGGTGACTCTGGTGTCCCTCAGCTGATGTGCTGGGACTGGGTGACTCTGGTGTCCCTCAGCTGATGTGCCGGGACTGGGTGGTTTAAAGCTGAAGGCTGAGCATTGTCTTCTTCAAGTGCATATTAGTGTCTCAGGTTTCTTCACTTGGAGGTTTCTGTTCGTCTAAATCTCCAGAGCTGCCAGGAAGAGAGACAGCAAATGGCCTCCCAAGCCCCCATTGGCAGGATCCAGGTAAGAGTTCAGAGTCTAAAGGACGCGAGGCCCCAGAGGCCACAAAGTCTCAACTAGTGACTGTCTCCTCCTGTCTGCATAGCCTGCCAGTCTGTGGGCTCGCTCGCCTCTTGTCTTCCTCGCTTCTAGCCCCTCTTCCCTTTCTTTAAAGCCCTGGTCCTCTTGGTCAGCTACAGGGAAGACTGCGACCTGTGACCTGGCTGGCAGCAAATGGGGAGACAGGGAACAGCTACAAGGTCACACAAGGTCAAGCCCAGACCCATCAATAATCTGGGGGAGGTAGGAAGGAAGATGCACATGCTTCCCTCCCCCCCTCAGTCCCCTCCCGGATTCCCAGGGCAGACTCAGCCCACCATGTTGCCCTTTCGACCACCCTGTTCCTGGGCAAGGGTATCAGAGTATGGTTCTCTTCCAATCTGCCACTTTGGCATCAGGACCATTTTGAGCTAAAGATACTCTAACAGCAACAGATGCAAGCAGGGCACTCTCAGCCCTGTCTCTTTCTGTAAATGGAGATAAAACCTCTCATGTTTGAGGGTCCCCCTCAGCAGCAGAAAAGAAGCAGTTTGTAAACCATTCAGAAAACTGCACAGTCACAGGGAAGGTGGTAGCTCTTATCAAAACGTATCTTTCACTCCTTCATCCATGGCTCCGGATCACCTTTTGTTAAGGACTAAACTTTTTCTTTCTTTCTGTTCAGACTGGAATGCTTTGCAAGGCTGGGTGTCCTCTTTTCTCTAGTATTGGTTCCCAGAGCAGACCACAGGAGGTGGAGTCTCTACCCACTGGATCTCACATTCCTTTCAGTACAGTTCCTCAAGTTTGGGTGATCCTCATCTGTAAAACTACCTTTGTTGCTACTTCATAACTATAATTTTGCAGTTATGGATTACAATATAAATATCTGATATGCAGGATATCTGACATGTGACTCCTGTGAAAAGATCACTCTCCCCTCAAAGGGGCTGCAACCCACAGGTTGAGAACAGCTGCTCTGACCCCTTGATCCAACTTTGAGGTGCTGTCTCCTCAGCTCTGGGGCCTGCAATACCAGTGCAACACTGATTGTTTTAGAGTTTCATCATCTGAATGGTACCAAGACCCTCGGAGCACCAGAGTGTTGACTATTCGTTATTGGCCACTCCTTGGGTGTCCTCTGATCTTTTCCCTATAGCCCTGAGCAGTTATGGAGGCCACTCTGTCCTCTAAGCCCAGGAGGGTCCTGGATACACAGGCACCAGGAGATTGCTGTGGGCATCCTGGAACTGTGCCCCAGAGCAGGATACAGCCCATCTTGGTACCTCTCCCTTCCCTTCCCTTCCCTTCCCTTCCCTTCCCTTCCCTTCCCTTCCCTTCCCTTCCCTTTTTCCTTTCCTTCCTTCTTTCCTCCCTCCCTCCCTCTTCTTTCTTTCTTTCTTTCTTTCTTTCTTTCTTTCTTTCTTTCTTTCTTTCTTTCTTTCTTTCTTCCTTCCTTCCTTCCTTCCTTCTTTCCTTCCTCTCCTCTCCTCCCCTCCCCTCCCCTCCCCTCCCCTCTCCTTAATCTTTTCTAGATGATTTGGTTTCTCTCTCTTGCTTCTCCACTCTTCACCTCAGGGCTTGGAAGCTAGGAGCCCTTGCAGGCTAGAGGACAGAATGTGGAGCCCAACAGCTGCAAACAGAAAGCAAAAACCGGGAATGTAACACAAAGAAGTGACCTCACTCCCAGCACTTGTCATGCGGCACTGTGCCCAGTGTTCTGCAAAAGGACCATTGGGGAATAAACCAGTAGGTAGGAGAAGGAAGAAAGCAGGACCCTTGGCTCAGATGAGCTCCAATCCCAGCCACTGGCTGACATTCCTCCAATGACCTAATCCCTTGAGGAAGGACAGATGAGGTCATTTCTGGGACCCTTTCCAGCCCTGGCACTCTGGATTTTTGCATCTTCATAGGGAAAATAGAAAGACTAATAATGCTGCCTTCCTCCGCTGAACTTGAGCGGGGAGGAAGTCTCCAAGTTGATACAGGCTCTGCACACCATTGCATCCCAATGTGTTCCTCTCTGTCAGAAGTTGCCTCAGTCACCAGAGAAGACTGTTGGGGAACCCAGGCTGGGCTTTCTTTGGCTGCAACAAGGAGAGTCCCCGGGTCCTCGGAGCCTTGGCTGTTTCCCAGTGCAGGAGAGAAAAGATGGAGTCTGCGGGACACAGCTGTAATTGGCTTTCAGCATGGAGAGAGCTGGTGAGGAGCAGAACTGGCAAGGCGGCTGAATGAGGATTTCCAATTGAGGGCTTCAAAGAATCCTGGTGTAAACTGCTTTCGGATGCTTCCAATTGAAGAAATGGCATGTCAGCTTCCTGGGATGAACCAGTTCTTATCTTCCAGGGCAAGCATTGTCTAGAATCACAGGGTTGGTTTCATGAAGACAATAGAATAAAGTCACATGAGTTGGGAAGGGTTTGATTCTTACCTGAAGCTACCCTTGTCTGTCTTGAAGACCGTGATGTAATGTGTCCTGGTCCCCAGAGGCTGAAACCACTAGGTATATCAGTTCTCCTTAGTACCTTTGGTCTGCCTGGGTTTTCCCCATGATGGCAGGAAAGAGAAGAGGCCAGAAAACTCATTTCTATCCCTGCCCCTGGGTTGCCATACTAGTCAGTGGCTTTCTCTATTTCAACGCTCAGCTCCTGGAGCCTCAGACCTTCCCCATGGGCTGGAGTCAACTGGATCTACCGTCCTGTTAGCCCCATAGCTTCCCCTCAAAATGTCTTACTCTTTTTTTTTTTTTAATTTTTTTTTTCGAGACAGGGTTTCTCTGTGTGCCCTACTCTTGAAGATCTGTGTTGTCTTTTTTGGGGGGCGGGGGGAAGGAATTGAAACAATTCAATTAAAATATCATGGGTAGATGTTCAGAAACTATACAGATGGATCATGGGTGGTAGTGAATACCAGAAAGGGATCATGGATGAATCTGCACTTTTCTAGCTGTCCCACAAGCCACCTGTCTCTGAGAAAAGCCTGACACAGATTAGACACTGAGCCAGGCTAATGCTGGCAGCAGATCCAGCGATGGTAACCTGTCTATCCTTCCATTGGGTCTGCAGTTTTGCTCTTTGACCCAGACATCTGATGGGTCTCATTGATTTTGGTGCCCTGACAACGATTATGCAGCCAATCCAATCATTTGGAATGGCGAATTCAGGAGAAGTAGTCTGAGCAGACGCATCCAAACCTACCCAATAGCTTTTCACCTCTGAGGAGCAGGATTCATGCCGCGGAGTCTGGTGTTGCCATGGGTCATGGGAAAATGAGACTGTAGCATTATCTACTGCGGCATCTTGGTCAAATCCGGGTGTGGAGTGGCGTGCTGTCCTTGAATGATGTAGGCCTCTAGAAGTGGTTCCTCCAGGTCAAGGTTGAGGCACAGGGACAGGATGGTGTGGGGAAGGCTCAAACTGTCACTTTCATTGTCTGTCCTGACCACAGGCAAAGATGATTGGAGAACTTTGAGGGAGGGCTTGGACCTGTATGGGGATGGTCAACCCCTGGGGGTAGGGGGACTGGGAGAGAGTCTCCAACAGGACCACACAGATCTGTTTGACCTATTCACTGGTGAGTTGCAGAGTGCCAGCAATAATGATTGCCTGCTCAGTTGAGGTGGCGAGCATGTCCCCTGCCACCTCGACCTGTACCTGTACCTTCATTTCCTTGACCCTGCAACCACCTAAGAGAGAGCCACACTGACTAGGAAGGACCGCCAGCCGTAAGGTAACGGGGCTGTCTCCTGACAGCTGTGCTATTGGTCGCAGCTCTGCTTATGTCCTCTCTCAGTTGTCAATGATCCTAGCAAAGGCTTTGAGGATGACATTAGTCAGTCCAGCCAAAGTGTAATTCTCTCGGGACAATCCCCTTCTGAGAAGTTGATATTCATACCTCTCTCCTCCCGTGTCTCCTTAGCAGCAGCTTCTCTTTTTATTTCCATGACACTGCCAACTTCCTCTCCATGCATAATTAGCCCAATGGTTGGCATTTAATCCACCTTCAGTCACACTGGCGTCCATGTCTAGCAGTTACAGAGCACTGGATTTTCAGTGGTCAGGTCTTTGGTCACCGGAGGAGTGAGTCCACAGAGGGGAGGAAGGGAGACGGCAGGAAGGAGAAGGCCAGAGGCAATACAATAGGGGTGGGTGGGAAGACAAGGGGTGGAGGAGGAGGAAGAAGGAGAAAAGAGACCCCCATGGCAGGGTGATGACATAGGGCAGGTGGGAGGGCAAGAGAGGATGAAGGCTGTGACTGCTGGCTGCTGCTTCTGTTAGTCTGGACACCATATTTCTTTTCTTTTCTTTTCTTTTCTTTTCTTTTCTTTTCTTTTCTTCTCTTCTCTTCTCTTCTCTTCTCTTCTCTTCTCTTCTCTTTCCTTTTCTTTCTTTTAAAAAAAGATTTAATGTCATTTTTTTGATTCCATGTGCCCGTGAGTGTAGTTGCCCTTGGACCCACGGAAGCAGAAGAGGGCAGCACACCTCACAGGTTGGAGTTGCAGGGAGTTGTGAGCTACCTAGTGTTGGCGCCTGTCTGAGCTCGCATCCTCTGAGAGAGCCGGCCGTACACTTAGTCACTGGGCCCTCTCTAGCCCGCTCCATAGGTTTTTAGCCCGCTCCATAGGTTTTTAAAGTCAGTTGCAGGGAAATGCAGTTGGAATTTGAATGAGAACCTGAAGCTAAAGCACAAAGCCATTTAACAACTAAGGGGATTCTCAGAGGAAGACAAAACCGTGACGCTTAAGCAAATACTCATTGAACATGTTAAGGACCTTACTTTGTTACTGTGAGTGAAAACCGTTAAGACATTAGAAGCTGTTCAAAGGAAGAGCCAGAGCTGTGCTGGTGCACAGTGAATACAGCCATAATGAAATCAACTTCCAAAGAGAGGCACCCTTGACTTACTTTTGTTTTGTTTTGTTTTTTCAAGACAGGGTTTCTCTGTATAGCCCTGGCTGTCCTGGAACTCACTCTGTAGACCAGGCTGGCCTCCAACTCAGAAATCCGCCTGCCTCTGCCTCCTGAGTGCTGGGATTAAAGGCATGCGCCACCCGGCCCAGCTTTGACTTACATTTGATGCATCCACTTTCACATATGAGCATCATGACTTAGCCCAGCCTGCCTTTAACCTGCTGAGATACCTCTCTCTGTCAGTTCACAGTATAATAAAAAATGCTGAAGTTTAGAAGCTGGGAGTGTATCTCAGCTAGTAGAATACTTGCCCTGAGTTTGGGTCCCAACTAGCACGCACAAATCTGGGTCTTTCACTCCTGAGCATCCCATAAGCCATGTGTGGTGGTGTGCAACTGTAATTCTAGCACTTGGGAGGTAGGAGAATCAGAAGTTTGAGGTCATCCTTAGCTACATAGTGAGTTTGAGGCTACCCGGGTTAGGGCTGGGTAGCCTGGGCTACCCTATCTAAAGTAAAATTAAAATCATAAGTTGAACCAGTGTAAATTGGAACTGGATGGAAAAGGAGTCAGTTGAACCGCCACAGGACAGAACTGATGCATATATATGCCTTGGAAATAAAGATGACAGGAACGAGTTCTCTCCAGTTACTGCTGTGTAAAGCAGCTCAAAGGCAAAGCCTCCAGAGCGCTCTTAGCATCACAACTGGATAGCCTGGTTAACAGTGAGTGAGTCAGGCGTCTCTTCCCTACACCACATTTACTGAGCACATAATGCTCACAGGCAGTGATTCAGCACACAGAGGCTGATAATCTACTTGGGAATTTAAGACATGGAGAGCTAAGCTCTTTCCCTCCAGCTGTCCGATTGATGGGACACTCACTACATTTCTTCCCAGTGACATAGATAGAGTTAGAAATTGATTCCTCATAAAGTTTTCCTCTGGGGGAGAGTTTCCACTGTCTTAACAAGTTTGAAAGCCACCAGGCCACATCCAACAGCTTTATTTTATAGGAGAGAAAACTGAAAATCAGATTTGGTCCTGAGTTGGTCCGGGGCCTGTTTTAGTTCATTGATTTCAAGTTAGAAGACTGACTTTGAGACCAGGTGGAGGAGGTGTTTCTCTTTGGCTCTATTAGGCGACACAGAGGGCTTTCTTGGAAGGGTGGACTTAGAGAAGCAGGCTGTGACAGATGGCTTTCATCTCCGTTGCTCTGGAAATCTGCTCCCCAAACCCCTAATTGGATGCTGGGAGTTGTAAGCAAACACGGATCTATATTAAATCATTGTTCGCCGTCCCTAATTAGACCTTGGAATTTGGCTGAGTGCATCGTAGAGGATGTTCATTTGTTGTGTCGACAGGGACACTCAGCATTTACAAATTTTTCTGCGGTAACTTGAGTCCTGGCCTTGCTCCGGTGGCTGCGGTAGCAGGTTCGCTCTCAGCTGAAAGATGGCGGCAAGGGAGGTGGAGATTGGCTGGCTGTGAACTGTTTTTCCAATGTCCCTGCTTGGATGTAAAGTTCTAAAGTCTCCTTTTTTCATCAAATCAAGGAAGCTCTTTGAGGAGTTACAATCGGGGCTCAGTTCCCCAAAGCCAGAGCCACGTGCCTGTGGCATTTCCCGGCCAATCTCCGTCTACTATCTCTTGGCCGCGGTGCCGCCAAACCTCATATTCTTATTGGCACGGTCAGTTTCAAGGGAAGCGTTGTCTCCCCAAACAGAACGTGGTTCCAATTGGCCTAGTCACCAACAGCCTCGGGATTCCAGATGGAAAAAGTGTCCAAGCTTCCCGAAGCTTGTAACCCCCACCTCAGCTGCTTTAGTCATTGCCAGCCACACAAATGGTCTGCAGAATCTATCAAGGGGTGGAAAGATTTGCTAACGGGGGGAACAGCTCATCTTTTCTTCTGCCTTAACCCCGTGTCATGTGAATGGAAAAATATCCCTGCATCAGGCTGGGAGGGTTAAACAGGCCAAGGCCAAAGAAGCTGGGAGGCTCAGCTTTATCAAAGATGGCGTCAGGAAAGAGGCAATTTTGGCTGCCAAGGAAAATTATAACTTTTCATTGTGACTATAGCTAGTCACTATCTCCCCTCTCTCTCTCTCTCTCTCTCTCTCTCTCTCTCTCTCTCTCTCTCTCTCTCCCTCTCCCTCTCCCTCTCCCTCTCCCTCTCCCTCTCTTTCCGTTTCAAAAAACATCTTTAAGGAACCCCAAGTATTGGCAGGAATCCTCTGGCAGGGAATGGGAAGGTGGGGAGAGCGGTTTTCCATAAGGCTGGAACAAAGCCTATTGTATTTAATGTATGTCTTGGGAGGGAGAGGGGGGATAAAGGGATTGGGAGCTCTTGTCTTTCAGCCACATCCACATTCACCTACCACTGGAGAAAGGAAGGGAGCAATTAGGGTGGGAGATTTCTGAATTTGAGAAGCCAAGTTTTAGCTGTCACAGGTCACATGATGTGGGACTGGGGACTGTGGTGTGGTCGGCAAAGGGTAGAGTGTTAGCCCTGCAATAAGACCTGGGTGGGACTCCTCAGCACCATATGTAAGCCACATGTGTGTGTGTGTGTGTGTGTGTGTGTGTGTGTGTGTGTGTGTGTGTGTGCTTCTGTGACTTTAGTGCTGGGGAGGCAGAGACAGGAAATGACCTTGCTAGCCAACCAGCCTAGTCAGGCTGAGCTTCAGGTTCAGTGAGAGTCTGTGTCTCAAAGAGTAAAATGGAGGGGCTGGAGAGATGGGTCTTCCAGAGGACCTGGGTTTGGTTCGCAGCACCTGCATTATGGCTCACAACCACCTGTAACTCCACTTCCAGGGGATCTTACACTCTCTTTTGGCATCTGTGAGCACTAGGAATGAATGTGGTGCAGAGGTACATGCAGGCAAAACGTCTGCACACATAAAATACATTAAAATCACATTAAAAAAAATTTTAAAGTAATGTGGAGAGAGATGAGGAAGACATTTCAACATCAGCCCCTGGCCTGTGCACAGACCTGTGCACACATGTATATACCAAGGTCACGTGGTTCGGCGGCCATTTCTCTGCCATCCCATTCTGGCTAGGCTCTGGGATGCCTCATCCCTGGAATCTTCCAGGGGCCTTACTCTCAATACCCACCCCCATCCAGTTACAGACATGGCTCGTGTCTGGATGACCTTTCATTGGACATGTTGTTCTCCATTTGCATCGTCTGCTTCAAAGTTGGGTGGGGAGATTGTAAGTGAGCGAGCGGGCTGGCTCATACACAGCGGACTGTCCTCCACACTACAATGAGATGTGACTATTCTTCCACTGTGCCTCACCACCCCTCTCTATAACACCAGGCCCCCTCCCCATCTTCCTAATTGCCACAGATGGACTAAAACCATACCCTAGTTATTGAGCACACTTCTTTCACCCCTGATGCCCAGCCTAGGAATGTGTAACAGAATAAAACCACTGTTCCTTTGGACTTAAGAGGTGGAATTAGCCTAGTTTTTTTATTTTTTATTTTTTTTGGGGGGGAGGGAGGAATGGTCACAGGACCTAGTTAATGGAGGGGAGGGAAGAAACAATGTCTGGAAGTAGAAACCATCCTTCTGCAATGTTTGCCCTTCCCATCTTCAGAAGCAGTGTTAAGTTCCTGGGCACAGCCAGGCAGAGAGGACAAATCTGCAGTGTGCCAGGGTCAGAGCAGGTGAGGAAGGATGAGGGCTGGAGACCTAGTTTTGCCCATTCCAAAAGGCTCCCTTGTCTGAGGCTGGACAGACCGCAGGCCTGGGCACTTTCTCTGTAGAACTGGTTCTCCTCGGTGACTGTGTCTGCCGCCAGGACAGCTGCGTGCTGGTACAGATCTGCCATTTGTCAGAGGCTGTTCCCAGAGGCCCTGGAGACAGCCACTTTTGTTGAGGTCTGCTAGAGGAAGTCAGCTTTTCAAAGGCAGGGAAGCCCTTTGGCTTGTTAAATGGAAAAGGACAATGAACTCTTTTCCTTACTGCAAGAGACCCAGGGAGCTCAGGCTTAAAAATATTGCTTTAAAGAACACATAGATAAGTAGCAATGGCCTCCCATTTGATAAGAAGAAACCATCCGGGTCTCTGTGCCTGATAGAATGTAGCAAGCAGCCAACTGCTGCTTTCATCTTTACATATTAAGCCTTTGCATACGTTGCACGTCTCACAATCCAATGGCACTGTGGACTTGGGACTTTTTGCTTAACATTTTGCTGTACAGTTGTGTGCGTGTGTGTACATACGTGTGCATGCAGGAGCGCATGCTCACATGCCTGTGGAGGTCATAGGTCAACGTCAGTTGTTTCTCTCAGTTGCGCTTCACCTTACTTTTTCTGAGGCAGTTTCATGCTAGTATATCTAATTCCAGTAGGCTCACAGACAATGCATATTTATTTTTGTGGGTACATGAGCATGTATGCATATATGTGCATGCATATGTGTGCGTGGGGAGACCACAGGTCAACACCAGATCTTCCTCTGTTGATCGCTACCTTATTGTTTGAGGTGACATCTCTCAGTGAATCTGGGGCTCACCAGTTAGCTAGACTGGCTGGCCAGAGAGCCCCTAGCATCCTCTGTCTCTTCCCTCCCTGTGCTGGGGTTATGGGGATGCGCTGCTGCACCTAGCCTTTGATATGGGCTGTGATCGCCCATGCTGTACACCAGGCTCTGCACTGAGTGAGCTATCTCTTTAAACCCAGAGAGGCATTTACCATTGAATCTTTCCCTGATGTTAGCTATCCAGATAGTGTCTCTTTACTTAGCCATTGTAGATAATGCTGAATTAATATCCATGAACATATAAGTTTGCTTGAAGAATGAATGATACATAACAAGAGTTTAGCAAGTGATTGATTAAACTTCTAAAATAGTTCTTAATCCTTTTGGTTTAAGACCTCTTTAGAGGCTAGAATGGTTATTAAGAGCCTGCATTTTGATATTTGCTTTATTATACTAGAAATTATAAGTGAAGATTCAAAATCTCATTAAGATGTTTTGAAATAATATAAAAGTACAAATTATATCCACATTAGTATAAAACTCCATAATTTACACATTTCTATGAACAATAACTATTTTTCACATTAGAGACTCATACCAATGTTGATATTGTTTTACATTATTGAAAACCTCTTTTATATATGACTTATAGATTTTCATATCAATCTCTTATTACATATTGTTTTAAGTGTATGAAAATAATCTGTTCCCATATAGATAGATAATAAGCTGTAAAAGAAGAGTATCCTGTGGGGGTCTTTATTTTGTGTGTGTGTGTGTGTGTGTGTGTGTGTGTGTGTGTGTGTGTGTAGGTCAGAGTATGATATCTGTTATCTTCCTCTATTGTTCTCCACCACAGTTTTGAGATAGGGTCTCTCACTGAACATGGAGTTCATAGGTTGGCTAGTGCCCCAGCCACCCTCTTGCCCCTCTCCCCTAAAGCCTGGGTTATAGGTATGTGTGCAAGGCTGTTGGATTTGATCTCAGGTCCTCAGGCTTAATTAAGCAGCAAGCCCTTTACCCACTGCGTCATCGCCCCAGGCTCTCGGCTGCCTGTTTTCAGAGTATTTTCCCCTTAGAGATTTAGATGGTGGTGTGAATTCAGACCCCTCTTCCCATGATGTTGATTTATTTTATAGATCCTCACATGAGTCAGAGAGCTAAGAAGGCCCCAGGAGCAGGCTCCAAGCTAAAGACTTCCAGCTGTTTCACAGCCTGTAATTTACTTCAACCAACTCGGTGCTTTAAAAATATATAATTTTAAAATTTAAATTATATGTCTGTAGGGGAGGCGGACGTTGATCAGAAGCTCAGTAAGGAACCCCTTGACTTCAAGATGTTCTCTGGCCAGGGACTAACTAACCTCACACAAACCCCCAAGACAGCAGTGGGTATACAGCTGGCTCTGTCTATGCGACTCTCCTGTCCTCAGTGTGCTCGAACAGAGGCACAGACATCCTACCACTGCACTGTATTCAGAAACAGAATACTCACATCTTCTCTATTCAGTAAAAATTTGGGGCTGCTTCTTCTTCTTCTTCTTCTTCTTCTTCTTCTTCTTCTTCTTCTTCTTCCTCCTCCTCCTCCTCCTCCTCCTCCTCCTCCTCCTCCTCCTCCTCCTCCATTGGAAAATGGAACCTGCCAACAAAAACTCATAAATGACCTGGGCCTCACTGATTTTGGGCACTGTCTTCTTTAAAGGTGGGGTTTGGCAAAATAAAAACAAAAACCAGGCCGGGTGGTAGTGGCACACACCTTTTATTCTAGCAACTTGGGAGGCAGAAACAGGTGGATCTCTGAGTTCAAGGCCAGCTTGGTCTACAGAGTGAGTTCCAGGACAGCTAGTATTATACAGAGAAACCCTGTCTGGAAAAACACTTCGACCCCTATAGAGACAATCTCTTCTGCGTTCTCTGTGTGGAAGCACCTGTCAATAAACAATGAGCTGGGGCAGGATTAGAAAGTGGGACATCCGGCAGAGAGAGAGAGAGAGAGAGAGAGATAGAGAGAGAGAGAGGAATTCTGGGAAAGAGTCAAGAGTGGGAGATTCAACCAACTCTGAGGAAGTCAGACAGGTGAAACTGAGCAGCAATAACCAACCATGTAGCAGACATAGACCTAAATATAAATTAAACCTAAATATACAGATTTATGTAAGAGATGAGCTATTTGGGGAATGAGCCAAAGCTTAGGGCTTAGATATTTATTTATAAGTAATTAAGTCTCAGAGTCGTTATTCTGGAAACAAAGAGGACAGGTAGTTTTACACCCCCCCCAACAACAACAACAACAACAGCAACAACAGCAACAGCAATAGCAACAGAACAAGAACATCCCACTGAGGGTTTAAACGTGTTTGAGACTTTGGTAAAGACAAAGAATGTATACAATCTGAAGAGAAACAAGGGTAAATGATTGGATACTTTAGAAGGATATAATGGTGGTTGAGAATCATTTCTCTATTAATTAAATTGATCAGGTTGGGGGAAATAAAACAGGAAGCCCGCCATCTGGTGGTCACCATATGTACTGCTCTTTTGTACAACCTCTTGGGCTGAGTTTTAAGACCCTCCTCCCTTTCTTGTTCACCCTTAATTGAAAGGGGCTTAGCTGTGCCACAGTTACAACTCTTAATTGATTAATAAAGCCAAGAAAAGAGAATACATTTCTGATTTAGCTGATCATGTGAAGAAGTGGAGGATGGTGGCTGCGGAGAAACTCTCCCATCCATAGTAAATTGCTCCAAAATTCTGCCAGTAGTTTTGCCAGGCCCTCAGTGTGCACCTTGGGTTCGAATTGTTAATTATTAGATCCTGTGTCTGCTTTTAGACTTCAGGCTGCAAGGGCAGATGCTAGTTGGAACATTTTCCTAGAGTATATGGTAAAAAGGAGTATGGTTTGTGGGAGCATTCCCTGTTGCCCGTGTTTTTTAGGTACCTTACTCCTGTTTTCTTATCTTGTATCTTATTCTCAGAAGTAAATCTCCCTGGAGACGTTAGTTGGAATTTAATGCACTCCAGCAAGAACACTTACTTTCTGATAGGGAGTGACATATGGCAGAAAATCACGTGAGAACTCAAGGGATACAAGCTCAAGGTGCTATTTTAGACATTAAAATGGATAGATGCCAGACACAATAAATGAGGATTTCACTTTCAGTTTCTAGGCAATTTGGTGAGAGTTGTGTCTGTCTTCCCATAAAGCAATGGCTGTCTAGCCTACATCTGAAATTCTTCCCACTCCCCACCCCCCACCCAGGCTTTCCTCACATAGATACACAATTATCTGTGGGAGCGATGGAGCTCTGCTCTCTTGAGTTTATAAGAAAGAGGGATGAGCCTGTTCTGAGACACCACACCCAGAGAGCTTCAAGCCTAGCAAGGAGCTCTTAGCATCTCCTTTCCTCAAGTGTGTGTGTGTGTGTGTGTGTGTGTGTGTGTGTGTGTGTGTGTGCTTAATTTTCTGTGAGTCAACACTCCCTGCCTAACATGCTGAACTGGATCCAATAAGGGTGTTTAAGGGTGTACAACAAAGATGCTGGTGATGACGATTCGTGAAGGTGGTGGTGACAGTGGTACTGATGGTGATTGAAGATGATAGTGATAACTATGATTGTAATGGTGGGAAGATGGTGGTGGTGAGGACAGTAGTTATAATAATGGTGGCAATGGAGGGATGATGTTGCTGGTGACAGGGATGGCAGCGATGACTGTGAAGGTGATGGTCACGACTGTGAAGATGATGATGACTGTGAAAAGATGGTGGTGATGGTGGGAAGATGGTGATGGTGACAGTGATGGTGGTGATGACTGTGAACATTGTATTCATGAGGGTGGGAAGATGGTGCTGGTGACAGTGATGGAGGTGATGACTGTGGTAATAACGGTGATGGTACCAGTGTGCCCTATGCAATACCAAGCTCTGTGATGGGCACTTCACCTGCTACATCTCCCATATGCACAGCTCTACAAAGTAGGTGCAATTCTGTTTTGCCAATCCGGAGAATTAAGTACTTATTAGGTATTTAATCTTATTCCCGAGGGGAGACTTCCAGACATATGATCACACATGCATGCCCTGTCATAAAGAATTTCCGAGGACATGTATGCACCTCCACTTGTGCCTACCTGTCTATCTGTAAAGCATAAATGAGTGCTACACACTCATTAGTTACGATCTCAAGGCACAGAATATGCCTCGGGCAAAGTTTACCCTGAGTAATAGCAGATGTAAATCCACACTTCAAATTGTCTCCCAGGTAATTTTTCATATTTTTCTGTTGCCAATTGCTTGTCAGATGTGATTAGATCAACATTATTTTTATCCCATCGTATCGATGACAAAGAGTGTGTAGCAGGCGTGTGGGGGGGTTCCAGCTCTCGGTTTTTCATGTCAACTTGTGGTTAAGCTACAATTTCTAATTGTCCTTTTTGTGAGGGTAATTCAGTTAGAATTAGGTAATATTGCGTGTACATTTACTTAACCAAGCAAATACAACTGCCCAGGGCCAGCATAGGGGCATCTAGGAAGCTCACCCAGCCCAGTACCCATTACCATCCTCCCTCTTTGGGATCCCTGATTACTACTGACCTGTCATTTCATTGGCCCTGGGATTTGCAGACCAAGACAGTGACAGTGTGAAATTTTCATTACACTCAAGCAAAGCTTAATTTCTTTCTTTTGGAGGTCTATGCAGGGGAAGTTGGCAAAGCAGCGGACCCTGAGGTCTAAACATGGTTTTCTCTGCACAGCCTCCATCTGTCTCCTCCTTTTTCCTAGGAGATGGACCACTTTGAGATCACTTTGGGTTTTCATCTGATTTTTCCAGCAAAATGGCCCAGGAGTCAAGGGCACCCTATCTGTCTTTCCCATGCTTCTGTGTTATTTGTTTCATGTCCCTCGGCATCCTACACCCCTGTCACCCACCGTTAACTTTGAATTAGTAGGAAAAACCCTCAAGAGAAATAGAGAAACTTCTCATCTTTTTTTCTTTTCCTAGAAAATATCTGTGTTTTGTTTTACTCCAGCCCAACATATCTCTCTGATACCGAAGAGCTCAATAAATGTCTGTTGAACAAATGAAGGGAAGAAGCAGAGAAGAAATGAATGAGCATAGTGGGGTACCTGGGGTATCTGAAAAGATGTGGCAAGTCTAAGGAGGATGGAGTAGGGGGACCCAGGTACAGAATTAGGAGCCTCTGAAGTCTCCACACATCTACCTTTGAAAATTAAATGACATCTAACCTTGGTCAGCATTTGGAAGGACACTTTTTGTTCAAAAAAGAAAAACGGTCCAGTACACTGTGATAAGACCATTTCCTCTCTCGCAGCGTCTCCTTTAATGTCAGGTCTGAAATATGAAGTCATTAGGGGATATTAAAACAGTGCTGACAAACTAATTAACAAAAGACATTACGCCGGATGGGCTCAATTTATCCTTTTTAATGGTTCTTATAAATGGGTGCCGCCAATTAAAATTAATAAAGATTTACCAGCGATTGCCCGGTGTACATTGCTAAGAAGCACCGCTGAAGGTCGCCTTAAAGTCAGCTTTGTCAAAGCGGGAGAGTTCATCTCTGCAGCACCAGCCCCACTGAGTCCCCCCACCCCCACCCCACCCCCCACCCCCCACCCCCCGCTTTGTTTTTTGCCCGGATGCTTCCCATTCAGCCAAGGAGCCCAACCACTTAATCCACCTTCTTCACACCACCAACAGCTCCCCACTAACCCAGACAGAGAGGCTCAAAACCTCAACATGGAAAGGAAAGAATCACACTCGACCCCCAAGTTGACAGTAGCCATCTGATTTGTCATAGTTTGCATGGTGACGTGGTAACTATCACTTGTGCAAAATGGCTTCCTGATAAATTCGCAGAGCCTAGTTTTTGAGGGCTTGACATTACATCCATTGTCCCAGCTTGGCTGGCTTGAAACTTTCTCAATGTCTTTGGATGTTTGGGAGACCCATCAGTGGGCATGCTTCTACTGATGTCCAGAAGTATGAATCTGAGAATGCCACTGGAATAGTTATCTCGAAGTAGGTTTGGGTGGAGTTTGGAAAGGGTGGGAATGGCCGCTGTTGGAAAACCTTCTGGGCACCTGCTTTAAAAGTGCAGGTTGGACTGGCAAGATGGCTTAGTCAGTGAAGTGCTTGCCTTATAAACATGAGCACCTGAGGCTGACCCCCAGGACATATGTAAAAAGGCTTGATATGGTGGGCTCACATGCTTGCAACCCCAGGCCTGGGGGAGGTGAGTATAGGAATATCTCTAGGCTCTTCTCTCCCTCCCTCCTTTCTTCTTTCCTTCTTCCCTCTCTTCCTCCCTCCTTCCTTCTTCCCTCCCTCCTTCCCTTCTTTCCTTCCTCCCTTCTTCCTTCCTTCCTTCCTTCCTTCCTTCCTTCCTTCCTTCCTTGCTTTTTTCCTTTTGAGACAGGGTCTTATGTAGTCCAGGCTGATCTGGAACTTACTATGTAGTCAAGTCTGGCTTTGAACTCCTGATTCTTCTGCCTCTTTCCCTTGAGTGCTGGTATTACAAGCATGCACCACAATATGTGGCTTCCTTTTTCTTCTTAAAAAAAGATCATTCTTTACTATAAATACATAACTGTTTCCCCTTGAAGGTATACCATGTGTACATCTGGTGCCCGTGGAGGCTAGATAAGGTGGTACCATATCCCTCAGAGCTAGAGCTGCAGGCAGTTGTGAGCCACCATGTAAGTGCTGGGAAACAAACCCCAGTTTCCTGCGAGAGCACCGCATGCTTCCTTAGCCATCATTCCAGCCCCTTTGATGTCTTTCTCTAAGTAAAACGTTATTGCGTGTCCATTTGGGACTCCTTCCCCATGGGTGCTGCCTCTTCTGTTCAAAGCTTTGGGTATTAAAGGGTAAGAGACCAAGTCATCACACGGGAATCTCTTGAAGGTAGAAGCCATCAAGTTGCAACCCAAGGACCCTGAATACCAGAGTAGCCAGAATGTGCTTTAAAGACACCACAGGCCACATCTCTCAGGCTGAAGCTCCCAGAACAGGAGTCACTTGAAGGTTACATGCCAGGTCCTGAGCTTGGCTATAGAGAACCCTTTTAATGATACTTCCCAGCTTCTTGATAACTCTCTGGATTCAGACCAACTCTATGACATCCAGGCTCTTGAGGACTGGCAACTCACCAGCTATATGCTGGGCAGGCAGGAACAGGAGACTCCTCATATTTCCCCAGGGAGCTGGCTAATCTGTGTATTACCTTGGTGGGAATGAGGTGCCCAGATAACTGGCCAAATATTCAGTTGAGAATCTGTAAGCTGAGTGAAGTCAATTGCTCTATACCATATTCCATGTCAATTGATGGAATGAATAGAACCAAAGGTGACCTTTCCACGAGAGACAAGGAATTCCTGTGCATGATGGCAATTGGGCTTGGCAGTCTTGTAATATGGTTATAAGCCAACTCCTTACAAGTCTGTGATGTATGTATGTATGTATGTACCCACCTGCTTATCTTCTATCTATCATCTATCTATCTATCTATCTATCTATCTATCTATCTATCTATCTATCATCTCCTGTTGGTTCTATTTCTCTGGGGACCCTGAATAATATACAAGGGTCAAACAACAGTCACCTGCTGAAAATATAGGGAGTAATAGTGCCCTGCTTCTGGGTCTATGTGACTTGAAGGAAGTTAAGTTTAGTTGGATTTGCAGAAAGAACTTCAGAGGAAAAAAAATCAATCTCTGCAGTCCCTCCAGAAGGATAGAATCCAGAAGATGTACATTTACCTTAAGAATGAGAAAAGTAGCAACACATCAGGATCTGCTAGTTCTGGATCATCCAGAGTTATAGAAGCTACAGCGGGGCCATGTCTGTAAAACTTGGGAGCACTGAGAAGAGAACTTTCACAGCGGGGGGGTGGGGTGGGAGGGTGGGGGGACTGGCCCATTCTCACCTCGGAGGGTCAGCAGGTAGGGTCCCCCCAGCACCTCAGTTCTCTCTCCTCACTTCCCACCTAATCCCCAACTCTATGTGGGAAAAGGACAAGGTAGGCAACCTGCAGCAGAGCCCCTCTGAAGGCTATGGAACACCGTCTAAGGCAATGAATTATGGGAAATGTGACCTCCAGAGAGCTTACCTTCCCAACAGGCATTAACCACACTCTTAACCGTGCGTTTTATTGTTTCCTTTCTAGCACACACAGCAAGTTACTTGTGTGAAGTACTTCTGAAACAACAGAGCAAGAACAAATGGGGTCCCAAGCTTCTTTTATCAGAAGCTAGGACACAAACACCATTTGAAGGCCAGAGGGGCAAAGTCCCTGGAACTGCCTGAGGAGAGTTTCTGAGGGAAACGGATCCCAGCAAGTCCTTCAGCCTATCTAACCCTTTAACATTGGTTTCTAAATTTGCATATTAGTGTATGCACATACATGCACATGGGAATGTGCATTCACACATGCACACGTGTAAGTAATTGTGCACACATGCATGCTACAACATGCATGTGAAGGTCAGGGGACAGCTTGTAGGAGTTGATTTTCCTTCTTCTGTGTCATCCCTTGGGACTGAACTCAGGTCATTTGGCTTGGCCACAGGAGTCTTTAACCACTGGAGCTATATCATGGCCTCCATACACCACTTAAAACACTAAAAAAAAATCAGGGCTTTATGCTGCTCAGGCTGGACTGAAACTTGCCATAGAGCTAAAGCTAGTCTTGTGCCCATGATCCCCCACTCCCACCCCCTCAGTGTTGGGATTACAGGCATGAATTAGAAACTGTGCATCTTATATTAGTAGCCAAGCCTGTCCTTTGGCTTTGGTATTAGTGACTTTTCTTGTTGCAGAGACCAAACTCTTGATAAGAATAACTTAAGGGAGGACAGAGTACATCATGGTGGGGAAGGTTGGATGACAGGTAGCTCCATGGCCGCTGGACTGCACAGCTGGGACTTCTCCTATCCTCACAGTTTTGCTGACAGGAAGTAGAGAATCCCAGTATCAACATCAACTGAAGCTCAGCTCCTCCCCAGGATCCATAGCAATGGTAAGTAGAGACAGTTTCAGATTCAGTCTCTCTTACCCTGTATATAGGGCATCCATCCATCCATCCATCCATCCATCCATCCATCCACCTACTCATCCATCCACCCATCCACCCACTCTTCCTTCTGTCCTTCCTCCATATACCCATCCATCTACTCACCCAATCATCCATTCATCTATTCACCCACGCACCCTCACACCCACCCATCCACCCACCGATCTCATTCATCCACCCTTTTACCCAGAGTCTTCTAAGATGATGGAAGGGTAAAAAGGTCTGGGGGTCAGGGGAACTGTACTCCAGGGAAGTTGCTGAGCTGTGGCACTGTAGAAAGCTGTGGACAAAAAGATAAGATTTCAAGTCTAAATGCTGCTATGCCTTGGCTATGTGACTGCATAGAATTTGTGACTTTACTGAGTAGTAAAGGTTTCCCCGCTTGCACCAGAAATATATAAATGTACAGATTCTGACAGATGCTGATGTAAACTCTCTGCCAGTACACATCTGTATAATCTGAGACACTTTCTAGGTGGCTGCCCCACACTAAAGCCTGACAGTTTCTGCTCTATGACATTATACCAGCATCCCAACTGCTGGAAGAGTGCAAAACAAGCATCCCTGTGGCTTGAGGTGAGGACTACAGCCTGGCTCTGTCCTAGCGTCGGGTTGTCCCTAACAGCTTGAGAAGTGGGGCTTTCTGCTGTGTTATTTTCCATTGTCCCTACATCCACTCCTGGCATTTTTTCTCTCGAATGGAGATATCTGTCCTCTCTGATCTAATCATACTCAAAATTGATTCTACTCTGAGAAAATTTTCTTTCCACCCCCATACCCTAAAACTTGATACAGTCTAGACTCTGAGAGCAGAAACGAGCCCTAACTTTCAAAGAGCAGAATACACCCTTTCCGCTTCAAGAAGAATCCTTTAGTAAGATGATACATGATAAAATATATAGAATAAATAATAATAGTAATTATAATATAATAATACGTATGTGTCAATGGCTGGTTATTTCAACTAAGCTTCCAGGCTTGAAATACTTACTTAGGACAAACTCTTCTCTACCCTGGAAAGTATGCATATGTAATGGGCATTCTCATAACCCTTATTAACTGTAACAGGAATGTCTGATGCTGGTGTCAGTTAGTGAGCATGTGTGACAGATGCTGGTCTGGAACCTTGCACATGTTCTCTTACAGCAGCATCCGCACCACCATCTGGCTCAGTCTCTATTCCCTCTTTATGGTACAGATGAAGAAACCCAGGCTCAGAAAACTGAGCAGATATAGCCAACATCATAGCAAAGGAATGACAGGGCTAGAATTCAAAGATCCATGAGTTCCCAAAGTGTGTATTCTCTGCTCAAAGAGTTCCTCTTACAGACCAAGATTCATCTGGTAGGTGTCCCAGGGGTTTTATGAATGGCTTAGCTTATGGACATAGGGAAACTCCCTGGGCTTAGTCCCTGTGAGACCTAGGGAGTCATGAAGACTGTCTATACTAGAAAGGAGGAGTGCCTTTGTCATTCAACGTGAATGGACTAAGCTTGGGTGGCTTCTCCTGCTCTGTGTCAAAAGGTGGACCTTAGACCACAAGCTACTTATAAAAAATACATGCTGTGGAAAGAAAGAAAATATCTTATTCTCATGTAGCAGCTAATATAAAACACTTCTACATATATGCTCCAAATCCTCAAAACCCGCCGAGGAGAGTGGTTTGGTTGCCCTCTCTCTTCAGAGGAGGACACGGAGGTTTAGAAGTGCTAAGCCCATTTTCCAAGGTTATGTAACAGATGACTAGTGGAACAAGGGTAAAACCCCAGTATCGTGCTCCCCAAACTTCTCACTGTATGAACCAGAGCACCACTTCTCAAAACCTTGACGTGGAAAAACATCGCTTGGGAAGCCTGCTCAGCGGCAGGCCCTAAGTGTGCCCCTAATGAGCTCTCTGAGCTGGCATGGGTACCATCACCTCACTGTCCCATGAAGAGGCCATGCAGACCACGGTGCCTTCCGGTGGGCTCTCACCGTCCTTGTCAGGCCACAGATCCCAAGCAGGTAGTGCCCCTTGAGAGCCTCTGCTCGCTGCTGCCTCTGTCATCCCGCACACGGGCTACCTTTCCAGTGTGGAGCTTTGTCAAAGAAAAAGAGTTACAAGTGGGAAAGAGGAATTTTTCTTCCGTCAACACCATTCTCCCCCTGAAAACGGAGTTGGCGTGACATCACCTCACAGATCCCTGTCAGGACCATGAAGATGAGGAACGAGAGTGAATCACACAGAAAGCAACTCATTGGGAGGGATCCAGGCTGGTTCCACTGAGACTTTTTTTTTTAAACTAGGAAAGTGGATTTTGAAGACATGAACATCCCCTGGGAATGTCCTGAAAGGAGGAACCTCTGCCTCTAATGAAAGAGTCCCCATCTCTTTCTTGGGACACCTGTGGACCGTCTGAGATTCAGTTAGAATCGATTCAGCATTTATTGTTAAAAGATCACAATGGCTAGTGGATGATAAGGATGGTGTGTGTGTGTGTGTGTGTGTGTGTGTGTGTGTGTGTGTGTGTGTGTAACTGATTAAGAGTCCTCTGTGCTCCTTTAACCCTTAGTGTGCCTTTGAGATAGGTGGCATTTACCTATTTTAGATGAAGAGGCTCAGAGAATGTAAGTAACTATCCCAAAGTCACACAGCCAAGTGTGAATTGAAACTCATGTCCCCCCCCCCCACTCCACCCCTCATCTAGGTTCTCATGTTCTTGGCTAGGCTTCAACGAGGGTAGTCAAAGAAATGTGCTACATAGAATAGAAAAGGAAGAGTTTGTTTGACTACTGTAGAACTGGTTCTTTATTTAAAAAAAAAATAGCCCTCCTAAAACTTATATCTACCCTTTAAAGTAGGTGGACTCTCCCCACTTTAGAGGTAAAGAAATGGGGGGGGGAAATCCAGCAAGCTTTCTCACATTTCACAGTTGAAAAGTGGCAGAGTCAAGAAACGTCTGTGCCCTAAGTCTCAGGCTCTTCTGCAATCTCAAGGGCTTTCAGGTACCAGCCGTGGCACAGGCAGTGTGACGCGGGGGCGCTGTGATAGAGCCAGGGACTTGAGGCTTTGTCTTTCTGCTATATGTTTCTGTCCTCTGGCCCCACAGGACAGCTGAGCCAGGTGTGAGGACTTGCCTCGGGGAGGAGAGCACGGCCCTCTGTGAATCTGATGTCTGTTTGCTCCCATGACTCACGTTCTGTGGTGGTGGGTGAGACAGATGATAACATCTGCACAGTGGTAGTTTCAGTCCCCTATTAGAAAATATATGTTTAAAGTGGCAAATTCTAAAAGGCTCTGTGTTCTCACTGACCGTTTCCCAAGACTGGCATCAGTATCTGTGTGGTCCCTGGCTTTGAGAGCCTACTGCTGACACGTTGAAGATGGGACCAAAGCCACCCCAGCTTGCTGGAATCTGCTCTTACTGTTTGGAACACTGTTCCTTCCCTCTGCAAACATCAAATGGAGGCCATTCATTAAGACTGTTTGTTTAACCAAGATGACCAAATGGGCCGTGGGAAACAGGGACCCTTGAATGTCTGAGGAAGTGTAATGTACAGCAGTTTCCTGGTGACCCTGACACTGTCCCTGACTGTTTGGAATGGATAATACAGATGAACAGCAAGTACAACTGTGGTTTTGCCGTGTGTGTGTGTGTGTGTGTGTGTGTGTGTGTGTTCAGAGTTTTGCAAGATCCTATGAAAATGTCAAGGATCTAATAAAAAGAAAACAAGCCAAATATTACCACTTCATTGTTTAATTTATGTTCATAAATCATAGCAATACGTCAGCTGGATAATTGCAACAGCTCTTGGATATAAATCTGACTTGATGCAGAACATGTAATGCTGGAATGTGTTTGATGAGCAGAGGGGTGGGGTCCCCAAGCAGCAAATGGGCCTCAATGTCATCTCTGCCAAAGGCGTGACAATAAGAGACGATGTCACTCTTTTGAATTCTACTTTTTTAAAAAATTATTATTTTATGTGTATGAGTGTTTGGCTTTTGTGTATGTCTGTGTACCACATGCATGACTGGTGACTGTGGAGGCCAGAAAAGGTACTAGAGCCCCTGAAACTAGAGTTACAGATGGTAGTCAGTTGACATGTGGGTGCTGGGAATCGAACCCAGGTCCTCTACAAGAGCAGCCAGTGCTCTTAACTGCTGAGTGGTCTTTATAGATTGCTATTTCTATTTTTTTCTCACACATCCTCCCCATTTGTGTTAACCATGGAGTAAGCAGGTCCCTGTTTTCTGAAGAGGGATGAGTGTATATCAATGAGAAGAAGTAAGTGAAGTGCCAGATTGTAGTAAGAGATGGGAGTCTCTTCCTTGGGTCATTTGTGCTACGTGCGTTAACTGAGCCAGGGTCCTCGCTAGACCCTGGTGATATCATTAGCCATTTCTGTGGTTGGACACAGCATTAGAATCTATTTACTCATCTATAAGAGGATTGCTGAACATGGTGTTACATCTCTATATGCTCAGCATTCTGGAGCTGGAGGCAAGGATTAGGAGTTCAAGGCCAGCCTTGGCTACCCAGCTAACCTGGGCTACATGACAAAAAGAATACAGTTGTTGGGGTGGCACACCTGGTTCCTATTAGCCGACACTGTGAGGAGCTAGAGCAGTGGTTCTCAACCTTCCCAGTGCTGTGACCCTTTGATACAGTTCCCCATGTTGTGGTGACCCCAACCATACAATTGTTTTTGTTGCTGCTTCACGACTAATTTTGCTACTGTCGTGAATCATAATGTAAATATCGACATTTCCTTTTTTTTTTTTTTTTTTTTTTTTCTTCGAGACAGGGTTTCTCTGTATAGCCCTGGCTGTCCTGGAACTCACTTTGTAGACCAGGCTGGCCTCGAACTCAGAAATCCGCCTGCCTCTGCCTCCCGAGTGCTGGGATTAAAGGCGTGCGCCACCACGCCCGGCTTACCAATGGTCTTAAAGGAGTTGTGACCTGCGGGCTGAGAACCATTGAGCTACACATTGTGCAGGAAGAGGCTATGGTGGGAACTACAGACCCTCTCTGTTAAGTCTTAAGAAAGAGCATCACCTTTGGCTGGGTCAGCTGATCCAGGCCTGCAAAGGCTCCAGATCCAGGAATGGACTTACAATTTCCTCTGAAGCCGGAGGGCAGGAGGGGTCTCGATGTTCTTTGTCACAGCTGCATCCTCCTAGGTTCTGGCCAGGGGCCCTTCTCCCCTCATGGTAGGAACCATTTCAGGGGAAAGGTAGGAGGTGGCATGTGTCACCAGAAGTGTCACGTAGCACAGCCTATGGCAGAAAGTTCTAGAGTATCTGTGAATGTCAAGGACACAGGGGATCCCTTGAAACTGCTTCACCCATTGAGAGCTCTCCACAAAGTTCTCTAACCTAAACACAAATCCTCCTCCCCCTCCTTCTCTTCCTTCTTCTTCCTCTTTCTCTACCTCCCTTCCTTCTGCCCTTCCCTCTGCCTGCCTGTCTCTCCACACCCCAGCAGAACCATTGTAAGATAAAGGAAGCTAAGGCAAGGCAAGCATAACCTAGCTTTCCCGAGGATCCCTTCTAAAGCTAGGACTTTCAACAAGGAACTTTTGAGGCTAAAGTACTTGTTTCCCAATTAAAACTTGTGATATGTTTAGTGTGACTGAAGCTGCCAGGAAAGGCATCTAGGAGGAAGGACTCTGTGTTTCTAAAAATGGATCTGAAAAACAGGAAAGGATGTTGTCAGGGAAGGATACTCCATATCCTGGGAAAGTCCAGGTCCTGGTCAACGACAGAGTGAATTCCCTGGTTGTCTGAAAAGCCTATGAATGGACTGGACTTCCTGGTGGGTTGAGGGCACTCAAAAACCTGAATGGACTTTGTAGAGGAAATCTTAGAGACACCAAGTTTCTGAAAGAGCCAGCTAAATGACTATGAGTCTCCTATAATCTTTAGAGTCTACGATTCCACTGTGCACCCCCACAAATGAGAATGCATTTCTTACTCTCATGCTGAATGCGACATACTTAGAACTTCATAACAGTATGGAATTAAAATAGTCTCAGAATTGGTCAAAAACAGCGGTAATAGAAAAATCTGAGTACATATCTATAGAAGTAACTGAGAACAAAATGATAAATGAGGAAATCTTTGTAAACTTCTAGAGGCAGAAACAAAATGAACCACATTTCTGTCCATTATGTATTAAGCCCAGAGTTAATCAATATCAGAAAAAAAGACAGTGGCAAGTAACACTTCGTATGTTCAGTCTGATTACAATAAGCAATTCTTACTCATTTAACAGCCCCCCCATTCAGTTCTATGTTTAGAGTTCCAGAAACTGTTTAATAAGAAGCTGTTTCAAGCCTCTGGCCTTGGATGACTGCTTTGGACGCTTGACTCTGAGGCTTGTTTCATGGGAATCTGCTCGACCTGTAATACATGAACATGGTTGTGATCTGACATGTGCACTGAAGACAGATGAACTGGAAGAAGAAAAAGAGATGAAGGAAGAGTGAGATAGACACACAGAAAGTGAGATAGACAGAGAGTGAGATAGACTCACAGAGAGTGAGATAGACACACAGAGAGTGAGATAGATACACAGAGAGTGAGATAGACTCACAGAGAGTGAGATAGACACACAGAGAGTGAGATAGATACACAGAGAGTGAGATAGATACACAGAGAGTGAGATAGACACACAGGAGAGTGAGATAGACACACAGAGAGTGAGATAGACACACAGAGAGTGAGATAGACACACAGGAGAGTGAGATAGATACACAGAGAGTGAGATAGACACACAGAGAGTGAGATAGACACACAGAGAGTGAGATAGATACACAGAGAGTGAGATAGATACACAGAGAGTGAGATAGACTCACAGAGAGTGAGATAGACACACAGAGAGTGAGATAGACACACAGAGAGTGAGATAGACACACAGGAGAGTGAGATAGACACACAGGAGAGTGAGATAGACACACAGAGAGTGAGATAGACACACAGTGAGATAGACACACAGAGAGTGAGATAGACACACAGAGAGTGAGATAAACACACAGGAGAGTGAGATAGACACACAGCAGAGTGAGATAGACACACAGGAGAGTGAGATAGACACACAGGAGAGTGAGATACACACAGAGAATGAGATAGACACACAGGAGAATCAGGTGACCAGAGGTGGAGAGTGCTCCATGACCTTACATTTGCTGAGTGTCTTTTCAACAGTCTGATCCGTGTCCTTGCCCTTGTGTGGGTCCTCACGTTCTAAGAACTGATTCCCCTTCTGCACTGAAGTTAGCTGCAGTCATTTCCTTTGAAATAGCGAACTCTAGCCCACAAATAAACCAAACCTCAAAGGATTTGAAAGAGTAGAACTTTCAGATTGGTTATAGTGAAACCCTAAAACACTTATACAATTATCATATTCAAAGAAATACAAACTGCAGACTGTGGATATTGATAAAGCTATCCTGAGGAAAATTCATTGCTTTAAAAAACTGAGGAGGAGGGGGCTGGTGAGATGGCTCAGCGGGTAAGAGCACCCGACTGCTCTTCCGAAGGTGATAAGTTCAAATCCCAGCAACCACATGGTGGCTCACAACCATCCTTAATGAGATCTGGCGCCCTCTTCTGGAATGCCTGAAGACAGCTACAGTGTACTTACATATAATAAATAAAAAATAAATCTTTAAAAAAAAAACAAAAACTGAGGAGGAATGGTAAGCAAAAAATAAAAATAAAAAGTAAAAGATAAATGCTGCGGAAGCCTGGCAAACCTGAGTCAGATCCCCAGAGCCTAGGTAAAGATGCAAGGAGAGAACCAATATCACAAAGTCCTCTAACCTAAGCACACACACACACACACACACACACACACACACAGAGAGAGAGAGAGAGAGAGAGAGAGAGAGAGAGAGAGAGATTTGGCCTGGCATAAGCTTGTGAAACCTCAAATCCACATCCCAGAGATACTCTTCCTCCAACAAGGCCACACTTACTCCACACACCCTAATTCTTTCAAAGAGTACCACTCACTATGAGCCTATGAGGGCTATTTTCTTTCAAACCACCACTCTTGATGTGGTCCTGCCATCCTCATTTGACTGGGGATTCAGGAGGCAGGGAAGTGTTTCTGGGACTCCTTGTGCTCTGTGATGCTACTAGTTATGGAAAGGAGACCAGGAGGTTTGGCAACATGGGCCTGATCATCCTTGACATCCGGTATTCCAGGGCTAGAGGCTGGGATACTCCTGCTCACCTCTGGGTTATGCCGGCTCAGTGCTTACAGGTGATGCTTTGTTACCTTTGAAGGCAGAGGAAAGAGTGACTGACAGCCAACAGCCTGTGTGTCTGAGATGCTGAGTGAGAGAGAAGAGGCAGCCATGAGGTGTGGTGGGACAGGGAGCCTTTGTTAGTGAGGAGGAACCCAGAAATGTGTAATATATCTATATCTATATCTATATCTATATCTATATCTATATCTATATCTATATCTATATCTATATCTATATCATCTATATCTATATCTATATCTATCTATCTATATCCATAATCAATTAGGGGAGACTCATTTATCTTGTAAAACCAGCATATTCCCAGGAAAGAGTGCCTTGATGGGACTTGGGTTCTTCTACGTCTCTCTCTGTATCTCTGTTCATTGACTTCACACCTCAGGAGTAGAGATGATTTTGCTTTCTCCCCTCAGAGCCCAGTGTCCCAGGCTTTGCAGAATATCTGATTTTATGAGGCCAAAATCTGGTTACTCTCATGGCTGCCTTTCTACATCAAAACCCAGGTGGTTGAATTTCTTCCTGAGTCTCATGGCAGCTTCCTGGGTAGTTGTCACCTCATATTCAGTGGTATACTTTGTTTCTGACAACTGCCAATCCTTAGTGTGTTAGTAGCAAACAAATTAGTTATGTGTTCATCACCCACAAGTGTCAGACACCAGGGATACAGTGCTGGACAAGGCAAAACCATGACCTCTGTACTGGAACAAGCAGGTGACACTTCTACAAGGCACAAGGGCTCTGTGAAGTTGGATAGGGACATAAAAAATGACAGGAATAGGGGCAGTTTTAGGTAAGTTGGAGGACACTTGAGTAGAGACCAGAACAATTCGGAAAGAGCTATAAAAAGACACGGGAGGGGTATCTAGTGTGAGGGGTCAAGGGACACAGAGGCCATGGCTCAGAACTGTCTTTGCAAGTCAGGAAAAAACTCTGAAGATCAGAGAAGCAGATGATGAGACCAAGCTCTGATGGAGCAGAGCTAACAGGGCTTGTCTTTCCGCAGGCCAGGGAATGTAGTGTTTATGCTTCATTGAGTTACTTGGTCCTTGAAACTGACCCCGAAGCATTTTGAGATGCCTGTGGGTTGGAGAGTTAAGGACCTGAGTTGGTAAAGCTCAGCTCTCATTTGCTGTGGGGCCCTAGGCAAGTCCCTCAACTCTTCTGTGCCCCAGTCCCTCATCTACAGAGCCAGAGAAGCAGGGCCTCCTTCAGTTCACCATCCTTGAAGTTTATAGCCAGGCATGATATTTAAAATGCAGAAAACTAAGCTGTTGTAGAAAGAGAAGAAAGGGGAGGGGGTAAGAAAGAAGGAAGGAGAAGGCAAAGGCCTTGCCAGACTCTAAACTTCTTGCCTCTGTGGACACATGGTGAACCGGGAGACTGTGAGAACATTTGCCAGGATATTGAAAGGCTTGTCACAGAAAGAGATGGGCTTGTGTGCTGTCATGGATCATAGGGCTATATAGCTGTGTCAACAAACCTTGGAGAACAAATGGGCCTGAAGCCCACTTCACCCTTATAGCATCCAGGGATACATGGAGAAGTGCTCACCAAGCCAACCTGGGTGAACCTTGAGCATGCCCAAGGAGGAGACTCTTGGAATGACACATCTTCTCAGGCTTGATTAAAAAAAAAAAAAAAACAAGTGACAGAAATGACATTGTTGGCCCCATGTTCACCAGGATGTGCTGGGGAAGCTCGCTGAATAGGCCCAGGCCAAGCCTCTGGGGTGGGGTGGGGTGGGGTGGGGCATTCTTCTTGCCTTCTTGTAAGACTAAAAGTGCGCTCTGCTGTGAATGGACTCAGTGGCTCCCAGGTGAGGCCAACAGGGCAGGTTTCAGCCACTCTTCCATGTGAAACATGTCCAAGTCAGAGTCTTAGCTCGCCCTGCGTGACCTTGAGCTAGTCATTAAATCTACAATAAAAATAAATGGATAATATAACTCACATCTAGAGATGGGGTACAAATTGCTTTAAGGTCATATAGGGGTAGGAAAAAATAGCCCTCCTTTCCTTCCTTAACTGGTTCCCGAAGAAGGTGAAAGAATCTATAGCCCCTAAACCACTTTCCTTACTGAAGGCCCATTGTTCACATATGTCTGTCTCCAGGCCAGAGGATTGTCTGACCTGAATTCCCCGAGTTGACATCTCTACCTGTGCCCTTGAACCCCATGACTTTACAACCCAGGCAAAGCTCTGAGCCTGAAGTTGCTCTCCGACTTCATGGGTGACTAATCTGATAATCCCTGGAAGACGAGGCAGTGGAGACCTAGAAGCATCTCAGCAGGTAGAAGAAAACCACAGAAGTAGGAAATAGTCTAAAGAGACAGAAGAAGTGCCTGCTGTCTGTTAAGGGCTCAGTAAGCACGAAGCAGCTTGAGTCACAATGCCAGCCTGCCTTGGCGCGCTCTTCCTTGCGAATGTGTATTCTGCAAGCACTATGTGCAGAATTCATACCATGGAGGCTTCTGGCTCTCCTCTGCTGCCAGACTTTACTCCTGGTTCACATTTATTAAGGGGATATCACACACCAGGAACTCACGCCTCCTCCTTAGATATCTCTCCAAAGCCATAAAGCCATGATCGGGAGGGATTATTGCTACAACTTTGTGCATGGAAGAGACCCAGATGACAGTGAGTGAAGGTGAGTCTGGCTGCTTGGGTATCTTGCATGCTGACGGGTGTAGCTGGGAGCACCTAGAGTACGGTATGTTGTGGGATCTTGAACATTTCAGATGGCCTCCTGTTTAATCCCCATTCCTCATTAGCGTAGGTGATCCTCACATGCAGAGGTGCTGGCACTTGAAGCTCTGGTGACACTCACCCAGGGTCGAGTTTAACATCTCTTGCTTATGAGTCCTGGTGGCTTCCCTATCTTCTGGCCATGGTAACAACTTTAGCCATCAGAATGGGTGTGGGGGTGGGGAGGGATGGAGTTGCCCCCAACTGGTGCACACATGCTGGGTGGGAAGGGTCCTCTGTAATAACACTCTTTTTTCAACCCCCTTACATAGACTGAGAATGGGCTGGTCTTCGGCACCCCAATCCTTAGGGTACCCTCTCTCTCAGGGATGAGGTGATCAGCACAATCCAGGTGAAGGGCTTCTCAGAAAACCTTAGCTGGTGTTAATTATGGAGGGGCTTTCTTTGTTTCCTACTTCTTCACTATCCTCTACTTTCTGCTTGAACTTCCTGTGTCACCCTACCTAACCCAACTCTCCTGAGGGCACAGGACAGATGTTTGGCTGTCCCCCTCATAAAAATGAAGATACCTTTGTTCAGTCACAGTCATCTCTAAATGGAGGTGGGGGAGAGAAAGGTCACCTGTTGGGTACAATCACCATCCCTGGCCCAGGGGTAGGGGAGGTGTTATGTGAGTGCGGTGCACACACCCACCACAGACATGACAGGTCATCCACCTGCAACCCTTTGACAGCCTCCTCCAGCTGAATGCAGCCTTCTCAAGCCTTGCTCAGACTTCGATTTCTTTGCTGCAAAGGTATCTCCTGAAAACCCTGCTGTGTCCCTGCCAGATCCCGCTCTATGAGCGAAGCTCAGCAGTGCATACCACCTCCCGCTCTGATTCTCACCTCCCTCATTGATAGGTTTGGATAAAAAGGAAGAACACTCCTAAGCGGTACATGGAGGGAGAACATCATGCTAGGACAGGGCTGGGATACAGGATTGCTTAGTGTCTGGAATGGCAGTAGTCCAGCAAGGATGGGGACTTTACCTTGTCCTTCCTATGATCCTGATGATTTACCCTGCCATAACACATTGTCAGTGACTGCATACTTTGTGGTTGGTGGGACACTCGGTCTGGCTAATGTGTGCCTTGGGTCAGGCCTGGAGTGCATGGAGCGGTGTCTGAACCAATGGTAAGTGCAGGAGTCTCAGCTTGTCTTAATATGAGTGACAGATCGATGGTCATCCCCAGCCCTGTACCCTCTTCCATGTCCTTGACATAGAAGAAGGAGGCTGGAGACGTGTATCGGCAGCCCAGCTTTTGTATGGAGGCCTGGCGAGCTGGAATGAGTGGCTTTGGCTTCTTCAAAGGGGCATGAATCAAGCTCTGTAAACATGATTTGCTCTCAGGGATTCTCCCAAAAGATGAGGCTTTATTTAGGTTATGTGCTGTCAATGTCAAGTGTCAATGACTGATGAGAACTGTAGAAGGATCGTGGCCCACTGCTACAACTGAGTTCTGTTCTCCATCATCCCGGGCTGCCGCTTATAAACCCACTGATGGATAAGGAGGGGAACTCAGAATGGACTTGATGGGCACGGCCACAGAGTCACTTCAAAACAGCTGGGAGTAGACTGCCTTCAGGGCCTCTCGGCCTCAGTGCTGTCTGCATTTGCAGCACGGTAGTGCTTAACGTGTTGTCCAGTGCAGTGTGGCTGCTTAACACGTACCCAGCCTCTACTCATAACTGCTGGAAATGCTTTTCCCTCCCCCCACCAGTTTCCTCTGAAGACATTTCTGTGGAAAGAATTTCCATCTTACCATTTTGAAAAAACACAATGGGATGGGGAGGGGGGAGGGGCTGCAGCAAGTGTACAGCATTTTTTTGGCTTCCCCGTCAGCTCATCCCTTCAGGAGCTCTTCTTGCTCACAATCCCTGTGTGGATGTCTTTTATTTCATTCTTTTATTTGATCATTTACTTGTAACTGTTTTTTTGAGTGCCTACATGCCTCAGGAGATGGAGACACAGACAACAGAATGCTTGCCCGCAGGGAGTTTAGCTTTCTAGGGGCAGAGAACTGTGAACGCACACCGTAAGCACATGGGTGCTCACGTCGTAAGCCATGCAAGTTCTCTTTCTCGTGTCATTCTCAGACTGCGACCACTAATCTAGGTTGTCAACTTGGCTGTACCTGGAATCAACCAAAACAGAGCAACTGGGCTCAGTTGGATCGTTTGAGCTGATAAGATACACCCTAAATCTGGGCCACGCCTTCTGGTGGCAGCCTTTGCTTTTTGCCTGCTTTGCCTTACTCTTGATGGCAAGCTCATCTATTCTGCTGCAGAGGCGTTCTGTCACTGGCATTAGCACCTACTTCTTCAGGATTCCAATGTAGACTGAAGACTTACGGAGACATCCAGCCTTGTTGCCAGTATGACTACTGGATTCTTGGCCTTTCTTTAGGGACACAGCCACTGTTGGACTAGTCCAACCACAGCCTGTAAGCCACTCTAAATAGCCCTTTAATATGTGTATATTCCTCCTCTCAGTCCTATCTCTCTGAAGAACCCTGACTAATACTCAGCAACCATTGTAAAGTGTAAAGTCTTACACTTTACAGCTAAGATAACTTGCTCTACAGAGTAAGACAACGTTGGCTCCAGCTACCACATGCTCCTGTGTTTCCCAACCCATATCTTTTTCTTCATTCCACATCTTTCCCCATCCACCTTGGATATCGCCACATACTTGTCTTGGCATCTTTTCACACTCATATATAAAATCTAAATTTCCCATTTTCTCCTTCAAATGAGCCATCTTTCTTATCTCCCAGTGGGATTATCACTCGTCCTACCAACTAGGTTCAAAGTCCTGATGCCATCATGAATCACAACCTCCAGTCTCTAGAAAATCCCATTCCCAAGCCCAGTGGTTTTCAAGATCAATCTTCCATCTCTATCCTAGTCACCTGGATAGGCAAGCCTTTTATATAAATTCAAGAAAACTGAAGATTAAAGATCAAGGGTCATGTCTTAGATCACACATATTAATGCATAGCCATTTTCTTTATACAATGGACAAATTATTTCATGTAAAATCTTATCTCCTGGTCTCAGTAGTCTTGGAAGCTAAGGCTCACAATATAGGCCATGTCTGTATCTCAGACTCTAGAATGCACATTGACTGGTAGAACTGGGAAGATAAAGAGATGCGATCAGGTTCAGTGTCTTCTGTGATCCAGGTTTAAACACTCATGTTTAAACCTTATTCCCAGTGTCATGGTGTTGGGAGATGGAGCCTCTAAGATGTGATTAGGTGACTGAGTGAGTTTTTGTTTATAAGGCTAGCTTACTCACAAAGGGAACAGGTTGCTATGAATTGCATCTGACAGCAGTGTCTCTGTGAATGTATCTGGTTAACTTTCTGCCATGAGTTGAAGCACCCAAAGGCTCTCCAAGTCGCCAGAACCATGAATTAAAATAAAGTTATTTTCTAAATTACCTAGTCTCTGGTGTTTTGTTACAGCCACAGAAAAAATGGTTTAGGAGTGTGTCCTGAGAATTAATATTTTCAAAGTCCACCAGATGGCAATGTTTTCTCCATGAATGAAGAAATTCCAAATCAACCTGCTGACATGTTGTTACCAGGGCATTACGGTGCATAAACAAGATTTGTGTTCTGATTCTGATCTCTGACATCCCTTGTGACACAGCCCTGAGGAACGAGCTTCATCCCTCTCAATCTCCAAAAGTAGGGCAAAAATACCTATCTGTTCACTTCTCACAGATAAGGCCATTATGAGGCTACATTTGGACAGATGTGAAACCACAGCTGACTTTACAGAAGTGGTCTGTTATGATTATGAATGTTATAACTTAGTTTACTCATCACTTCATGCTAAGAGTATTCCCTTGCTATTGAAAATGTGACCAACAGTCTGGCAGAACTGGAATGGCCTGAGGTGGTAAGAACATTGAAATGTATTTGCTGTAGATTTCATGCCTGGGTCCTGTCGCATTCATATGGTGAACCCTAGTTCCCTAAAGGCTGGTGTTTGAGGTAAGGTCTTTGGGAGGTGATTAGGTCAACCCATGAGTGGGGTTAGTGCCCTTGTAAGAAGAGAGCTGGTCTCTGCTGACTGCCATAGGAAGACACAGCTCTTGCCTCTAAGCACATTCTTACATGGCCCACAAGCCAGAAAGCGGGTTCTCCCCCAGATACCAAACAGGTTTCCATCTTGTCTTGAAATAAAAATGTTTGTTGCTCAAACCACACAGTTTGTGGTATATGCTTTGGCATGGGAACTGATAACATAGTACATCATGCTAGATTTACTGAATTTTAATACAGTAATATTTTTATTCTTTTAAAAATTATGTGTAAGTCTGTGTGTGTCTGTGCAGGTGATGCAGGTACCATGAGGGCCAAAGACATCTGATCCCCCTGGTGTTGGAGTTACAGGTGACTGTGAGCCACCTAACGTGAGTGCGGGGACCCAAACTGGGATCCTCTGCAAGAGCTGAGTGCCCGAACTGCTAAGCCATCTCTCCAGCCTCAAACTATTGAATTTTATATTGTATATTTAACAGTCTCCGAGATTGTGTATGCAAATTCAAGTTGATATTGGCTAGAAAAGAATTCATTCCAGTGAATTAGGAAAATAATAAGAAAAAAGAGTTGTGGGGTTCATTTGAGAGTTAAAACCGATTTAGTTCGGTCTTCTAAGATTTGGGAAGGCACAGATATGGTGAGTCCGGGGCATCTTTCTCCATACGCTCAAAATATATATCGGTGTCTCGGGTGTGCCTCAGGCAGGTGACTGAAATGAAAGAAAGCATGCTATACTTTAGTATGTCGGGTTAGGCTACGCTGCAATAACAGCTGGATCTGTCAGATGTGAAAGACCTGGGAGCAGCCTGTGAGTAACAACAACCATCATGAAGGCGCCCTCGAGTTCTTCATAACTGGGCAGGTAGGAGAGAGCTAACTTGAGCCATCACCCAGAGTCAGTGAGTTTCCGGGTGAGTCCAGTGTGCTCTGCAACCCTGTTCCCAAAAGACTATAAAAGACTCAATAGTTTCCTAAGGCGGCTGAAGCAAATCACTTTGGACTTGCTGGTTTCAAACAGAAATTTACCTCCTTATTTGGTAGTCAGCAAGGTGTTGGATGGTTGGTTCTTTCAGGGAACTCTAAGAGAAATCCACCCTTGCCTCCTTTGTAACTTCTAGAAAGGCTCCAATTTCTGACTGATGTGGTTTTTTTTTTCTGTGAGTCTTGCTTCTGTCTATGCTAAGGGCAGTTGTCACTGGGATTAAGACCTGCCTGGGTAATCCATAATGATCTCATCTTAAGATCCTTGATCTAATTACATCTTCAGATGTATTTTTTCCCAAATAAGAGCATACTGGGACCAATTATCATTCCAAGGGCCGCTCCAGGACAGGCACTCTGTTCACATTCAACTGAATCGGCTGCCTGACCTCACTGGACAGCCACGAGCAGTCTTTGAGAGCCAGGGACCACAAGGGGTCAGCCAAGGCTCACTTTTCTGATGCTCCATCCCTTAGCCATCTAAGAGCCCATTCAAGGTTGGAAAATCTCCTGGTTTCACTGTCCTGGGTCAACCAAGGCATCCGCTGGGCTCGAGTCCCGGGCAGAAGAGCCAATTTGCCTCTCATCATTCTATTAGAGAACTGGTTTCTGAAGAGAACATGTTCTTCTAACTGTAAATCTAGCTTGATCTAATCAGGGGGGACCTTGCTGCATTTCAGCAGCCTCAGATTCTTCTAGGGTTCAGATGTAGATGGCACCCCCCACCACAGCTGACAGGGCACGTGTCTGAAAATGCCCAAGGTTGGAGAACTCCTGGAAGATGTTTGTACATAATCTAAGGGAAACAGGCAGGGGTCAGTGATGATGTTTATTTTCATAACCTCTGTTACGATAGATAGTTCGTGAAACAGGACACCTCACTGCCACTGGACACATCCTGAATGGTAACGGTGGGTCCTCAACAATTACTTTCTGCTTAAAGAACTCCTTGACTTTCCAAAAGACATTTCCGTGCTTTGGGTGAGATGTCATGCTTTGGCCTTGCTTGAGTTTTTGAGGCCTGCCTACCCTGTGTTCTGAGATTTCCTAAAACAAAGTCTTATTACTCAGATGTTCCTCCATGTGGCTACATGATGTCCCTCTGTGGTTACATCATAAAGAAACTACAAGTTTTCCAGAGTATGGCACCAGGGTTGTCAGGGAATGGGGAAGACCCCAGTCCTGGACAGTAAATCACACACAGTATAGTGCCTTTTTCGTGGCTGTTAAAGCTTCCTTTTGATTGGAGCCCCCCTCCATCTTCTTGAGTCTCTTTTCTATTTATTTTCATTGTGCTTTAATTTTAAATTACACATATTACCATGTGCTTATGTATGATGTGTGTGCATGTGTGTATGTGTTGTGTGTAATTAATTGTGTGTGTGCACTTGCACACATATGTAAAAGTCAAGGGATAACTTTTATCAGCAGGTTTGAAGAGTGCACCACGTCAAACTGTGTGGAGGACACCAGACTCCAGCACTACACTAACCAAGTGCCTGCACCTGTGTAATTTACAGTTCTGGGGGAGCAAGAAGTCCAAGGCAGAGCTGGGGAGAGGTCTACTTCTTGTGAGGGCCTTCCTGCCGCCTCCTCCTAGGCTGGGAGACAGAATGACAAGACAGTGTGTGTGTCGGAGGGAGACAGACAGACAGGGCTGTCATTCTGTCAGGAATGCGTCGCCACTAATTTCTCCTAGGATGGCAGCATGGATGAAGTAATGAGGACAAAGCCCTCATGACCAAGCTTGTAATCCAGACCCCACAACCATAGAGGACTTCTGCTTGGGAAAGCCTCATCCTGAGTCCCCACATGTGTCATCCTGGACCTGTGTGGGACAGGCCCAGACTGTGGCAGGCTTGTCTCTCCTGTAGTTCGGACGAGCGCTCCCGCTAAGGTCAGAGCGCATGCGCATGCGCAGTGCTATGTGGTCGTGCTAATGGCTGACTGCTCCACCCGGAGAGCAGCCCTTTGCCAAGTCCACTGTTGAGAGTCATCCTTGAAACCTCCCTTTCTACACCTTCCTTGCTGAAGACTGGGAAGCAGGTGCTTGTGGTTAGCTTCCTGATTTGGGCTCTGAGCTGGGGTTCCCCGACTTTAGAAGCCAAATGCCTGTATCTGAATGGGCAGCCCTAAGCCTTGGGGATTTCCTTTGTTTTCTGGTTGCTGTGAGGCTCTCAGTGACAAAAGAAAAAGGAGTTGGCTGACTTTGACATTTGAGTGTGAATCGTCCCTGCAGTTCCCTTACTTCAGAAGGGCCGAGGAGGCTTCCTGTCAGGCTCCTCTTGGGTGAGCGCCTAGCCTGGCGTTCAGACAAAGGCATCAGAGGACACAAGAACTGAAATTAACATGTATCAAATGCTTCCTTAGTGTCCACAGCTTCCGGGGCTCATCCCAATTAAGCCTCAGAAGAGCTCTGTGAGGTCAGTGCACTGGATCAGGTTTCTCATTTTAGAGATGATGTCACGAGACTTGGAGAGCTCGGGTGTATCCTACAAGGTCACAGAGCCAGCCAAGTACATGGCTGGATTCTCACCCAGTCCAGTCTCTGCCTGAACCCACCCAGGCCGTGGTGGTCACCTGACAGGGAACCCTGGGATTTGGACTCAGCCTTGACTTCATGCTGTAGTCTGGACAGCCGCTCATTGATTCACTGAATATTGATCAAGTCGCTTGTGAATGCTGGGGCTGGAGCACAGACCAGTGATGTCATCTCAGAAGAGCTCATGGTCTGGCTGTGGAGACAGGCTTGTGAGCACACATCCCTGTTGTACGGGGACAGCAGAAGAGGTGACAGCTATCATTCACTGTCGGGATGGGGGAAGGGATATGCCCTTAGTGTATGAGAAAGGCTCTCCTTGGTTGCCCAGGAATGCAGTGGGAAGAGCAAAGGCATGGGGATGCAGCTACACCTATGATACTTGGGACACACACACTAAGAAAAACTGTCCCTTTGATCAGTCTAATTGGACTACGGTTAAATGTCAATGCCTGGACAATGAGCCAGTGACTCGGGATACCCATACTGGTGGGCTTCAGCCAGTAATTAATGGTCAAAATGATGGCAAAGAGATTGACTTGAACTCATCAGCTCACACCTCAGAGACTCCGAGTCAGAAAGGTGACACTGGATTGTGGTGGACCACGCAATAAAACTAGGGTTCTGAGACTGCGGTAACAGCTCAGTCAGTGAAGTATTTGTGCAAGCTTGAGGACCTGAATTAGATGCCTGGCACCCTGAAAAGCTGGGTGCATCAATAATGGCTGTAACCCAAGCACTGGGGAGGCAGAGACGATAGATTCCCAGGAGTTTACTGGGGAGGCAGAGACGATAGATTCCCAGGAGTTTACTGGGGGTCCGCCTAGACAAATCAGCAGACTTGAAGTTCAGTGAAAAGCCCTGTGGTGCTTAACAGCAATTGTCAACTTGGTAGGATCTAGAACGACTATTCTAGTTAGGGCTTCCATTGCTCTGAAGAGACACCATGATCAAGGCAACTCATAAAGGACATTTAATTGGGGCTGGCTTACAGGTTCAAAGGTTCAGTTCATTATCATCAAGGTGGGAAGCATGACAGTGTCCAGGTTGGCACGACACGGGAGAAGCTGAGAGTTCTATATCTTCATCCAAAGGAAGCCAGGAGCAGACCACTGTCTTTCAGGCAGCTAGGAAGAAAGTCTCAAAGCTCATCCCCACAGTGACACACTTCCTCCAACAAGGTCACACATGCTCCAACAAGGCCACACCTCCTAATAGTGCCACTCAATGGGCCAAGCATATTTAAACCACTACAGTGGCCTAAGAGACAAGCCTCTGGGCATGCCGATAAGGGATTATCTAGATTAGGTTAACTGGCATAGGGGAACTCACCCACTGTGTGGAGCACCTTTCTAAAGGCTTGAGTCCAAGACTGCACAGAAGAAAGCTATGTCCATGCCAGCATTCATTTCCATCTGCTCCCTAAAAACAGGCAATTAATGTAGACCTTGTTGGTATCAGGACCTCTGAGATCCATGCTATCACATAGGCGACAGTACAACCCGAATACCTGTTGCTAAGGCAACAGCCACCATATTCCCAGAATCCAATTGGGTTACCTTTACCTGTGGCTCTGTCACCATCCATATATAAAGGAAGACCTCTCCCTCTCCCTCTCCCTCTCCCTCTCCCTCTCCCTCTCCCTCTCCCTCTCCCTCTTCCTCTCTCCCCCCTTCCGCCGCCACTTTGCCCTTTTACTCTCTCAATAAACTGTTTGGCCTGGTGTGGTCTTTCTGGAACCTCGAGACTATCACAACCAGCCTCGGCCTCGTCTCAAATGATAAAGTGAAAAGTGATTGAAAACCTGAAATAGATGTCTCCACTCCATGTGCATACGCAATCATACTGTACCCCCACAAAGTTAGGGTTCTCTTAGGAAGTAAGAATGGAGAAACAGGGTGTTGGGAGACAGCAAGTTGTCTACCATCCCACGGACGCCTAGCCTCTGCCTTCTCCTTTACTTAGCTCCACACCTCTTCAAAAAGCCACTGTAGCCACTGCCTGTGTCACCAAATGCAGCAGACTCCAACCCCGCTGCCCAGATGCCAGTGCTCTTCTGGATGTCATTGCTATCACAGTTTGGGCTCTTTATGCTGTGCCACCTCTGTCAAGCCTCTTCTTGACCCCTCCCCGCATCAGCTTTTGCGTACCTTCACGTGACCCATGTACCTTCCACCTAGTATGCCCCATCTCCTCCCAGATGTTCATCCTGCAGACACGATCTGAGCTCCCCCCCAACCCCCACCCCCATTCCCCGCCGGTGTCTCCTGTGCATCATGTTTTACAAATCACTCTTGAATACCTGCTTTCATCTTGCCATTTTTCACTGCAACAATTGCAGTGACTTCCCAGCGGGTCCCTCTCTGCCTTCAGTCCAACACCCTCAGCCATCTATCTTCCTGCTGACGAGTGAGTTTCTCAATGTGAGTATGATCATCACAGTTTCTGGAACAGACAGTGGAAGACCCCAGTGGAGCCCCGAAGGCCATGAAAAAGAGGACTCGCCCACTCTCTCTCCGAAGGCCACTCACCCTCATATTTGGGGCTTGTAGTGTAATGGCCATTCTCCCCCAGGCACAGTGTGGGCTTTCTTTGTTCATGTTGTCCTCCCGTTGCTTTTACTGTGAGGGGAAAAACCCCACTCACTTTCCAAGAACAGGTTCAATGTCACCCCCAGCCCCCATAATTCTTCTTTAAGGCCAAGTCCAGCGAGTCCTTCGCAATCCCAGGTGCTCTATCGGTATCAATCATGAGAACGTCTCATGGTGATTGCAGTGAGTTCCTGAAGGGGAAGGGCTGGACCTAAATCATCCTTCTGTACTGAGCACAACCTCCTGGCAAACACGCTCAATACTCCACTGTGTAGTTCCGACTTCTCATTTCCCAGACAGGCACCTGAGAGAGAGAGAGAGAGAGAGAGACAGAGAGACAGAGACAGAGACAGAGACAGAGACAGAGAGACAGAAAGAGACAGAGACAGAGACAGAGAGGAGATGAACAATGGCCTCATGTGTTTATTGTCAGGATTATTTCATGGAAAATGGAGTGTACTCGGGAGGGGGGGGATAGGCTGTCTTTAAAGTCAAAAAGAGGAATCCCAGTGGGGTTGCACATCTATAATCCCAGTAATCAAAATACAGAGGCTAGAAGGACATAAATGAGAGGCCAGTCTGGATTCCGTAGTGAGACCCTATCTCAAAAGCAGCAAAGGCTGGAGTGTAGAGTGTTTGCCTCGCATGTACAAAGCCCTGGACTTACCCTCAGCACCACATGAAGTGGCTGTAGTGGTGCACACCAGCGACTTCAGTTCTTGGGAAGCAGAGGCAGGAGGACTTAAAGTTCACGGCCATCCTTGGCTGCAGAGTGAGCTGTGTCTTATTTCTTTTTTTAAAATGTGACCCATGGAAGGGAGCATGAAGGAAATGAGGGGTGAACACAGAATGGAGAGAAGAAGGAAGTTCCTCTCGCAAAATTGAGAACTCTCTCTGCAAGCCCAATTGCTAGCTCAAGATTCCAGAAGTATCTGCTTCAGAGACTCCAGGGTGGAGCCTGGAAGGTGGTGGTCCACAGCCCTGCAATGTGACAACTTCTCCTAGGATCATTGATGGCTTTACCTTACTTTAGGGATTAAGGATATCTAAGGTTAAGGCAATAACGCTGAAAGAAGAGAAAGATTAAAAATGTAAGATGAAGATAGAAGAGAGTTGGTGGATTGGTTGGTTGTACTGATTACACTCAGGGCCATTGCTAGAGGATATGGCTTAGGGAAAAAAAAATAAGCATAGCTTTCCCTTATGGAACAAAAGGGGGAGGGAGACTTTCAGAGTGACCGCCAGGCTGTTAGAACTCTCCCTGCTATAACCCTTTCCTCTAATCAAGAGTAAGTGGTATCACTTGATAAAGACACACAGAGCAGGTGGCAAATGCAGAAAAGGATCCTTCCCTGAGGAACAAAAGCATTTCCATGGGACAACACACAGACCAGTCAGGCAGCAAAGGGCCAGTGGATTCAGTTGGAAGGCACCATATTTCCTTGCCTGATATCTCACTTAAATGCCAGGAGGGACACAGGCCTCTATTGGCTACAGCAGAGAGTTCGAGATGGGAAAAGTCAGATTGGGATAAGTCCTTTCTTCCTTCCTTCCTTCCTTCCTTCCTTCCTTCCTTCCTTCCTTCCTTCCTTCCTTCCTTCCTTCCCTCTCTCTCATAAGAAGGTCTCAAGTAGCTCAGGCTGATCTTGAACTTATCCTCCTGCCTCTCAAGTGGTGAGATTACAAGCATGCACTGTGAAACCTGGCCCTCTTTCTCTCTTCGTGCTCCAGTCAGGTAGTAAACAACGTTCTCCAAGTTGTGCTCGCTCCCACCATGATGGTCTCGGCCACCACTCACCCAAAGCAATGAGGCAAAGCCATCATAGACTGAAGCCTTCCAAACTGTGAGCTAAAACGAACCCTTTCTCTTTATAAATTGATTATTCCAAGCGCCTGCTGCAACAAGGGAGTGCTGACTAACAGGAAAGGTGAGTTCTTTTTCTCCTTCAATAGAGACACCTGCTGTCTCCTGCCCTAGACCTGGGAGCTCCTGCTTTCCGTGTCTGTGCTTCTCACCAGTACCTTACTTACTCTGTTTGCCAGACTTCATTGTGATGTGACTTATGCCATCCCACCCCCACCACACCCCCACCACCCAGATCACAAAGAGTCATCTGGGGAATTCTGGACCTCCAGAATCGCCCAAAGCAATTCTCATGATTGGTCTCCCCACAGACCTCTGTCTCCTGTTGGCTCTACTTCTCTAGATAACCCTAGAGAGCAGACATTCCTTGTGCTTAAATCTTGTCTGTGGATCATACAACTAAGCCCAATTTGCAAAGTAAATAAAAAAACAAACACCAAAGCAAGAGAAGTCAGCATTGAGCTCTAATGGACTAGAGGGTGTTCTGCAGGAAGCAAGTCTCCAGCACAAACATGGCTGATACTGGGGGGGGTGTGCTGCCAACTTTCCTCTCCAGAGAGGGGGAGAGAGAGAGAGAAGGAGAGAGAGAGAGAGAGAGAGAGATCCTTACTTTGTAACCTTTACTGGTGCAAGTACCCTCATGATGGACCTGCTGTTCTGACTGTAAGATCTGACTCTTAGAATGCCTGAAATATTAATGAGAGGCTCTGGTCAGCCAGAGCAGGTTGATACTCACATGGCTGCTTTACAGTTGAATGTGGGTACTCTTGAACTTGTCTGGTGCACTTTACAATGTGTGAGATGTTGGTGACTAATTTGTCCAGTCCCTTCTGTTTTTGTTTCCATGAACCCTGTGCTTTGCAAGGGTCACAGTGATGAGCTGTGTGATAAATCCCTCCCCGTTCCATCATCATCATCCTGAGACAAAGGACACTTGCTAACCAAAGCCGTTTCCTTTCAAAATCCACATCGGAAGGGTTTAGCTTCCCTGTGATCTTTCCTGGGAACTCACTTAACTCCACAGCAAAGCCCGATCACCTAGTCACCTCCAGCTACTGGCAAGATTGAAATGTAATGTGTGTGGCCTTCCAGCCTCTACAGAAGCAGCAAGGGGATGGGAGAGGATGGATATGTGGGGCCTCTGTATGCACTGTGTAAATGGCCCCATGTCTGGGGACTAAGCTTGAAAAGATGGAATAGAGAGTAACATACAGACAGTTCCAGTTCCTGATGGATGTACCGTTCTGGGGTGTGTGTGTGTGAGTGTGTGTGTGTGCTTGCACACATGCACATATATACATGCATATACATGACCTTTGGCATACTCAGGTAGAGGCCAAAAGTCACTGGGTGTCATTCTTCAGGAGCTGCCCCCCTCTGTTGTTTGGAAACAGGGTCTCTCCCTTGTCTGAGGCTCCTCAAGCATCTTAGGTTGTTAGGTTAGCAACTGCTTCACTTCCTCTGTGCTGGGATTAAGCCTGCCCAGTTTGTTTGTTTTTTTTTGCTATTTGTTTATTAACTCAGTTAGATCCAACTCAGGCCCTCCCTTGTGAAAGCACTTTGCCAACTGAACTCCTTCCCAGTCCTGCAGGCTCCTTTCTCTTGTGTCCTTCCACAGAGTCCCTAAGGACAGTGTCATTTTTCTGAGATAATCACTTCCTTTGGTCATGGAAAGTTTTCAGCATACCAGTATGTGGTGGGCAGGTTCATGGCAGTCTGGGTTTCTTCGGGGGGGAAACTTCCCTGTCTTGTGCAGTTTCCTGCCTTTTTAATCACAGTGTCATGGTAGGTGAAATCCGTCATCCGGGTTTACTCAGCGGCCGTGTGCCAGGCAGGGCTCTGAGCACTGAGATTCTAGAGTTAGCAGGCAAACAATGCCCAGGCTGATGTCAATTACACAGTAGTACATGCAGGGGCGGCAGAAGAAGGGCAGTGAGGAAGTGACCCAGGGAAGTGCTAGCTCAGCTGATGGAGGAAGGCTGGGAGAGGCTGGGGAAAGCTAGAACACTCTGCATACATCTAGGTGTAGGATTGCCAATCGCCTTAAAGCCATCAGAATTGAGGCTGCCCTCAGTACCTGCTCAAGATCGTATCTTATTATAATTAGTATTGTTTTGGTTACAGATCACTGTGGTCATTTTAACCACCGGTGGTGTCGTGGGCATTGCTGGACACCAGGACACAGCATCAATCCCATGTGCTGTACCCCGTTCACCTCTATGAAGGAGAATGCCACCAAGCTCAGAAGGCTGAGTGCAGACTTGAGTGTGACAGGCACAGAGAAGGACACAGATAGGCCTTCCACGTGTTACCATGGGACCAGGCCCTTCAGGAACAACGTCAAACTACTTGATGTTAGGAGCAGAGGGGTGCTCGTGCATGCATGCCTGTGCTTGTGCATGTGTGTGTGAGTGTTTATGCATTTGTGTGTGTGTGTGTATGTGTGCATATGTGACTATGTATGTATCTGTGTATGAGTTTACGCATTTGTGTGTGTGTGCATGTGTGCATATGCACACATATATCAGTATTTGTGTGCATTTATTTATGCATTTGTGTGTGCCTGCATGTGATCCCAGGGCTCCAAGAGTGTAAGGGCTGCTTCTACACCTCCTGTGCAGCAAGAAACAGGACTTAGTCATTGGTCCTTAGTGCAGAGCAGCTGTTCTAAGAGCTCAGGGAGGGAAGGGTCAAACTTCAGAGATAAATAACACTCCATTTGAATCCAAGGACTCAGAAGCTGATTGGGGAGGGAAGCACCCCTTCCCCAAATGTGGGGATCAGGTAATAGCTAGCTGAGATGAGCTAGTGTCTTTGAAGGTGATCGCTCTCTCTCCATGCCTCCACTCACATCTTCCCCACTGTCCCCACCGTCCCCACAGTCCCCACCCCATGCTGAATGGGGCTGTAGTGCTGGCTCCCTGCCCTCCTCACCTCTGGCCTCACCACCCACCTGGCCTCTTGCTGTCACTGCGACTGCTGAGTTCTGTCATCTGAGCCCCTAATTTAATAGGTTTGTCTCATTATTTTGATTAATCATATTAACTCATGTTAATTAAGAGAGAGATTTAAGCGATGACAGAGGTTAATGGAATTGGCCCGTGTTCTTCTCTGGCTTTTGTTGGGGGCACTGACAAGCATGGGGGGGGTTGGAAATGGGAAATGGAACATCAGCGGGAAAAGGCCAGGGAAACCCGGGGAGTCTGCAAAGAATGAGGAGAAAGGTATCAATGAAGAGATCTGCTATCAGTCGGAGTTTCCTTCTAATTGAACGTCTGATTTTATTAATGATGGGTTTATAAAGTCCTTAAGAAAAGAATTTTGTCAGCTCAGCATTAGCTGTGAAAATTAATGCAGGAGACATCATTGAAATGATCCTTTTATTTGTCATCCCTAAGGTTTGTTCCATTCTGGAACTCCTGTATCTGAGGCAGAGATGGACGGTCGGATGGACGGAGCACCTCAGGCCCTGGCTTGCAATCAAAAGCACACATACTTCTGCTCACACTCTCTTCCGGTTTCAACTTCAGTCCTCCTACCCACTTAATCTTGATGGCAGTGTTGGGAGGTCTCTTGAAAGGGGAGGAAACTCGGAGATGATTGGCCACTTATCCAAGGTCTCATGGTCTGCAAATCATGAATCCAGTAGCCAACCTGGCCCCTGGCATCCACACAACAATCTTGGTAGCCATGAACCATGTGGAGAAATATCACTGGAACCAAGGGTCGTGTGTGTGTGTGTGTGTGTGTGTGTGTGTGTGTGTGTGTGATCACAGTGACTAAGCTATGATATCCCAGCCCAGGATCTGTAGGAATGGGCCTTCTGCTGGAGAGAAAAGGAGCAGATGAGCAAAATCCTTGCTAGATTAAGGTTTCTAGAGTGGACTCTGCCCTAGCTGCCAAGTTCTTTCCTTGTATATACTCTGTTTTCATTATCATAACAAAATACAAAGTATAGTCTCTGGTGAAGACCCCATGCCAAACGACAGGAACACACATCGAAAAACAGGAAGCAGAACAATGACTGGTTTGGAGGTTTTGTTTATTTTTATGTGGTTTTTTTTGTTGTTGTTATTTGTTTGTTTGTTTTGGTTGGTTTGAGATTAGGGGAGGAGTTCTCAGTCTACCGCAAGAGCTACTTTAATACATCCCAACTACACAGCTCCACTGACCTAAGGACCTCCCATGAGACCCCTTAAAAGGTCCTACCACCTCTTATGCCACTATACTGGGGACACATAGACTTCTGGAGGACACAGTCCATACCGTTCCCCATCTTGGAAGTGGTTCTGGAGCTGGTATTACCAGCTGAAGCTCTAACCCTGAGTACCTGTAAGAGTAATTTCACTTGGGAATAGAGATGTGAGATCAGACTAAACTGGTGATCCCTAATCTGACTGCAGAGGCAGAGGCGCAGCCATAGAGAGAATGGGGTAACATGAGGACCAGAGGTTGGGGGGAGAGATGGGAGCTATGTTGTTGTAAGCCAGGGGACAATGAACGGAGGTTGCAAGAAGCTGAAAGAGACAGGGAAGCAGCCACCAACAGAGATTTCAGAGAGACGGTGGTTCAATAGAGGCTCTAATTTTAGACTTCAACCTAGAACAAAAAGAATAAACGTCCATCATTTTAACCTACTGTGGTGTGTGATAGGGTGGCTGTGAGACTGGACCATCCTTGGATTGGGAGTGGCATGATACACGCTGGGAAGTGGTCACGTCTGTGGTGGTTAGCTAGGAACCACCGACAGTACCATCAAACAAACTGTGGTAAGCAGAAGAAAAATGTGACAAGACGCAGAGAGATGGTGAAGCTGCCTGCCTTCTCCATCTTCCCTCCTGAGTGGAGTTACTCATGGTGCAACTGGACAATTGTTTTGTAGGTGTTGTTTGGTTGGTTGATTTTGTTTCTTTGTTTTTAAATAAAGGAATTGAGCAAGAGCTCTTTTTTTTACCTAAATATGCAGCACTTCCAGTAACCCTCCTCCCTCTCTGTAGTGTCCACATGTGCGTTTGGTTGTATTGTGCTCATATATGTTTATGTGTAGCTTATGTGTGCAGATACCCACCACAGGAGTCAGACGAGGGCATCAAACCTCTTGGATCTGGAGTTATAGGTGGTTGTGAACCCATGTGCATTCTGGGAACTGAACTCCGGGTTGAAACTCTTTGCTTGGTTTCTTTCTGTCTCTTTGTGCATCTCCTGCTCTGTCTGCACTATGCTCCACGCTCCACGGAATGATCGCTTCCCTCTCTCGGTACCACCATGTCTGTTTCCTGAAGGCTTAAATGAGCTGTTTCACACAAACTTTGATTTCTTGGTTGATTTTAGTAGGACAAGTTGTGTATAAGTTAATTACACCAGGATCCTCCTGGTCACTGCACTGTGAGTTTCCATACCAGTGATGACATGATTACCACTGATCACAGAGACTTGCTGTACATACAACTGAGTTTGACTCTATGAACAATCACTGTATAAGTACTCCTGACCTAACCTCCTGACTTAAAAGGGTTCCTTTCCTCTTCTCCAGCTCTCCCTTTGAGTGACTGGAAGTGAGACCTACCCATGTGATAGAACTGTCATAGTGGATTATTGAACCTCTGGAGAAGGTTCATTGGAACTTCTGATTTGTATCAAGTTACAGAGGAGTTGCAGGTACCTCGAGGTATCTGAAGTGGAGGCAGGCTCCTCGGACTGAGCCCTTTGTTACTGTGTTTGTGTTAATTCTTTGTGGTGTCAGAATTGAGTTAAATTGCAGGACATTCAATTGGTGCCTACAAACACTCGAAGAATATACTCGTGTGGTGAGTCCACATTTCGATGTCAATAGTGACATCCTAAAACATCATTTTCCCTTTATTATTCATTCCAGGAACAGAAGTGCATTTTTTTTCTAAGACAGGCTTTCTCTGTGTACCCCTGGCTGTCGTGGAACTCACTCTGTAGATCAGGCTGGCCTTGAACTCAGAGATCTGCCTGCCTCTGTCTCCCGAGTGCTGGGATTAAAATCCTACTCCCTCAGATGATTCAGAAGTGCAACTTTGGTCTCATGGTCCTGCTAGTTCAAGGAACTGGTTTAAAATGAAAGGACCTTATAGGTCCTGAGCAGTTTCTATTTAAGAATTATCGTCTTAGGGAGTATGTCATAGAGTACAAATTTAGCCTCTTTCTTCCATCATAGTGCCTAACCCTAAAGTTCCTAACCTAAAGACTCTGAAAATGTCTATTGAATAGTTTCTGTAGCTCTCCCAAGAATCTTCACCCTTTGGACGTATACTTGCTGTGTTAGTATTTTCCCTTGCTACAGCAAAATACCTGAGGCTGGATATTTTACATCTAACTGCCTGTTTATGCAGTTCTGAGGATCAGACTCAGGACTTTGTGCATGCCAGGCAAGCACCCTATCAAATGAGCCACCTCCCCAGCCCAAATCTTGTTCTTTTATAATAAATCCTCTCACGGGGAGCTAACTAGGGTTCCTCAAGCATTACTTCATTGTTTCCAAGGACGGTGTCCCAGTGACCTAATAATCTACCTGTAAGGCTCATCTCCTAAAGATGCTACTACTTTGCTGGGCATGGTGGTGCACACCTTTAAACCCAGCACATCAGAGGCAGAGAGTCAGGTGGATCTCTGTGAGTTTGAGCCCAGCCTGGTCAACAAAGAAAGTTCCAGGGACAGCCAGGACTCTGTTACACTGAGAAACCCTGTCTCCTGAAAATCACCCCACTGAGAGCCAATGTTCCAGTCTATGAACCCCACAAGTATTTGGGGATTGGCTCAGTTGGTAGTTCTCAGCCTTAATTCTACATTAAATTCACCTGGATGGCATTTATAAAATACTGATGCCCCAGACATGCTGATTTATTGGTCAGACATGGAGCCTCAGTATCCATATTTTATTAAGCACCCCAGGGGGATTAGAAGTGGAGCCATTGTTAGGAACTAGTGCACTCAATAGTAATGTGGCCTCTCTCGCTACCATGGAAAAAAAAACGTGGATTCACGGTGGCAACAGAGAGATCTGCAGGTCAATAATGAGTGGAAAGAAAGTGTCTTAATGGCCGGCACTCTTTAAGTCCCACTCAAACTTCTGGGTTTACATTTCAGCCTAGCATATAGTATGGGGGATGGAGGTGGGGGGCTGGGCTAATGTTTCCAGAATCAGCCATGCAGCCTGAACAAGTCACTCAGCCTCCCTGAGGCTCCCTTTCAGCACCAGAGCTGGGCTGAGGGGCTGAAGCAATTGACTAGCTCAGATGAGAGACTGGTTCTTCTGTCATTTGTAAACCTTGTAACCCGGCAGCCACCCTAATCTCTCCCAGGGGAGGCTTTCTCATTCAGAAAGTAGAGATTTGAAGCCCTAAGGCTTGCTGTGAGATTTAAGTAGAACACTACAAGCAAAACACTTAGCCAGGACTGGCTGGCCTTCATTCACCCAGTGCCAGCAGTCAGCCTAGACTCTTCCCTCCTTTCATGCCCCAGTGCTCAGGTGGAGAACATTTCCTGGCTCTGGGTGCCAGACATTTATTTGCCAAACTGTTCAAATAGGAGACATAAAATATAAAGTAGCGGATGTAAAAGGGCTTGCTTAGCCTGCCTCAGTATCTTGCTCTGTTGAGAACAGCCTATCTGACCTGTGTGCTCTGAAATCCTGGGGGCTTGATTTTAGGTGTCTCTTGAGTTCCTATACAAGCTTCTCTTTGGTTTCTCTTTTATGTATTTGAAGCTGAGGTGGGGGGGGGGAGCATGAAAAATTGCTCTTGGAGACCTGACCAATCAATCCGCTGTTAGAAAAGAAGAACAGGGGCTGGCAAGATGGCTCAGTGGGTAAGACCACTGACTGCTCTTCCGAAGGTCCTGAGTTCAAATCCCAGAAACTAACTACATGGTGCCTCACAACCACCCGGAATGAGATCTGACGTCTGAAGACAACTACAGTGTACTTATTTATAATAATAAAATAAATCTTTGGGCCGGAGGGAGCAGGGACTGAACAAGTGGGGCTGACCGGAGTGGTCACTCCGGGTTGACCAGAGCGAGCAGAGGTCCTAAAAATTCAATTTCCAACAACCACATGAAGGCCCACAACCATCTGTACAGCAGCAATGTGCTCATATACATAAAGTAAAATAAATAAATCTTTAAAAAGAAAGAAGAAAGGAATAAGACCCTGGTAGTACACAGGCATTGGCCCTGGTCAAGGGGGCTCAGGTGTGCCAGTTCCAGGACAAGAGCACGGGAGAGCTGGCCCTGGCACCTGTTTGCCACAGGTGGCCTGGGTGTGGAGTGATGCCCTCCCCTCCTCATGCCTCCTCCCTTGCTACTTGCAGTAGTCCAGAGATCTGGCCCTTAAAGCATGAGAGCTTGGAGAGCTAGCCCTGCTCCCTCACTGGCTGTAGCTCTTGGGAGAGCCTGGCCTGCACCTTATTTGGGCAACACACTGGGCAGCACATGGAGCTGGCCCTGAGGGTGGTATAAGATCAAGAACACAGCCTCTTGCCCATGGTGGCACTGGGTAGCCTGAGCTGGAGCAGTGCTGGAGAGCTCATCCTGGCGGTGAGGATGAGGATGAGCTACCACTCAGGAAGCTCTAAATCATCTGTGAATGCTTGGGACTCATGGAAAGGCCCGTCCTGCTGATCCAAAGTGGCAGGTTCTCCACAGGTTCTCCACGACACAGGGTAACCACGGGATCACCGGGAGGATCCAACGCTGACGGTGTCACAGAAATCAGAGACCTGGAACAAGACCAATGCCTCATTGCAATGAACATCTGCCAGGGAAGATGTGTGGACAGAGATGTACTGTGGGACCCATTGTGATATACTACAGCTTCCGTGTGTGTGTGTGTGTGTGTGTGTGTGTGTGTGTGTGTTTGTGTGTGTGTGTGTATTTTATTGGCAGGGAGGTTGCAAGCGAATGGTATGAGTGGGACTGACGTGCATGATGTGAAACTCACAAAGAATCAAAAAAAAAAAAGTTTTAAAAAAATAGCAGAAGCAAGACAGAGGAGTGACTGACCACAGGTGTCTCTCCCCTGCCAAAGCCCTTCACTGTCCCAGTCAGTCCTTAGACTTTCCATTCACTGACTGCCCAGGTCCAAGAGGAAGGAACTGTGAGGGAGGCCGCCTTTCTGTTCTGAGTTCAGTAATTTCTTTAAGTGGCCTTTGGAATCTACTTTGTTCTGTAGAGAAGCTGAGCTCATCAAATACCCCCAAGCATTTTAAACAGAATTTATGAGTGTCATATATTTTATTTCCTTCTTTAACACAGTATGCCAGTATCTTGAGTTAACAAACAGAACCTTCCCAAATATGCAAATAATTCTCAAAAACCCCTCTGTGCTGGAGCTAGCGAGGCGCACTTAAAATTTTCTTCAATGTTCTTCTATCTCTGCACAATGTTAAACCCTGAGCCAAAATCAAATCTTCCAATTTCTGTTCCAAGCTGGAGTCGGATGTCGGCACTCTCTGCCTTTTGTTGCTGCTTCTCTAATTTTTCAAAAATAGAATTTTGCTTCAGAAATTTGGCTAGCCTAGAGCTCAATATGTAGACCAAGCTAGCCTTGAATTAGAAGCAATCCTCCTGTCTCAGGCTCTCAAGTTCTTGGATTACAGGCACCCAAAACCATGCCTGGCTGAAAATTGTCACTTTGCATGTATATGTGTACATTTGTATACATGTGTGTTTGCATGTGTGTAAAGGCCAGAGGCCAAACTCAGGTCCCATCTACTTTTTGTTTTTGTTTTTGTTTTTGTTTTTGTTTTGTTTGTTTTGTTTTTGTTTTTGTTTTTGGAGGCAATGTCTCTTACTGAAGAGCTAAGTGATTAGGTTGGTATTTCATTAAGTTTTGATCCACCTCAGAGTTGTATTATATATGAGGTCCCCTGACAGACACGAGAAAAAAATTGAGGCACAGAGAGCTCAAATTGGTGGCCAAATCAGGATTTATTCAGTTGGCTAAATTGCTAGTAATGTTCTTTTGGTTTGGTTGAAATTACTAAGGATTGAACCTAACACCTCATGCTTGTGCAATGGCTCCACCACAGAATGACAGCCCCTGGCCAACTGCCAGTGGTCTCTTCTATCACATTATAAATGACATAGGCATGTGGAGCGTTTCATGACTATTTAAGTCACTGCCCTGTTGACCGAAGCTTGTGCTGTGAACCAGGCTCCTACCCTGGTGCTAACTATAGTCTAGGCAAGTGATGTGGGCTGCTGCCCAAGAGTAAGGAGAAGGCACTGTGGGAAATCAGAGATAGTGAGCTGACCCCTGATAGGGGAGCAAGAGGTTTCTTGGTATGATGGTTAGTGGGGTTTTGGTTTGTGTGTGTGTGTGTGTGTGTGTGTGTGTGTGTATGTGTGTTTTATATGCATGAGTGTTGTGCCTGGATGTATGTCTGTGTATTACTTATGTGCCTATTGCCTTCAGAGGTCAGAGATGGACATCAGATCCCCTGGGAGGGGGTTACAATTGTTTGTGAGCTATTGGTAGGTACTGGAACTAGAACCCAAATCCTCTGGAAGGGAAGCCAGTGCTCCTAACCAATCAGCTGTCTCTCCAGCCCCATAACAGTTAATTTTCAACTTGACACACATTCTAGAATTCCTTCAGATGAGCATCTTAATGAAGAACTGCTATGTCAGGTTGATGTGTGTGTGTGTGTGTGTGTGTGTGTGTGTGTGTGTGTGTGTGTGTGTTAACTGAGTTAATTAAAGTGGAAAGCCTCACTCTGGATGTGGGCGGCACCATTTCATGGGCTGGATGCTGAACTGAATGAAAGGGAGAGAGCCAGCTGTCTTAGTTACTTTTCCTATTGCTGTGAAGAAATGCCATGACCATGGCAACTCATAAAAGAAAACATTTATTGGGGATTTCAGCTTCAGAGGGTTAGAGTCTGTGACCATCATGACAGGGAGCATGGGAGCATGCAGGCAGGCAGGCATGGTGCTGAAGCAGTAGCTGGGAGTCCACGTTGTCACAAGGCTGAGAGAGCAAGTACATCAAATGAGGCATCTCCTCAAGAAGGCCACATCTTCTAATCCTTCCCTGGCAGCTCCACTCACTGGTGACCAAGAATTCACATATACGAGCCTTTGGGGGTCACTCTCATTAAGACCACCACAGCAGCTCAAGCCCCGCAAGCATACCCACATGCATTAGTTCATGTATCCAGCTATACATGTGTGTGACCAATTCCCCCACGCCTCTGCCACTCTCATTTTCCTACAATGACAGTCTGCAACTTGGAACTGTTGCTAAAACAAATCCCTTTCCCCTTGAGCTGCTTTGCCGGAGTGTTTTATCACAGCCACAGAAAGAGAAGGAGGACACCGAGCTTAGGCCTAGAGGACGGGAAACCAACTAGGCTGAATTTCCCAACTCCTAATAGGGTTGAGAAGGGGTTGCAGTCTGTGGCAGGTTTGTTCTCAGTGAGGCTGTCTACTCTTTGGGGGAATATATTGGCATGATGAAGAACAGGAGAAGAAAGGGGATGGAAACCAGAGAGAGAACAGAGTCTAACAGCCAGGCCTTAACTTCACAGACCACCCTGGCCACTCGTGTGCCCATGGAAGAGGGCGCAGTGGATCTTAATCCCCTTCCCATCCATTCCTCTCCCCCACTCCAGCTCACAGCTCTTGAGCCTCTAAATGCTCAGCGCTGAGCTAGATGTAGCCCAAATCTATATCTGTCCACTAAGAGCCCAGGACAAGACCTAGAGAGAGTGGCCACCCATACCCATTAAACGGCTGTCTGGTGAGATTCCCTAGTGGACAAAAGTGCTTGCCACATAATCCTGACACCTGAGTTGGATCCTTGAAGCCTATGGTGAAAGGAGAGAATTAACTTCTAAAAGTTGTCCTCTGTCCTCTTCATGTACAATATGACATGCACACACACACACACACACACACACACACACACACACACACACACAATTTAATTTTTTCATAGAAGGGGGTAAGAGCTGAGTGTGGTGTGTACACTCTTTTAATCCCAACACTCAGGAGGCAGAGGCTGGTGGATCTCTGTGAGTTTGAAGCCAGCCCATTCTATGTAGCAAATTTCAGGCTAGCCAAGGCAGGGGAGATGAGGGCTGGAGAGGCGAGCTGGAGGGAGGATTCAGGTTTGGTTCCTAGCTCCCAAATGGAAGCTCACAACCATCTGAATGTCCAGTTCCAGGAGAGCTGGCACTCTCTGGCCTCTGAGGGCACCAAGCACACATATGGTACACGTACATACATGCAGGCAAACATACACACGAAAAATATTTTTTAAATAAAAAGGATGAAGCATTAAAGAGCCACAGTCTAAAGGACAAAGGCCTTTTTGTTTGTTTTATTGTTGTGTCTCCAGTAAATATGTGCATACGAAAAGCTTGCACCCCATTGCTGCCTCTGAGGTGCCTCTTTGACCTAAAATACTCCTTAAGAACTTTGTGCTCGCAAAGTTCTCATGCAGATACCTGCTGGTTTTCAAGCCTCATTTGTCAGATAGATAAACACACACACACACACACACACACACACACACACACAAGCATGCATGTTTATTAAAAAGGTCTCCACTCAGAAAATAAATGAGGAAGAGATGTCAAGAGAGGCTTATCAACGGAGATCTCACTATCTTTCGAGGGACCCAACCACTGACTGCAAAGAGATAAGCGAGGAGAGAAGCTGAGATAAGTGAAAAGGGGGCCATAATTTACTCTGCGTACGGCTGGGTGGTGCTGGGTGCCCGGTATCCTCTCTGGTACAGTTCCTTTATTCTGTTCTTGAGCCTTCTCCTCCCTGACTTAGGGGTGCCCATGTGTGCCAGCTCTGTGAGGTGTCCTTGGTCCTGGCCCACCCGTGGCTGGTCCTGGCTGGTCCTGTGGGCACGCAACCTCGCATGGATGTGGGCAGCATCCATGATCCACCGAGCCCATCCATATGCATGTCTGTATCCTGGCTGCTGTCGACATCATTCATTTCCCAAACCAGCATGCATTCATTTTCATAACTTTTTGTTCCATTACAATATTAATGGGACTATCAATGGGAAAGGACAAGGGAAGCATTTTTAATGTTTATCTGACAGTTGCAAATTTCACTTGAGGTTGTTTACTGGGATCTGATTGTTGGCAGAGAGGAGCAGGAGAGGCGGCAAGATTAATGGGATCACGGGGAAAGGAGATGTATTTATGGGCCTTCTGAACACCATCTAAGAGTAATAAAAAGTCCTACAGCACCCTTCCCCAAGTGAGACTTAAGAAGTTTGAAACACGGGGAAATGAGGGATTGTTTTAATTAACTTCCATCTAACGCAGGTGGCCTACTTAGAGTGAATCATGTTGCATTTGTGTCTCTGTCCATTAAAAATTAGACACCCTCTCCCATCCCTCCCCATACCCTCTTCTTCTTCCCATCGTCCTTATTCTCCAGGCCTCTGGCACCGAGCTGCTGTCACTCCACTTTGTCACACCTTCCCCATCTTTCTTAAATTCCTTTATAGTCTCAAGGAAGGAGAGCGTTGGTTGTGGCCTTTGACCAGGATGATGGGGCTCAGGAGAAGAGAACAAGAGTCCGAGACCACTATGATGGAAAAGGAAGGAGATTCTTGGCTTTGGATCAGAGAGAAAGGCTGAGCACCAGAGGCCTTCACCTTGTTCCTGGATGCTTTGACCTGAGCTGAGGGACCTGTGGTCCCCAAGAGCCCTAAGATGGAATGAAGGGATTGAGGTATAAGGAAAGGCCCATCGATTAGCCTTCAAGGGGAGAGCCTTTTACTAGGCCCAGATCCTGGGAACACTGACCATGGTCAGGCTCATGGTGTCCTCTTTTTTGCTGAGGTCCTCAAGTGAGATGCTAGTCCAACAAAAGGATGTCCAGTCGAATCATGCTTTAGTGTAACTCCTAAATAAGACACATGACCCAAACTGATACTTGCTGTCTGCCTGAAATCCAGACTTCTCTGGATGTCCTTTATTTCTAACTGCTAAATTGGCAGTCTCCACAGAGCGAGAGTCCCCACCTACCACCATTCGGAGGGTCCCCAGTGCTGCTGTGAGTCGTTGGCTTTTCCATCTGGAATCACTGGTCTTGTTGTTTGTTTTCCTTCTCTGACCTCAGTTTCTACACCTGCTAAGTGGGGATAATAGCATCGCTCACTTTTAGGAATTCACTGAAGTCAAGTGAAAGGAAGCATCATGCTTCTCCCAACAACAATTAGCCATCTTTCTCTGCAAAGGGCCAGAGTATTTCAAGACCTGGGGGCTGTTCATCTCTGCCAAGGTGCCCTGTAAGCAAATGGGCATGGCTGGGTTCCAGGAACACGGGGCTCACACCACAGCCAGGCTCTCCTCGGGGCTGCATTTGCTGAGTTTAAGGTCCAGTGTGTGAAGAGGGAGCACTACCAAGGATGACTGAGAGTCTTGGAAGAGGGAGCACTACCAAGGATGACTGAGAGTCTTGAGACCACTGTTCCAGGCGACATGGCCTGCGCGTCCAGAGAGTTTCTTTCTCGTAAACTACTGCTTCCCTGTGTTTGCAAACGCCTGACAGTGGGTGATCAGTCTTGTGTCTAAACAACCCTGGAAAGAGTCCTAGTGTCAGACCTCAGCCCTGAGTGCGAGACAGACATTTAGGGGCAGCTTCAGCTCTGATGGCCTGAACACCACACACCCTCCTCACATGCAGTGATGGTTTACATCTAATGCTATCAGGAGCTCCACGAGTCATGATCTGAGGGAGCTGGGCAGGAAGGAGGGTGCAAGCCTCTGGATCCCCCCTCCACTTCCTGTGCTCAGGGTTACGATGCATGAGATGGATGTATTTAACGATGTCCTGAGCGATGATCTTCATTTCCTGTGCTGAGGGCTGAGATGGTGACAACAGAGCAAGTAAGGGGCCAGAGAGATGAGGCCACAGGAAGAAAATAAATGCTCTTACACTCCAGAGGATCCCGTGGTACTGTAGCTACACGTTGCCACACCCAGGTTCTCCTTGCCTGGAGAAATGATTAGGAAACTGTTTTCCACATCCACCTTCCACCTTTGGGTACTCCAGGAACCTGGGTCCACGGAACATCAGCTGCCAGGTTTTCTAGAGTCACAGAGCTAATGTGACCCACATGCAGCCCCTTTCCTGTCCACAACAGGCTGTGCACAGGAAATAACTGGGTGTTTCTGGAGACCTTAGTCTTTACCCATCCCTGGATGGTTCATGGGCATTCTGCTTTTTGCAATGACAAAAGATGGAGCCTGTTGTCACGTGGTGGTTTGAATATGCTTGGCCCAGGGAGGAGCACTATTAGGAGATATGGCCTTGTTGGAGTAGGTGTGGCCTTGTTGGAGTGGGCATGGCCTTTCTGGAGTGGGTGTGGCCTTGTTGGAGTGGGTGTGGCCTTGTTGGAGTGAGTGTGACCTTATTGAAAAAAGTGTGTCCTTATAGGAGTGGGCAATGAGACCCTCCTCCTGACTGTGTCTTCTAGCAGCTTTCAGATGAAGATTTAGCTTCTCCTGCACTGTACCTGTCTGGATGCTGCCACACTCCCACTTTGATGATAAAGGACTGAACCTCTGAACCTGTAAGCCAGCCCCAATGAAATGTTGCCCTTCTAAGGGTTGCCTTGGTCATGGTGTCTGTTCACAGTAGTAAAACCCTAAGACCTGCCAGTTAGAACACAGCTCCAAAGTTGGATCAAGCTTCCAGGGCCCAAACCAGATGTTTTACTGGGCAGGCTCAGTTTCTTTTAGGTAAAATGGAATGCAGTTATATAATCCTAGGGGTTTGGGAGGTGTGATGGTTAATATCGACTGTCAGTTTGATGGGATCTAGAATCACCCCCCGGGGAGACCAGCCTCTGGGCATGTCTGTATAAGGAATTTTGTAAATTAGAGTAGTTGAGCTGGGAAATCCCATCCTAACGGTGGGCAGCATCATTCTGTGGGCTGATATCCCAGCATGAATAAAAGGGAGAAACTGAGCTAAGCACCAGCATCCATTTCTCTTTGCTTCCAGACTGCGGAGACAAGGTGACCAGTCCCAAGTGCTTCTGCCACTTGTTTCCCCAGTTATGACTGACTGTATTCTCAACAAGTCAAAATAAACCTTCCTTTCTTTCATTTGTGTCTGTCTGGTGTTTTGTCATATGTAGGAAGCCACGGTTTCTCCTTGAAGCTGAGGCGGCTATGTAAACAGCCGTGGTTTCTCCGTGAAGCCGCGGCGGCTATGTAAACGGCTCCATAGGCCGCCGAGGCTCCGTGCAGCCGTGGCTCCGAGAAGCTCCGGCTCCGAGAAGCCCGGGCTCTGAGAAGCTCGGGCTCCAAGAAGCCTCCAGCTCTCTGCCATTACAAGATGGCGGGGGACTGGCTGGCTGTCAGGGAAGAGAGCCTAGTGTGCATGTGCAGCTCTCTTTAGGCTCTCCTCAAGCAATAGCTCCTCCTGAACAGGCAATAGGCAAATGAGGCGCGGCTTGTTGCACCAATGAACGGGCCATATGCTAATGAGGTGTAGCTTGATGCGCCAATCCGCAACCACTACGACACCCTCCCCCTTCCCTGGGAGAGTATAGAAGCAGCAGTTCTGCTGCTGTCCAGGGTCCTGGGAATCTACTATCAAGGTGCTCCAGAATAAAGCTGACTGAGAAGATCCCGGTGGTGGCGTGACTTTCTTCTGGTCGAGGGAGGCGCATCGCAGTCATAGCAGTGAGAATGGCAGCTAACACATATTGTTTCAGATTTTAACTGAGGGTCCAACCCACTGCTAAGCACAGATCATGCTATTGGCTGGCTTCATGTCCTTTTCCCTTGATGCAAAGGTCATCTTGGCAAAGGTCTTATTCTGGTCATCTCCATGCCTGCCAGGCAGATGCCACAGCCCTGTCAGTTTGTCCCCCTACCCCATGCAGTGCAGTAGAAGAAGACAAAAGGGACCATCGAGCATCATGGGCAGCTCTCCACTCTGCAGACAATTAACTATGTGCCATAAACCATCACTGTTTTCTAACACCTCCTGGAGCCGGTATGGGGGTTCCAAGGTGATCAGAGGCAGGAGAGCAAGTGGAAGGTCTGAAGTCAGACCCCAAAGTCACAGCTACGTCCATCTTCACCCACCTGAGTGCCTTGGTAGCCTTTTCTGTGAAATGGACACAGAAGCAAACCTAGCTGAGCTCTCAGATCCATTGTGAGATGACTGGTGTATCTGTTGATATCCTCTCATTCCCTACACCGTGGTTTCATGAGCTCTTGGCACCCGCCAACCCAGCCCACCAGTGGTAGCATACAGAACTGAGGCTGCCTCTCCAGGAAGGGGTCCCTCCATGGTGGCTCTCAGATCACCTTTGTGCTGTCAGCACCATCCAGCTTCAGAAGTTGGCCCTTGCTGTAGCTGCTGCGCTTTCTCCCTCCTTGTTCAGGTCCTCCTCGTACTCCACACCAGGAGATAGATACCTTCTTCAGGATCCAGCTCCCATCCATTCTTTTGGGGATCAGTGGATTGTGGCCTCTGAAGACAAGTCCTGCTCTGGAGTCAGGAGGCCCCTGTTCACTAACCCAGCATTGCCCTCTGATAAACCTTTGTTCCCTAATGTCATCAAGGAAACCCACTCCTGCCTCCCCCAGATATCTCACTCTTGTGCTGAGCCTTAATATATATCGGAGAATGGTTCTTACCATGTGGATGTATCAGTTTACACACCCACTATCTTACAACATTGTCAGAGTCGGTCTGTAAATCAATGCGTGTGCAGTGGTAGCTCCTTTCTGAGGTCTGCATGTTGGGGTCTAGTCGTGGTTCTGTGTCTTCTGTTTCCTCCCTCTCAGGGTATCCAGACACCACCGAAGGATGAAGTGGAGTCCAGAATGGGTGGGGTCTGCAGGATCCTGGTCCAGGTGGGAGTGAGTTGGGGTGGGGGAGACCACCTCAGAGGATCTTAGTGTTACAGCTCTTTTAGACGAAGGCTGGCTTTGATGATCTTTAATGAATTTGGAGAGGGCTTGTATGAATACACTTTTTTTCAGGGCTGTGTGTGTTTGTATACACACATATACATATACATAAATACATACCTATATAATATGTATATATACATACAAACATACATAATATATATATATATATATATATATATATATATATATATATATATGCATATATGAACCTTGGAGAGTGGGAAGGGGCTTCTTCTTAGGGTGAAGTTTTATTGGCTGAGGCTTAACGTACTAGGATACCTCATTTGCATGGAGAAGCATTCAGGAACTTGAACCTGTAATTTCTCCAGGGATTAGGTGACATCCCTCAGATAGAGTGTGGGTTGGGCTCCCCAGATCAGGTGGAGAAGAGGAAGGCCTGGTAAGAAAAGGGAATCTTCCATTTTGCACTGACCTCAAGAAAGCTGTCCGGACATGGTAGACTACAACCTTAGTAGCAAGGTGTGACAGCTTTCCACCTGTATCAACTAAGCCAAGAGTTTGTCTCCTGTGCTTACGGCCTCTTCCTGTTTCCTTTTCCTGTTTCTATGGCTCCTTTTCGTGTCTTTTGCTCCATTTATTGGGCTGGTTTTCTGAGATTCACACACCTTCTTTATAGTCCATGTATATTTGTCTTCTTATGGCCACCTATGTGACTGACAAACATCTCAGTGTGTGTCCTTCCCTTCACCCCCATGATATGTGCATGAGCAGAAGAGCTCCATATGAAGGAAAACGTATCAGTCAGCCTCCTTACTGATTCTATTCTCTGCATATAGGGAAATCATTTTCTGCCTCACAAGTCACGGAGAAATCCTATTTCCTACCTGTTGCTCACTTAGGCTACTCTCTTCTCTAGGGAGCCATCCCTGAGGGCCTCACCCATTTCTTTCTCATCTTGGACTCCATTTACTTGCCTTAGCCACATGGGCTTTGAACAGGGACCTGCCATCATTGACTTCTAACTACAACTCCCACAATGCACTGGTGCACAACACTCCCTCTCCTCCATGGCCCCTTCCATTTTTTGGTCCCTTTGTCCTTAGTTCCATGGCAAAGAATTCTCAATGTTATCTGTACATCTCTCAGGACTTACTCTCTCACCGTATGCCTTCTTATTTTATTATTTTCCTGGGGCCCTGGCATCACTGCATTATTTATTTATTTATTTATTTATTTATTTATTTATTTATAGATAATATATTAAGTCCTAGTACAGAGGCCTGGCTGGCTTGAAAATTTCAGTGCAAACCAGGCTGGACTTGAACTTACAGAGATCCACCTGCCTTCTGTCTTCCAAATGCTGAGATTAAAGGCAGGCACCACCACATTGATCCCATTACCCTTTTTAAAAAAAAAAAAAAATTTTAAATTAAAATATAATTACATTGCTTCCTCCCTTTCCTTTTTCTCTCTATAGTGCCTCCCATCTCCTTTCAATTCAACCTCTCCCATGCCTCCCTCAAATTGATAGCCCTTTTATTTGATTATTATTGTTACATATAACACACACACACACACACACACACACACACACACGTTACTGTGTGTATACGGATTTTTAAAAGTTCCTCAGGTAATATTGTATGCTTTCCTGGTCTAAGAACTCTCTTGCTGTAGTTTTGTGACAAATGGCAGACACCAGTATCTTAAGCATAGACTAACATCTTCTTCTACCATGGCCTCTTACTTAAGATGGAAAGGGTGGGATTTGAAGTCCTCAGAAGGTGGTCTGCAAAGGGCCCACCCCTTCTCAATCACTGAGGCTACCATATTGCTGAGCTGAGGGAGTGGGAGGTTATGAGAGCTTTGGGGAGGAACGAGAGGGGGCTGGTACCATCTGTGAGGAAGACAAGGGGACAGAGGGAACACTTTTTGGAAAGAGCCAAAGTTTTTGACAGGGAATCTGCCTCCTTCCCCCCTCCTTCTCCCATCTGTTTTGGAGAAATGTAAATGTGTGGCGTTCCCAGGTGACTGGCCTGCGGGGGCCTCTTTGGAATTCTGTAAACTGGCCATCTGTCACCCTATAATAAATGATACCTATAAAAGAAAGTGATTATGGCGCTGATACGGGAAGAGGCATTTGTTTATATTCTTATAATATGTATCAGATTGAATAGAAAGTATCACTTACAATTGACAAATGGAGTGTGGTGTTGCTTGGGGAGAGACCTGGGGACACGGTGGCAGTGCTGAAGCCAGGTGTCAGACACCAGCTCGGCCTCGTGGGTTCTCAGAGCACCCCAGGTTCCTGAACATGGGCACCCCACTTTTCACCTTTTCTGGAGGTCTTGGCAATGCCTTGAACCACTATGATGTGGCTGGTATGTGAGAAAGGTCACATGTCCCTTCCTACTAGGGGAGAAGAGAGAGTGGCTCTGAGATCTGCACATAGCTGGGCTGGCTGCACTCTCCTGTGGTGGCTGCTTGACCCTCAGGTGCCTGTGTAGAGTACCCCACCCCCACCCCGATCTGGTCTCCTTAGTTCTAGGTGAAAGTGGATTTTCCAGGTCTCAGAACACCAGAAGCCAGTGTTTAGAGAGTACTGGTCACTTTTCATAACCCACAGGTTAGATAAGGAGAGCTTTATTCCCAGCCTTGGTCTAGAGTCACAGATCATCAGAAAGGAGAAGGCACACATTCAAGATTGCATATGAGGGGCGGAGGAATTCTTTACCTTCCTCCCTTGCAAAGTCCCTTGCTTGTGCTTTCTGCCCATCGAGGGTACACTTAGTGTCAACCTCCTGTTTTGACATTGACTGCATTTATATACACTTTTATAAGCAGTGTGTGTGTGTGTGTGTGTGTGTGTGTGTGTGTGTGTGTGTGAAGGTCAGACATTCTTAATCCAAACCTCCCAACCTGACTTTGTATGACTTACACGCACCACCCCAAAGTGTGTGAAGGTACACTTGGGCAGTGTGTAGAAGGTACATATGATATAGGTTAGGTATGTAAGGTGTGCATGAAATGGGTTATGCATATGAGGTATATGTGAAGCAAAGCTGAATTCCATGTTTAGACTTGGGACTCATGCCTAATCTATACCATTACATATGTACAAATATTCCAAAATCATGAAAACCATAAATTCAAAACACATATGGTTCTAAGCATCAAAGCTAAGGAGAGCCAACTCTATCAACATATGTCCTTATAGTGCTCAGCACCTGCCCGAGGAGGAGTCACTCTAATCATTTTGATGGTCCGAGTTCATCTTTGGTAGATTCCTCAGGAGAGATTCATGAGAACTTCAGGATTTTGTCTGTAACCATTATGCCCATATCAGTTTGTGTGAACAAAATCTTCCATTCACTCTTTTCTCCCAGAATGGCTTTAATTTCTTGCTTTTTAATTTTTTGGCTTTGTGCATAATTATGGCTTTTGAAAACTCTAACAGCCATGTCCCTTTCTTTTCCCCAAGTTGGCCACTTTACAAGGATTTGACTGAAGCCCTTTTCCGTGCCTCCTGTTCTGACTCGTGAGCTCTTGTCCTGTTTGGGGTGGGGGTGGGGAGAGGCGTGGTTAAGGTCAAGATGTCCCTCCTGCCTTTCTGCTCCAGACCTTGTCCATCTACTGTTTTCTTGATGGGATCAAAATGGCCACCTTTCTCTTTTAGAAGCCACCTCCTGCACTGTTAGCTCCAGTACTGACACATAAAACTCCACTGTCCCCCCCTCAACAGTCACCATACCTTGGAAGCCAACTAGCCAACCAGACTCTAGAACAAGCAAGGACCCTAAATTCAAGGTGTCATTTTAGTGAATTAAAATTACTATTGGAGAGGAGTGTTGGGGATCGTCCATGACACGACTTCAAGGTGCTTTGTGTCTTGAACAAAGAAGTAGGCAAAACATGGGAAAAGCTATAAGAAAAGGGTAGCTTTACCAAGTGAAAATAAAAGCAAAAATATCTTCTAGCAGGAATGGACTTGAGAAAAAGATGTGGCTTAAGGGCCTTCTTTTCTGGGCCCAAGGTCTTTAAGTACTAAAGGGAAGGGAGGGGTTCCTCGAGGGATGGATACTTCTTTGACTGACATAGGTGATTGGCTCTGTGGATTATGTAACTGCATTTTTAGTACATGTGCATTGTCTCATGATCCTGTTATAATCATATGCATGAGATTCCATCCATATGCATCAGTCCTAGGTCACCTTGGGACAATCTTCTTCCTTAGTGCACATACAGGTCTCTAGGGGAATCCTCTACTGGGTTTTATTCTCTGATTGGGTTCTCATTTTGCCTTCCCTCTAAGAATGGAGCAAGCAGACATCTGCAATATTAGCTGGTGGCAGCAGGCGGGTACCAACAGAAATCTGAGTTCTATCTACTGCGGCAGCCAGGGATGAAGACTTTGGGTGCAAAGGCAATCAGACCTCATCCAAGTAAGCAAAAACGTGAATGGGAAAGTAGGAATTCTGAGACTTTTGGTGACAGCTAGATGTCATCAGAGAGGTTGTGTATGTCACAGCTCTGAGCTCTCAGCAGGCTTCTGGGTGCCAGCTGAGAGACTGTTGGCAAGTGCTGCGGCATCCAGGATGACAACCGAAAGCAGTCCATTGCAGAACAAGTCTGCAGAGGTCGGGTCACTGGGGAGAGCAGCAGGACATGCAGGTCATTGGAAAGAAGAGCAAGAAAGACAGGTCATTAGAGAGAGCAGCCAGAGAATCGGGCCACTGAAGAGGCAGACTTCTGTCTCTGGCAGGTCTTGAAGACTAGGGCAGGAATGATGCGTCTTGAGCTTGAAGCAGTGGCCTACCTCCCCACCCCCAATGGCAGAGATAAATCCCTTACAAAGCAAGTAGGTGCAGCACCCCTGGGAGCTCTGAGCAAGTTTGGCTGCTAGGTGGCTTGTCTCTGTCTCCTCTGACAAGTCTCAGGAACAGTCTTCCTTCTCGGAAGCATCCAGAAGCTGGCTGAGAGCCACACTCCAGGTGGGAGCTGGAGATTAAAATCCTCTTTCTCTCTTTCCCCAAAGCATCTCACAATCTTGTTTATCTGGAGCCTGTATACCCTGCTATATAGAGATGGGTAGGATCTCTAATGAGTGTGTGTGTGTGTGTGTGTGTGTGTGTGTGTGTGTCTGTGCCATTGCTCTATTCTTTTGTCCACCTTCCCCCAGTGTTGCTGTGGAAGCGGGAAAAGCAGGAGGAAGTGGAAAAGACCCAAGGTTTCTCCTCTTGCTCCCAAGCTCCACCGAGCTTATTGTGACCTGTAGTTTGAGTTGGTTACCACAACAAAAGTCTCATCTCTGACTTTATAAGCGTCATCATCAACACAGGGGTGCCAATCCTGCAGTTCAGTCCAGGGCTGGTGGTCTGAGAACACTTGGGTTACTGGTACAAAGCCTAAAGTCCAAAGGCCAGAGAACCTAACTGTGATGACTTGAATGTCCCCCATAGGCTCATCATTTAAATGCTTAGCCATCAGGGAGTGTCACTGAATGGATTGAAAAGATTAAGAGATGTGGTCTTGTTGGAAGAAGTGTGTCACTAGGGACAGGCTTTGAGGTTTCAAAAGCCCATGCCAAGCCCAGGGCCTCTCTCTTTCTCTATCTGCCAACTATTAGGATGTAGCTCTCAACTACTGCTCCAGAGACTCACATGCTACAGTGCTTCCCCACCATGATGATAATGGTCTAAACTTCTGAAACTGTAAGCAAACCCCCAATTAAAAAAGTTACCTTGGTCACGGTGTCTCTTCACAGCAATGGAACAGTGACTAAGACGCTAAGTTCTAATGTCCAGAGTCACAGGAAGGAGAATGTCCCCACCTCATAAAAATAGACATCATGCTTACGCTCATCTTTCTGCCCGTTTGTTCTGTTTGTTGTTCAGCCAATTGGACAGCACTCTCATTGGGAGAGGTGGCTTCTCCTTATCAAGTCTGTGCCTCACTTGCCAATCTACCCTGAAAACACCTCCCAGATACACCTTGGGTAAAGACAGCACTTGACCAGCTAACTGGGTATCCCTTAGTCCAGCCAACCATCATGCCACAAGAGAATGGAGAAGAAGGCAAGATACCCCGTCTCATGCCAGTGAGAACATTGCATTCAAGAACCCTGTGATGCTTCGCCTTGGAGACCCTGCTGGGTGAGACCCACAGGCAACATGTGGAGGTTGGGAACACAAGTCACCCAGGGCTCCATACCAGAAACTCCATCCCAGGAGCTGAGAACTAAAGAACCCAGGGAGCCTCCTGAAACTAAAAAGCAGAACAACAGACCTCTCAAAAGCTTCTAGAAAGTCCCATAGCCATGACAACCTTGGATTTAGCTACGTTAGATCCATAGGGGCTCTGATCTCCAGAGTGGTGAGGAGATTTTGAGGTGGTACACATCCCAGCTCATGGGAGTCTGTCATAGGTGGATCTGGCAGACATTATCTACTCTCAGCCCAGGGTAGAGCTAACCTGGACCGAGGATGGCGTTACTCTTCTGGACTTTCCAAACCATCCATCTCTGGAACTTGTGTGTGTTGGGTTGGCTCCACTGTGAAGATTGGAGATTCAAAGCCTCAGCTGCCCTGCCCATCTTGGCTGTTATGTTTTCCAACCCATGGAATTTCACTCTCTTGTCCAGCTCCTCCTCTGGAAGAGGGCACTCTGACTTATTTTGGCCTGATTCTTTATCACCCCCCCCCTTTTTTTAATACCATTGGCCACATGTCAAGCGCTCCAAAGAAAACATCCACATCTCTTTCTTGTGACTTCCCACAGCATCCTCCACACATCAGTATTTCTGGCAACTCCCACTGCCAGCTATGTCATTGGACAAAGTACTTAACCTCTCTTAACCCTGAGCTATTTCTCTATAATAAGCACATAATAAATGCACTCCCTCTGAGTCTCATTATAAGGACTAGATGGGACAATGACCATTAAGCCTTTGGTACAGTAGCTGGCAGGGGGCATATACTAATAAAACTCGGCTCTGAGTGGTGTGGTGGCATTAGTCACAACAGGTAGGGTCTGAAATCCCAGCACAAGTTCAAGGACCTGTTTAAAACATACACACTGAGAGAGGGGGTGGTGAGAAATAAACTCAAGCCTTAGCTACACCACCCATCTACCCAACTACAACAAATACATTGAAAAGCTGTGCCTCACTCGAATATCCAACTGAAAAAAAAAAAAAAAACGATACTCAAAGAGTGACAGAGATTGGTGAAGATAACCCAGTTTGGGATGGAGTTGACTGGGAAACTAAACCTGCTTGGTAAAGCTGAGGTGATGAAGTGCCTGGCCCAGCAGAGGCTCTTACCAAGAGATGTTTGCCTTTGTTCTGTTAGTTGTCAACTTGATGGATCAAGAATAACCTGGACGACAGGGATTTGGGGGTTTATTTCGATCATGTCAATGGAGAAGGGAAGATCTGCCCACTGTGGGTGTGACCATTCCCTATGTGGTGCTCCTGAATTATACAGAAAGAGTAGTTGAGCACAGGCACTCATTGCTCTCTTTTGACTATGGACATTGCTTCAGGCTCCTGCTGCCTTGACTTCCCCACCATGATGACAATGCCTTGAACTGTGAGCTTAAATAAAAACCATACTCCCCAAAATCTTCTTTTTAAAAAAACCATTCTTTTACTTTTGTAATATAATTACATCATATACCCTGTCTTTTTCCTCCCTCCAGCCCTTCCTCTTTAGGTTGCTTTTGTGGGGCATTTCATCACAGAAACACGGAAGGAAACTAAGATGTCGTTGTTTCTACTGCTGTAGTTTATGTTTGCTTATTCCATTAACTTTAATGGAATGTGAGCTACACATGGGTCAGGTCCTGGCAAGAGCTTGAAGAACACAAAGATAAAAAAGAGGCTTTGGTTCAAGGCCAGCCAGATGCTGAGATTAGAATTCCTGAAAATTAATAGTCACAGTGCAAAGAACCCAGTCAGGACTGGGGTGCAGTGGGGAGCAAGCACCCCACGTTTCCTCCATGGGGCCTACTGAGTCTACTTTTCATCTCACGCACCCTGAGTTTTACAAAACTCAGGACTGCAATCCCTCCCCTGAGTCAGTTCTAGAAATCCCATCATCCTTCGAATCCACCCAGACCCCAGATGCCAGACCCTGTTATGGTTTTCCTCATGTGGCTCAGTGGCCTCTTCAGGGTAACCATCTGAGCCTTGCTCACCAGCTGCTTAGGCCCTGTGTACTGACTAATTTTGTGTCAACTCGACACAAGCTGGAGTTAGCACAGAGAAAGGAACTTCAGTTGGGGAAATGTCACCACAAGATCCAGCTGTAAGGCCATTTTCTCAATTAGTGATCAAGGGGGGAGGTCCCCTTGTGGGTGGTTCCATCTCTAGGCTGGTAGTCTTGGTTCTATAAGAGAGCAGGCTGAGCAAGCCAGGAGAAGCAAGCCAGTAAAGAACATCCCTCCATGGCCTCTGCATCAGCTCCTGCTTCCTGACCTGCCTGAGTTCCAGTCCTGACACCCTTTGGTGATTAACAGCAATGTGGAAAATGTACGCTGAATAAACCCTTTCCTCCCCAACTTGCTTCTTGGTCATGATGTTTTGTCCAGGAATAGAAACCCTGACTAAGACACCCTGGTTAGTTAAGAATCTGTCTGCTGCAAATCCTGAGGCTCCGCTGGGTTGGCTACCAGTGCAAACCACAGACCATAGATGCTACCATCCTTGTATGTGGGACTCTTCAAACCTTCTTCCATCATTTTGTGCTTCTCTCTGTCTCTCTCTCTCTCTTTCCCTCCCCCCCCCCTATCTGTCTAGACTGGAAACCTCCTTGGGTTTCTCATAGCACCTGACCTAGCCCTTGCATCTTGAGTGCCTGTCAGGGATCTTCTTCTCAGACAAAAATAATAGAATAAGCAGTTTGAGGCAAACGAGGGTGGTGGTGAGGGAACATATCTTCCTCCAGTACAAGGAGCCAGCATCAATGGCTACTGTGCTGAGGGTTCAACAGAACTTGGCCAGCTCTTCTGTGGCTGTGCCTTCTCCCTCAGGTCCAAACACAGTAGCCCCAGCTCCTTACTGGAGGAAAGGAACTGTGTGGTCAGCTTCTATCCTGGATCTTGCTCTCCTTATTTTATTGACCACAGCAGTGTTCTGTGGTCTCCCTAGTCTCTGGGGGGGGGGTTATTAGTGAAACAGATTATCTGTTCATATCCCCTCAAAAGTGTCAATATTCTTACCTACAAGGATGTTGGCTTTTGGGAGGTGATTGGATCCTGGGGATCAAGCCCCATGAAAGAGACCTTGGGGAACTCCCTCACTCCTTCTATCATGTGAGGGGTCTTGAAAAGATGATGGTTCAGGGAACTGTCTGATGCTTTTTAACTGCAGGCTGTTCAGCCTCTAGACTGTGAAGGGGACTTTCTGTTATTTCTAAGCTACCAAGAAAGGGGTATTGTGTTATAACAGTACACATGATATGAGGCATTTGGGTATAGAGAAATTCCCTCTTGGGCTTCGAAGGGGAGGGGGCTGGGAGTGGACATGGAGCTAGAGAGAGACAATTGACAGGGTCTATGAATCAATGCATCAATCAGTCAATCAATCAATCATCAATCAATCAATCAATCAATCAGTCAATTGGAAGGAGCTGCAACCAAAACCTGTATAGGGTAGAAAGGGCTCCAGGAGTCTAGCTGTCAGAGTCACAGCTGCTGAATCAAGGCCTAATGAGAATTTGCCCCCCAATGTTCTCCTGGCCCGCCTTCCCTTCCCCGTCTCTCTTTATGGGCTCCTCTCAAGTGTGGATCGCCACACAATGCTTCATGACAGGAGCAAATGGGCAGGGCTCTGTCTCTCGCTGCTCCCTGCCCCCACCCTGTCCATATAAGATTGATAAATGAAACCAATACCTTCCAACAGCGTAATTTTCATATTTAATGAGCGTGACTCAAAAACTATTACATTAATTAGTCAAATCCCACAAACCGTTAATGATGCACTCGGTAATTAATATTGTATTCAATTAAAAAAATGACCTGTTTGGAGGGTTGCTCCCAGGTTAGGGGGACAGGAGTGTTGTAATGTTGCCTGACCCTGTTCACCTGCAGAGCTGGGCTGGCTGTTCTTTCTATTTTCTGTGACTCATGGAAGGAAAGGTCACCACGAGAGCCCTATTCCCCCTCCCACCAGCACCCTGGCCAGCGGCTGGCATCCCTCTGTCTCAGGCTCTCTCCCTTCTGCCTGTCCCCCTCTGCAGAGCCGGCATCTGACTTGCTGTGATTTATGGGAGGGCCTGGCACAAGGCTCACAGACTGGAAAATTTCCAGTTTACACAAGAATTCCCTGAAAAATGAGCTTGGTTAATTTATTTCTTTCATTAACGAGTTGGAACTATGAGATAATCTTTCTGCGTGCCACTTCTGTGCCCACCCCACACGACTCAAGACAGCTGACAAGCTTGGCCTTTGCTTCTTCCTGCCTGTACAGCAGGCAGGGTTTGGTGGGGGGATAAGGGGCTGATCTCGAGGGGTCTCTGTCTAGCGGCGGTGTGCTGGGACTAGGAGCCACTGGCCAATCAATAAGGCCCATCTCATCTAGGAGTGATCAGGCCTGAACCACAGACCCCAGCATCGTGTTGGCTCAATACGGTTTCAGAGGGTGTAGCTCTTTGCCAAGCAGGTGGCCACTACCAAAGGGTGCCTGTCTGCCTATTGCCATGCAAGTCCATGATGGCCCTCTGCAATCGTGAGCCCCAAATTATATACTTTCTATTATTATAGGCCTTGGTCACGGTGTTTTACTACAGCATTAGAAAAGTAGCCAAGACAACAACTATGACAACAGTGTGGTCAGGAGAGGTCATAAAATGGTTATGACTTTGTTGTCCATTGGCCTGGACTTGAATCCCCTGGGGGACACATGTCAGGGTGCTTCTGTGAGGGTATATCCAGAGAGGCTGACCTGAGACAGGGAAGACTTCCTGAATGTGGGCAGTGCTAACCCATGGGCTAGTACCATGGGCTGAAGAAAAAGGAGGAAAGGAGAGATGAGTAAGTCTAGAACTTGTCTGCTTCCTGGTTCACCAAGAAGTGAATGAGCAACCTCCCTCTCCTCCCATCAGAACCTCAAGCCACTGCATGTCCGTGCCCTCACCAACATGGCGGACTGGACTGCCACTGCCACGGCCATGCCCTCACCAACATGGCTGACTAGTCTGCTATAATAAACCCTTCCAGCTTTAAATTGTTCTTGCTAGGCAATTGGTCATAACAAGGAGAGTCACTAACACAGGTCATGACAGTGACTTGGAGACATCTGTGCTAATCATGGCTGTGGTTTCAGAAGACACCTGACTCTATGGCTTACTTATCCAGGTCTCAGGAAAGCCACATACCCTGTCTGCTCCTAGGTGTTTCCTACTACAAAGTAAAAATGGGAATAGCCACCCTATAGCATGTTCTTCACAGTGAAGGAACAACAAAGCATGTAGGCCGTGTCAGACATATCACCTGAGAAGGGCCTGTGTACTGTAGGCCGGGTCAGACATATCACCTGAGAAGGGCCTGTGTACTATGTGACATCTTAGATTTGCCACAGCGTTTGCCCCTTAAAGAAAGATCTCAGTAGATAATATTTTATTTTCTATTTAAAAATGAAATCCATAGTGACATGGTCTCCAAAAATGAGTAATCTGCGGGTACTCTCACATCCTAAATAAAACATAAAGAAGAAACAGTAAAACTAATGTAGTTTTTAAAGTGCGGTGCTAGGTATAATTTTTAAAAAAGTGGCAAAACACGGATCATTAGCAATAAGAACTGTCTATTTTAATCTGTGAATGATGGAGAGCCTGAGATGGTGGGTAACACTGAGGGAAGTCTGCAGTGCTTTCTGTCTTGATCAGAACTTGAGCCATGGAAAATGGCTCCACACTGTGGGAACAGGTTGCTTTCCTGTACTCTTTACCCAACATCTGATGAGGCTGAGACGATCTCAAAACACGAGCTTCAAGTATTTTTCAATATATTCTGTGTTTTTTCAGATCTTGTAAATCTTTTGCCTTTTAAAAATGTTTTAAAAGTTGGAAGCTTGCATCTATTTGTTGATTCACTGTTTTTTTGTTTTTGTTTTTTTTGTTTTTGTTTTTGTTTTTGTTTTTGTTTTGTTTTGTTTTAAGCCAGGGTCTCCTGGAACTCAGGTTGGCCTCTAATTAGCTATGTAGTCAAGGGGTGGCCTTGAACTCTGGATCTTTCTGTCTCTGGTTCCTGAGTGCTAAGAGGACAGGAAGGAGTACACCACCATGCTGGACTCACTGTGAATTTAACAGATATAAACCGATCCTGCCAAATAAACAAAATACTTAGTGTCTCTGCATGCAGCTTTATTATTAATGTCCTAAACATCAAATCCAAGTTCATCTTAATTTGCAAGAGTTGATTTCATGGAAGATTTGGAAATGTTAAGATTTAGGGGAGGGGAGGGCAAAGCTTTGTAAACACAAAGCAATGTTTAAAATAGAAAGTTCCAGACTCAGACCTGCCTAGAGCAAGTTCCTCACATACATGACCAGGTGACATTGAAGTTCTCAAGAGTCATGGGGTGGTCTATCTCATGCAGCTTACACTATGTGTGTTCAGGAGCTGGTATCCCTAAAGCATCCACTGGCACCTACGGAGAGTGCCAGTGTCTACCATTCCCTCCCAGAAGGAAAAATCCGAACCACAGGCCCCTACTTGACCTCTTCATCCCTTACATCGGAGCTGACTCTCTTCACACCCATAGCCATGAACTTGAGCCTGCAATGCTAGCTGCCCTGAATCACCCCCTTGTTAGGAACTGGCTTCGTGCCCTCTTCCCAGCTACTTTCTTGAGTCTGTATCCATTAGTGTTCTCTGCACATCAGAGTCTGTGATGGTTAATATTGTCAGGCTGACAGGATCTAGAATCACTAGGGAGATCAGTCCCGGGCTTGCCTGGAAGGGACTACCTAGATTGGGTTAGCCTACTGGTGAGGGATTTTTTTAGTTAGGCTAATTGAATTGGGAAGATCTGTCCTAAATAGAAGGAGGTTCAAGCAAGCAAAAGGCTTCTTGCCTTCATCTATTGCTGGAGAGTGCTGCTAACATCAGAACCTGGCTCCACCAACCTTCTAAAGTGGACTGAAGAGCAGCTCTGCAGGGACCTTTCAGGTCTTGGGTACCAGATCGGGACTAAGGCATCCAGCATCGTGAAGTCGGGAGATACTGACCTCTCCACCTCTCCAGCACGCAGACAGCCATTGTTGGACTGCCCAGTCCACACTATGTAAACCAATCTAACCAGTCCATATATACAAACAAGGCTAGCAAATGGTGGTTCACAACTTGGAAACCTTGACTCACAATCTGATTGATTTGTCAATAAAGTTTTACAGACACAGGGTTGAGCACATATTTTTTTATATGGTCTAGGTCTACTGCTGATGGGAGCTTTCTGTTCTTCGAAACCTAAAATTTTTGTTATTTGGTCCTTTATAAAGCAATGTTTCACTAACTCCTGGTTCATACAATCACCAGAGGCTCTGTTTAAAGGACATACTAATGTACACTCCATGACAACATTTGCCCTTCTTTGGTGGGGCTTCTCAGGGAAGCTAGGCCTGTCTTTTGCCCCTCTGATCTCCACTTTCTGATCCAAACTTCATGCTTTATCCTTGGAATTCTCTTGGTTGTTTTGTCTGTCTCTCATTAGCACCTAAGGTTTCTTGGGAGTGTGTGGCAGGTTGAGCCCTGGCTTCCTTTCTCAGCCACGACTGGCCCTCTTAGCTCAATTCCTGGAGGTAATCTTCGGTCTGCAGTGGGGACACCGAGTGTGTGTCCATTGCCTCTTTGGAATGGGTATCACTCAGGAACTTGGCTCTGTGGTGAGCAGAGACCAGCTCTGTGCCTTCCCATAAAGAGGTAACAATGACTAAATGTTATTCTCTCTCCCTTTCTCTCTCCCTTTCTCTCTCTCTCTCTCTCTCTCTCTCACACACACACACACACACACACACACACACACATACACACACACATACACACACCTTTGTGCTTTGTCTGTTAAGATCTAGGATGTTCCAGGTTTTACGGAACCTTTGGACTTGTCCTGAAGACCATCCAGGAGAAGTCCCCCTCTTTTACTGTCCTCCTGTTCCTCACCCTTTCTCCAGGAGATGGCGGGAAGCTCTTCAGGACGGGTGACACTGTAATTCCAAGGCTCTATAATGAGTTCTTAGTTACACAGACATTTAATGGAATTTCCCGAGAAAGAGGTTGAGTCTACATAATTCTAGACCTCCTACTGACTTGGGCATAATTGCTGCCAATAGACGAAGAAGTAATTACCGTGTGGCTTGCCTTCTGTCTGAGGCAAACAGCCATGCTGCTATGGAGCCGAGGTGTTCTATTGCCCTCAGTTGTATCTGGGTCTCTGTCCTTGAAAAGACCCTCCGATTCCATCCATCACGTGTCTGCTGGGTCTCTGACAGGGAAGGGACATTGAGTCGTGGCCCTCAACGCTGTCCACGTCTTCTGATCCTTGGAATATGTTTTAGTGTACTGCAAAGGGGTTGGAGGTTGCTGTGACATTCACGTTACCTTCACAGGGAGATTCTTCTGCTTGTCTGGTGACCCCCCATAGAACCCGGAGGGTCCTCAGAGGAGTCGGAAGGTTGTGACCTGAGAAGGACCACACCTGTCCTTGCTGGCTTTGAAGGCACAGGGCAGAAATGCAGAAGGGAGTACATCTCTGGGTTTGTAGAGTGTTTGCCTAGCGTGAGCGAAGCTCTCAGTTCCACAGTGGGAAACCAAAACAAAACACTGAGCGGCCTCTCGAGCTAGAAAAGGTCTGAGGAGACGATTTGAGGGGTAGCAAGCCCTGATGACCTGAGTCCAGAGACCGTGGGAAGAACTAGACGCAGCGGTGAGCATCCACATTCCCAGAACACCTCTGGGGCAACGGGAGGCTGAGAAAGAATGGCTGGAAACTCCTGAGCCAGCTAGTCTGGAATACACAGTAAGAGAGATTGCCCCAACGAAGTCTAAGGCAAGAACCAGCTTTTCCAAATTGTCCTCTGCAAATTGTCCTCTGACCTGTACACACACACACACACACACACACACACACACACACACACACACACACTGTGGTTTAAAATCTTGTTTCTACAAACTAGAAAAGGCAGAAGATGGAATCTTTCCAGAGCTTCTTGGGAGGAAAAAAAAAATCATGTTGATACTTTGGTTTTGCTCCAGGGAAACCCATGCTGTGTGTTTACCTTCCAGAGCTGTAAGATAATAAATCTGTTTCTTGGTTTTTCATGGCATTAAACTGCAACTTGTTGCTGTAGGCCGACTTGTTAATCAGGTTCCTCCCAAAGGGCAGGTGGAGCCAGATTTGGGGTTCACCAGCAGGGATGCAATAATTCTGTCAGTTCCTGCAAGTGGGGACCGGGTAAAGTGTTCTTCGGAGGGGATGTGATGCTGCCAGTGGACAGAGGAGTGAGGAGATGCTGGGAGTAGAACAGAAATCAGAGAGGTCCAGAATCATTGATTCTGGCAACAAAGGACCTGGCCCAACCTATACTGTAAGCATCACTATGGGACAGGCTTTCCTGAGAGGGAACACAGCTGATTTTCCTACAAGAGCTTCCGCAGCTCCTATGCACTCCCCTGCACCTGGCGCAGCTGGACACCAGAAGCACTCACTGGAGGGTCAGTGAGCAGAGGCACCGCCTGTGACTCCGTAAGGAACCACGCGACATCTCTGATTTCTGTTCCACTCTCAGCATCTCCTCACTCCTCTGTCCACTGGCAGCATCACATCCCCTCCTAAGAACACTTTGCCCGGTGCCCACTTGCAGGACCTGACAGAACATTGCATCCCTGCCCATCCTCTGGCCACGGACATTGATTCAAATACTGCATATGGAGGCCCTTTGAGAACGAGGCCCTCTTCCAACTAGGGCATCTGAGTTTCAGACAAGTCCTTGAGCAGCTAGCTAAGCCAGGTCTGTTGTTCCATTTGGAGAAAATCGCTGGGAATTGTTCATGTAAGGCCCCACAAATGAGTTAAAAAGGCAGATTTTAACTCAGGAGCTTATGAGAACAAGAAAGGAATTGTCCCAGAACAGGCAGACCTCTATAACAATAGGCTATAGGCAGTTTGAGTAAACAGATAAATACACTTTGCTTAAAGAAATAATATGGTGGAGTCACATCCCCTTTTTTCAGTTCATTCCTGTGAACTTACTATGTCATCAGTCACACTCACCTATTCTCTCTCTCTCTCTCTCTCTCTCTCTCTCTTTCTCACCTTGCTGCTATATTGGCCCTCTGTCTTTCGCGCATGTACCAAGTTATGAGAAGCATGGTCTGCTGTTCACTGCCCCCAACTCTGAGGCCAGCACAAGTAAAGCCTTCATTGTGCTTTGGGGGACCATGACTAACAGGCCTTGAGGGTTGGAGGGAGACACGGGCAGTCCTTTTCAAGTGTCCTGGGCTCTGTCCTTTGGACTCAACCCTTTCCACCCTTGGAGAGAAGCCCATTGGGGAGGCGGCCACTCTCTCTACTTCTCTGAAGAACAAAATGGGGAGCCGGCCCTCAGGCTGGAGCAGGCTCTGTGATTTGTCTCTTCCTGGGTTGCTGGGGGGGGTCACTCAGGAGGGGATGCTACCCAGACCCTCTGACACTAGAGTTGTATGCTCAGCACACTGGGCTT
>LR749604.1:2090322-2216707 GCA_902729485.2 Mus minutoides | reverse complement strand
TTTTTTTTTTTTTTTTTTTTTTTTTTGGTTTTTCGAGACAAGGTTTCTCTGTGTAGCTCTGGCTGTCCTGGAACTCACTTTGTAGACCAGGCTGGCCTCGAACTCAGAAATCCGCCTGCCTCTGCCTCCCAAGTGCTGGGATTAAAGGCGTGCGCCACCACACCCGGCAATCTTTAATTTTTGAGACAGCGTCTCACTCTGTAGCCCAGGCTGGCCTCAAACTCAGTTCTTGGGTTACAGATGTGTCTCTACACCAGGCTATCCATGGTAATATTAAAGATAAACGAGAGGGGGACACATAGGCTCGGCTGATGCATCTGTTGCGTGTCTATAGGTGTCAGGACTCTGTAGGCTGTCCCCTATCCCACCCCACCATCCCCCAAGGCATGCACAGCCCCAAGCCCCTCCCACTCCCCAGCGCTGTAATGCGCCCATCCCTGGACCTGTCAAACAGAGGCAGGTCCACCAAGTGTCCTCTGCCCTAGGCCTGCAGCCACCAATCCAGAGCCCACTGGGAAAGTGTTGCTTCTCTGTGCTGACCACGCCACACTGCCAGGCTGTCTGTGTCCTCTATTTCCTCATTCAGGCTACTTCCTCTTGACAGATCAAATACCACTCAAGTCCCCCGGGCACACTAACCACTAAATAACCAGGCGTCGGGTGACCAGCTGCAGCCCTGGTCACCTAAGTTGTCTTTAACTTAACCATCCAACTTCTCCCTTCTTACAGATGAGAGCCAGGGATAGTGTGACAGGAAGGTCACATCAGGATGGGATACGTTAGTGAGAGTCTGGGGGGGTTTGCTGTCGTTAGCAGAGGCAACCTGGGGACTGAACCTTGGTGGCCTGCTTGGGACTTGCACGGTACAAACCTCTGTGCCCTGCTCGCAGCTGCAGGGCCACGGGCTACTGCTCAGACTGGGGTTGGGGATAGGTTTGACCGTGCCAGTCCTCCTAAGGCAAGGTGACAGGACAAGAGGGCCAGAGTGCTAACAATGCTCTTGACCTTTCAGGGTACAAGTGTGCGCACGCATACACACAGACACACAGTACACAGTGAGTGCCTGTGTGTATGTCCCTAATTCTACTTATTTATTTGGTTCCTTTCAATTTGTTTTATGGGCCCGGCGGCTGGCTGCCAGCAAAACCAGGCTGGTGGCCTTGTCGTGTAATTTCTCTAAGTGCCTCCTTGATAAAGTGATGAGATTAATTCATCATTGTTCCCCAGGTCTCAAGGGGAGTCTAGGAGAGCTCAGCACAGGGAAGGAGCATTGGTGGGGCACATACGCACGCGCACATACACGTCACCATCAGCTCAACAGTGACTAAGTAAACAGACAGACCCTCATAGGACATTAGTCAATAGGTAGCACAAACTCAGGTCTCAAATTGAGTCTCCTAACTTGCCTGAGCCTCAGTTTCCTCATCTATAAAATGGGTGTAGTTTCCATCTCAATGTTGGATGAGCTCAGCACCCCAGGGCTGAGTGAAGCACAGACCCCTGGCATCCAGGCAGGAAAGGCTGGCATACTGAACTATATACATCCAGGCAGATCTGCTGCTAGAATAGATGCAGAGGACGCAGGCATCCAGCCCATCAGTGCCACACAGAAGGCTGTCCTGTCCACCCAAGGACACTTGGGAGCACTATAATCTATCTATGGGTGTGGCTGGACCTCAGCTCCTGTTTGTGCCTGAGGAACATCCGGAGCTGAGCTGGAAGTCTGTGTGTGACCCAGAGGCAGAAGGGTAGTCTAGGCCACCCTGAGAAGGGAACCCCAGGGGAAGCCCCAGCAGCTGTCCCTGTGGCTGTAAAAAAGCCAGCAGCCCCATCCCTGCTAAGGCTCCGGGGAGCTGTTAAGCTCAAATGGTTCCAAGGCCCCAGCTGACCTCAAGGGCTGTGGTGAGCAGCTGCAGCGAAGGGCTTAGCTCTCACTCACCTCAGTCCTGTAGGCCAGACATCCCTTTCTCTCTGTGTGGTCCCCTGTCCTCAGCCCTCTCCCCTTCCCTCCTCATCCACAGCTAGATCATCTCCGTCCTGTGTGGATTCCCTGTCACACTGCTATAGTGCCCTGCACTGGGACAGATCAGGGTCTGTCTGTCCTGGACCTGCACGCTGCCTCTGGGCTTCTCAGCTTTCTCAAACTGAAACCATCCTCCATTTTCCTCAGCATGTCAACTTGACTCCCAGCCTGCTTCTTGTGTCCAACACTGAGGAAGGAAGTTTCTGGAGTCTTACACAATTTGCTCCTAAGGCTCTGTCTAGAGCCTTCCCCAGAGGCCACATTCCAACGGGCAAGTTCTCACTCAGTCTGTGGTGTGAGGCTGTGGCCTTTGCTATCTCCGTCCCCTCCAGTCAGCCACAATGAAACACACATCCCCATGCCTTCCCCCAAGCTTGTTAAAGGTTGCCACAACTGGGAGAGTTTGGGGAAATGGGGCGGGGTGAGGCACTAGGCATGTACCTCAGTTGATAGAGTACTTGTCTAGCGCATCCAGCCCTGTGATGTTCACCAAAAGTGCATCACAGTGAGCATGGTACACCCACGATCCCAGTACTCAGGAGGAAAAAAAAAAAATGAGGGCCGAGAGTTAAGGCCACCATGGCTATATACTGAGTACAAGGCTTGTCTGGGATACAGGAGACCCTCTCTCAAAAGGAAGAGGGGTGGGAAGAGGAGCAGGACAGAGGAGAAAGTAGAAAGTCCGGAAGCTCAAATGGATGCAGGTGAGAAGCTTTTGGGTCTTCGAGACCACCACCCATCTGGTAAGACAGCTTGCCTCTGAGCTGGAAGACCTGGTTCCATCCTTGGAACCCACAGAAGGAGGGAACAGACTCCTGAAGGCTGTACTCTGACCTCCACGCACATATACAGACACTAAATAAAAATAAGGGATAAAGGGAATAGCTTCAAAAAGGAAGGGCCTAGAAGGAGGAAGATACGCTGGTCCGAAAGAACCTCACAGGGCCTCAGGCACAGAAGATTCAAGGTAAGGCAAGAGATAGGTGCTGGCCTCGGCTGAAAACAGATTTCCTGGAAGTGTGTGCTGAGGGAGTATCTGGCTGAAGCAAACCAGCTCTGCAGCCTCTTCGTGGCCACCAAGGGTCCCTCCAAGGTCTACACAAGAGGAAGCTGACAGTCAACGGAGAACATGAAGCAAAGATGTCCTAGACATAGGATCAAAGGCAAAGATAAGCAGGGAAGCGCAGACAAAACAGGACTGGACGGTGGGACCGCTCAGCCCCCTCCATAGCCAAACCAGAGGACTCCCTCACACACCAAGGGATACAGAGGGCTCTGCTCCGCAGGAACAGCATGTGCACAGGGTACGATAAGCAAAGGAACACCTCTCTAAACCGGTCTGCACTCCTGCCCTGTCACACTCAGAACCCCACTCCAGTGAGAGGGTAACTGAATCTCCTTCAGGGTGTGCAAGAGTTTATCAAGGTGAAGGGTGTGCCTGTCTAACTGTATGTTTGCCCAGTTTCATGTGATCTATAATTACCTCAAAACAAAAAGATCCAAATAAAAAATTACAATTTGCAAGGTAGGTTTGCTTTGTTTTGTTTTGTTATTGTTTTTTTTGTTTTTTTTTTTTTAAATCGTAAAGGTTATGTCAGCCAAGCTCTGGGGAGATCATAGCAGGAGGATTAAGATGGAGTTCACAGCCAGCACAGGCTACATGGTGAGCCCCCAGATCAACCTGAGCTGCACCATGTTCCCTGCCCTTGCTTTTCTACTTAACAGCAAATGTCCAGGTTAGAAGGGTGGCAGGTGGTGGTGATAGTCAGCCAGAATCCCACATAACCCAAGGTGTGAATATAGTAAGAGTCCAAGGGTATATATATATATATATATATATATATATATATATATATATTCCTTTCCAGAGATGGCTCAGTGGTTAAGAGCACTTCCAGAGGTCCTGAGTTCAATTCCCAGCAATCACATGGTGGCTCACAACCATCTGTAATGGGATCTGATGCCCTCTTCTAGTATGTCTTTTAGACAGCTACAGTGTACTCAAATAAACCTGAAAGGAAAAAAGAAAGGAAGGAAGGAAGGGAGGGAGAGAAGGAGGGAGGAAGGAAGGAAGGAAGAAAGAAAGGAAGGAAGGAAGGAAGGAAGGAAGGAAGGAAGGAAAGAAGGAAGGGAGAGAGAGAGAGAGAGAGAGAGAGAGAGAGAGAAAGACCAAAACCAAAAACAGTCCTTTCCACTCACACAGTACATTGGGAATGCCTCCTCTCCAACATGCTCAAGCAGCCCGGGGCCTCACGGGAACAAAAACTACAAAAGGTGGAAGAAGCCAAAACCATTATTTAACCTAGAAACAAGAGGATGGCAAAGCAAGAAGGAAAACAGAAAAATAGGTTTTAACAGAATAAGTGGAGGGAATGATGGGGGCGTGGGAGGCGTGGACAAGGGTAGGGACAAACAGTAAGGCTGGGTGTAATAACACAGGAGTTCAAGGCAAGGCTGGACTGCAAGTGACCCTATTTTGAAAAGTCAAGATATCTAAGCCAGTAAGTACAGGTGTGAAGTTTTTTTGTTTTGTTTTGTTTTTTGTTGGTAGGTTTGGTTTGGTTTGGTTTTTTTAATGATTAACTGTGGATAAGGTAGCAGAAGATGGGTCGGGCTCAGCTCTTATCTTCCCTTAGACATTTGTATTTCTAAGGCCACCAAGATAAGATAGCTCAGTGGGTAATGGTGTTTGTGTCCAGGCCAGAGAACCTGAGAAGGATCAGGACTCCCGTGGTAGAGATCTATCAACTCCTCCAAGTTCTGACCTCTACATGTGAGTGTGCTGTGGTGTAAGGGCGCACACGTGATAATCAAAACGGAATGCCAATTCTAAAAAGAGAACCTGTGTCTCTATATGGTCTTTAAATTAATGTTATCTTTAAATGATACCTTAAGAAAAGTTAAGAAATTCTGTGGCCTGGGGTGTATCTCTGTGATAGAGGCCTTACCTGGCAGGCTGAGAGCCCTAGGTTTGATCCCCTGCAAACTCTGAACTTAGAGGACAACGTATCAGTCTGTGGTGTACCTCACTCATGCAAAGGATAAAATCGAAACTCCAGAGCAAGGCCCTTTATTCTGGGGACCTCTGACCAAGGTAACCTATCCTCCTTCACAGAGGCTCCAGTAACCCCAATAACCAATACCATCTATGAGGCCCGTGAAACCCAGAACCTGTCAACTCCCTACACCCCAAATTCCTCCATTTGTCCCTCCAGGCAATCTCCTCCCAGTTCTGGGTCTGTCCATGTGGCCTTCAGGACAATTCCTTCCTCCCTTCCATCTTTCCCACTGACAGCAACTGATGTGATTCTGTTGTGTTGCGCTCCCTCCCTATCTGAACTGAAGAATTCTGTAAGGACCTTAGAGTCCTTTGTGGTTTTGTTTGGTTTGGTTTTTCAAGATAGCCCTGTGCTGCCCTGGCTGTCCTGTAACTCACCCTATAGACCAGGTTGGCCTCAAACTCATAGAGATGTGCCTGCCTCTGCCTCTTGCATGCTGGGAATAAAAACACTCGATATTCTTGAGTCAGGGTCTCATTTATGACAAGCTGGCTTCAAACTTGCTGTGTAGCCATTGACCTTGAAGGTCTACCCCTCCCACTTCCACCTTCCAGACACCTCAGCTACAGGTCTTCACCACCCCAAACGGTGTCCGTGAGGATTCATCAAAGGGCTTCAAAAGACACTAGGCAAACACTCTACCAACTGAGCGACACCCTTAACCCTCCTCCACTTTGTCACTCCATAGTCCTGGCTGGCCAGTAAGTCAGTGTCATCCTCCTGCCTTTGCTTCCCAAGCACTAGACTTGCAAGTGTGAGTTACCATACCCGGCACCACACTCATGAACAAGTACGGTGCCTGGCACCCATGAAGTATCTGTTGAATTAAGGATGAATGCAAATGAATAGAAAGCTTGAAGAACCCCCACAGAAAACCCCAAAGGGCAACGGTGCCCTAGGGTCCTCTCTGTCCTCAAGGTTCTTCTCAGGGGACCACGCTCATCACCACCCACTTCGCTAAGGCTGATGCCCACATTTCTCTCCCTTTTCTATGCAGAGGCTGTTGTTCACGTCTGCCTGGCAGGTGTACTTCATCATCTCTAAGATAATAAAATACATCTGTCTGTCTATTTGATTTCCTGGACGGGATTTCTCTGTGTAGCCCTGGCTGTTCTGGAGCACACCCTGTAGACCAGGCTGGTCTTGAATTCACAAGAGCTCTGCCCACCTCTGTACTGGGATCAAAGGCGTGCGGTGCCACCACTGGTCTTAAAATGCACTTTCAATGTGGAGCCAAGAAAGAAAGAGAGAACTCCACCAGTTAAACCTCTGCTTCAGGTAGTGTGATGTACACTCCTTTAATCCCAGCACCCTGAAGGCAGAGATCCACCCTGCCTGGTCTACAGAGCAAGTTCCAGCACAGCCAGACTGTGTAGAGAGATCTATAAGTTCACCAGTTCACAGGACTTTCCTTCCTAATGAGGAGTGGACAATCTGTTCCTTTACAGGAGCAACCACGGCCACCTCAGTCTTCCTCGGATTCTAGAAGTTTCTTGTGTGCACGTGAGGTTGCTGACCTCACAATCACCAGGACAGGTGTATGTGCCGCAGCCATAAACAGGGCGAACCTGTGTCTCAGAAATGAAGAGATGGTGTTCTCAATTCCTTTTAGGGCATTCCCTCCTTCCCTTCATCCATCCACCTCCCAATCTGCCCACAGAGCTGGCTGGGCGAGGTAGTCACAAGTCTCTCACAAGTTGTTCAGTCCAGGGGGTAGGAACCTAATTTTGCATTTCTAAGAAAGCCAAATAGGGGGGGGGGGGGCAGGATGGACAAAACACTATGGGAGATATCCACAGCCCTGGGTCTCGTATTACCTAAGGCTCAAGAGCATGTGATCCTGGACTCCAGTGTCTCTCAACTGTCCCTGAACTGCTCACATTTGTGCACCCACAATTTCATCTATTTCAAAACTTTCCTCTATTCCCCATCCTTCTGCCTGGATCCCGCCATCCATGTTTCTTTTCCCAGATGCCCTTGCACCCGCCTCTAGCAGAGTTTCACCAGTCACTGTGCTCCGCCGCTCTCCTCCCTTCTGGACTCTTTTCTGACTGAATGGTACCTAACTCCATCCTCTTCCCTCAGATATACTTGGCATCTAGATCCTTCCTTCCCATCACTGCCAGAATTCTTTTGCTAAGAGGACGTCTTATGCCCTATTCGGAAACCTTCAAGGCTTCCTTTGGTCAAGCATAGCGAATGCTTGCTTAGCTGTTCATTTCGTAGAGATTATAAACCGGGCAGGCAGTAAGTTACACACATTATGCGCATGGCTCAGTTTCAGCACTAACACTTGAGGGGCCAGAACTAATTAAGAGCAGCGTCTTGCTAATAAAGAAATGAAAGCTCAGAGTCACTAGTTCAAAAGGATACAGCTCCAAAAAAACAAGAAAACAAAACACAAAACTGTGTAGGTATGATTGTGAATCGGTTTAAATAGGCCCTCCTTGGACTCCATCACCAAGTCAGAGCCACATCCTGAGTGCATCCACTGGTCTTCAACAGAGGATCATGAGCGGTTCTTCCCATTCTCTGGTGGCTCCATTTTTAACAGACCCTGATGACAGGGAAATTGAGGCCAGAGGACTCAAGTCCCTGTCCAAGGTCAGCCAGCTGGCTTGTCACTGGTCTGCAAGCTGCTTCAGATCCTGGGCTTTGTCCCCATACCGGTCCTGGGTTCCCCCAGGACTCACCCACCAGCCTCATTCTCTAAGACAAAAGACCTGGAGGTGGTCCCAGACAGAACAACCCACCCATCAGTCACGGCTCAGCCCTGCTCCGTGGAGACTTTCCCCCGCTTAGCTAAGCCTGCAGCTGGGCCTCTGGTGGGCAGGCGCTCCAAGCCAGGACTCCTCACTCATTCCTGGTCTTAAATCACAGATCCAGGGAGGTGTAGGCAGGGTGTTTCACTCCTGCTGCGTTCATCACCTCTTCCAGGTGGTTGGTGCGTACAGTGCCCCACACTGCCCTTCTTTCCTGCGCTGGGGACTGAACCCAAGCCTCACACATGCTAAGTATCTGTCCCACCACTAGGCCACACTCCCAGTTCCACTCTTGAAAAAAAAAAATTAGTGCAGAGGTGTTAGACAGTACACACCATTGATCCCAGCACTTGGAAGGTGGAAGCAGGAATATCTGCTCTACACATCAAGTTCTAGACCAACTGAGACCACAAAGAGAGACCTTATCTCTAAAGCAAAGCAAAGGAAAGGAAAAAAAAATGGAAGAGGTGGAGGTGGCCCCTGGAAAGATGGCTCAGTGAGTCAGGGCACATACTGCTATTTCAGAGGACCCAAGTTCCACTCCTAGAACCCACGTTAAAAGGCTCACAACTTTAGCCAGGTGCCTTTAATCCCAGGCAAGAGGATCTACAGAGCAGAGGCCAGGACAGCCAGGGCTACTCAGAGAAAATCAGTCAGTCTCAAATAAAAGGGTGTGTGTGTGTGTGTGTGTGTGTGTGTGTGTGTGTGTGTGTGTGTGTGAGAGAGAGAGAGAGAGAGAGAGAGAGAGAGAGAGAGAGAGAGAGAACTGTCTCTAACTCCAAGCTCCTGAGATCTGAGGACCTCCTCTGGCTTCCATGGGCACCAGGCATGCATGTGCAGACACACTCCTCCCTCAGGTGCACAAGTATCATTTTTAAGGAGGTTGTTTTTATGATACCTAAGATCCAAGCTGGCCTTGAACATCCAGATTCGAGCAATCCTGCTTCGGCCTCTGGAGCAGCTGAGACAATGCTTTCACGGACTGGCTCACAAAGTCACAGTTTGGTCCTTGAAACCCTTGATGTGTTTCAGAGGAACAGTGCTGGTCCCCAGAGTTCTTACCTGGGCCTCAACTTACCCTGAGAGCTACTTCCTCCTAGACCCTCCCTCACCTTTGGTCTCCATCTGTCTCAGTCTGTGCCTTGACTTCTTTGTCACATTGGAGAGGCTAGAGTAAGTAGGGGTCCTGGCTTGGTCCCCAGTGCAATGATTGGCACTCAACACAATCTCACTGAAGAACTTAATTACCTGGTCACAAGCTCAGATATAAGGTCACAAGCTCAGATATAAGGCAGGGGCTTCAGTCATTTAGAGAAAGGGGAAGTTGCTTAATATTCAAGTTTTCAATAGTCTCATATTAGAGATATTATATCAACTCTCTCTCTCTCTCTCTCTCTCTCTCTCTCTCTCTCTCTCTCTCTCTCTCCCTCTCTCCCCCACTAAAGACCAGGCTGGCTTTGAACTCTGATCTGTCTGCCTCTACCTCCAGAGTGCTGGGATTAAAGGTATGCACCAACATGCCTGGCCTTTCAGTAACTTCCTAGAAGTCAATAGCACTGTCTGAAGACTGCGATCAACACTGGTCACCTGCACGAATCAGCAACAGGCGAGCCAAGAAATGTAAGGCGAATTTTGGTGCCCTCAGAAATGCGAAGGAAACTGTTAGGAGTCAAAAGCACTGTACTGCCTAGTTAAGCCTGGAAACCATCACATAAAAGAATTTTCCCGAATGGAATGGTGTCTACACACACACACACACACATACACACAGAGAGAGAGAGAGAGAGAGAGAGAGAGAGAGAGAGATGTGTTATGGCTTTAAAAAAAAAAAACAGTTAAGGAGGGCAGCCCACACATTCAATCAACCTGGAAAGATAGAGGGGACCTGAAACACTCACAACTCAGAACGTAGCTCGAAAGGCTGGCAAAGACCCAAGACTCAAAGGGCAAACTCTATAAAGTCTACCCCACAAAATGCCCACACAGGAAAGCTTTTCAAAAATGAAATTTTTACAGGCATATGCCTGTAATCTTAGTACTTGGAAAGTGGAAGCAAGCCAGCGAGGGAAGCAGGAGACTACCTCAAAACAAAACATAGTTATCAGTTGGGTGTGGTGCTGCTCCTACTACACAAACAAACTGCAGAAAATGTGAGGCCTGCCTGGGCTTACACAGTGGGACGGACACAGACGGACACACACACAGATGGACACGCACTTACCTTTTAAAGGACTGGAGATAACTCAGCAAATAAAGACACTTGCTGCCATAATTGAAAACCCACATGGGGCCCTCATGATCTACACACAAGGCTGGCTGACTCCCACAGGTTGGTTATCCTCTGACCTCCACACAAGCTGTGGTGGCACACAGTAAACAAGTGTAATAAAAATACCAACAGCAACAACAGCAAAATCTGTGCATGGTGATCCCAGCACTCAGGAGGCTGGGGCAGGAGAGAATTACTGCAAGTTTGAAGTTCTGTCTAAAAAAATAATTGTCTTCCATCATGAGATTCCAGATCCAAGCTTCCTGCTCTCTCAGGAAATCAGACCAGTGCTAACAGTGTCTGAGCTAACCTAAGGGCTGGTAATGGGTAAAGACTTAGAGGTCCAAGAGGGAACCTCACTGAAATTGGCCCCTCTACCATAGCCATTAATAACTGAATAGGAGGAAGGGACGAAGGGAGGGAGGCTGGGGGCTGAGAGGATTTTGAGGACTGAAGGCTCCTGCGTATGTATTTAAAAGCGACAGAAAGATCTACACTTGGTGAAAAGGTAGGCAGTCACTGCTAGTGTGGTCAAGGTTGACTGACAGGGCCCTGGAGCGTCTCTTCAGACCTAACATCTACAGCCTTGATCAGTATGGGATTGGGATCAGCGTCACGGGCAGAAATCTGACCCCAAATACCCCCCACAAGTCAGATGATACCAGCCACAGAAAGGGGCTGTCTGTGAGGGGGCAGACTCCCATTGCCCAAGTTCAAGAGCCTGATGTCTAAGCCCCAGAGACAGAAACAAAGCCTCTAACTTAAGAAACTGATCTGTCTATCTAACTAGAAAGTTCACAACTTGACTGAGAGAACTAGGTCATAATCATAAAGATATTAATCATATCTCCTGAACGTTTAATACATCACACCCAGGCTGCCCCTAGCTTCAGCTCCCCTTTTCTTGGGCAGGAAGGCACCTTTGCCAGTCTCTCTGCTCCAAGGGCAGGCTAATCATCCTGGACAGTCACAAACTCTCCTTTAGATATGCTAGCAAATTCAATCACACCCGTGTCTTCCCTCTGCCTGGAGCCACTGGTCTGTCGGCAGTAAGGTGCCTTTGATTATCTCTGAGCGCATCTGTTCTGGGCTATGCTCCTAGCAGCTCCCAGCTCTGCAGACAGTCACCACTGAGGGTAAAGACATTCCACTTACACCACTGGAGTTGATTTGAAAGGGCAGAAGACTGTGCCTTGCACTAGAAAGGGTGGTTAGTAAAATAAAGGTCTAGGCTTTGGTAGCCCAACAGACAGCTGTTTCAACTCAGTCACCTGCTGGGGACAATAAGTCAATGCTAGGAGTGTCTGGATCCCAGCAACTACTTGATTTACAAAAGTTGAAGGCAGGCTAGTCACTAGTAGCTAGTAGCGAGCCACCTCTCTCTTCACCTGCAGCTCAGTCCAGAGGATGAACCACCAGGGGTGGTCTCCCACTGTCTGTCATCACACACTGGTTTCTGTAAACTTCCTTCCTTAAAGGAAGGAGCAGACAGAAATTTCTGACGGGAAGGGATGGCAGAGTCGGGGCCTCTGCTGTGCTCAGAGCCACAGAAGTTTTTTACGGGTGCTTGGTCTGTCAATCCACAGACTAAACCTTTTTCTATGTAGCCCAGGTTGGCCTTAAACTTGCTAATATAGACCAGGCTGGCTTTCCCACTGCCTCCCAGGACTTCAAAGGCTTCAATCACTACACCAGCTCTCACAAAGCCAGACCTTTTTTTTTTTTTTTTGGTTTTTTCGAGACAGGGTTTCTCTGTGTAGCCCTGGCTGTCCTGAAACTCACTTTGTAGACCAGGCTGGCCTCAAACTTAGAAATCCGCCTGCTTCTGCCTCCCAAGTGCTGGGACTAAAGGTGTGTGCCACCACGCCCAGCACAAAGCCAGACTTTTACAAGATGGCCCGCAGCTGAGGTGTGTAGCTCCATAGAACTCTAGCTTTGCCCTCAATAAAGTTTCGGTTTCAGTCTGGCACGGTGCCGCTCCAATCCCAGCACACAGGAAGGAGGCAGCTGGATCTGTGAATTCAGGGCCAGCCTGGACTACATAGCAAATTCTGGGCTAACCAGGTCTCAAAAGTTAAACAAACAAACAAACAAACAAAAAACTGAGCCCGCACAGTGCCTCAGTCCTGGAAATACCCTCCCTGACTGTGCACACAAAGAAAAATGGTCTCCATCTCCCTGCTTAGGAGAAAGCTGGTGCGTTCTGCAGCGACTGACTGTCATGCCTGCAGATCCTGCAGACCCCTAGGCACTTAGCATTGTCTTTTTTTTTTTTTTTGGAAACATCACATCTCCGGTCTCAAATTCCTGATGGGTAATGTTCAGGAATGTCTAAGTGATTGCTTCATTCTTTTGCTACTGACTCCATTTGGAAACAATCAAACCATCCCAGAGAATTACGAAACCCAAGGCAAAGGCAAGAGGACAGCTAGCCCGCAAGGGCTACAGGGTGATAGCAATCTTTGGCTAGCACAAAACTAAAGAGTTAATAAGGTGAGCATCCGGCCAACTTCTGGCCTCAAGCTAGCTTTCCCCGGCTCTAGAGAGGAGGACTCCTGTAATGAGTTCAGACCTCTCTTGGAGATAAAGGCCACAGGTATTCAGCCAACTTCTAGGAAGAAGATCTGTATCCTTTTCACGGTAGCGCGTAATTAACACTGTTTACAGATCTTCCCTAGGCACCTGGTAAGGGGGTGGCAGAGGCTCTGGATCTATACATACCAGCCTTGGTTTCTAGAAAATCGGATCTAGAATATCTCTGCCCCACTTAAAGAAACCCACGGAAAGGAGAAAATGTGATGGTCTTCTAAAATCCCATTTTCAAAAAAAAAAAAATATTTTAAGGAATATAAAACAAACCTGCAGGGTCACTTCCAAATTTAGCAAGGAAAAGCCCGTGTTTCAATGGCATGCCATGCTTCAAACATATGTGGCCAACACATGCTCATTTGTAAGCTCTCGGCCCCGGCTGAAGCAAGAGACACAACTGTCCGCCACACAATTCATTTCACCTGTAAAGACCTTGAGGTCCGTCCCCTCGACCCAAGGGCAGGTGTAGAAAGCAGCAGATGCCCCGTGCGCCATATCCCGAGTCACACCCCAGCACCAAAAGGGGCTACAAAGCAGGAGCAGCCCAGGGGGCATTCACTGCTTGTCTCTGCTCCTGGTAGACAACAAGATGGTCCTATGTGTTCAGCCTACACATAGGCAGGCTGGCTCCGCAAAAAGATTCTAAGGGAGATTTTGATCATATCGGGCAGTGGTGGCACAGGCCTGTAATTCCAGCACTCGGGAAGTAGAGGTAGGAAGGGTTCTTTGAGTTTGAGGCCAGCCTGGTCTACACAGCAAGTTCCAGGACAGCCAGGGTTACAGAGCAAAACTCTGTAGGAAGGGGAGAATCATTCATGGCCAGGCACGTTAATGTATTCCTTCTTTGTTTGTTTGTTTGGTTTTCTTTTTTCCAGACAGAGTTTCTCTGTGTAGCTCTGGCTGTCCTAGAACTCACTCTATAGACCACGCTGGCCTGGAACTCAGAAGTCCATCTGCCTCTGCCTCCCAAGTGCTGGGATTAAAGGCATGCGCCACCATTGCCCAGCTAGTGTATTCCTTTAATCCCAGTACTCAGGAAACTGAGGCAGGTGGGTCTCATGTGTTTTGGGTGAACTAGGACTATACAGTAAGATCCTGTCACAAAACACCAAATAAATATTATTCATGACCACAATGGACTAAACGTAGTTTAGTTATTTTGTATGCACGTATGTGGGCATGTGAGGTCAGAAAGTAACCCACCACGTGGGTCACCAGGATCAAAAGGTCGTTAGGCTTGGTGACAGGCATATTTACACTAGGCAGTCTCAGAGGCCCTAAAATAGTTTAGTAATCTAAATTTTATTAGATCAAAGTAATTATACTACTTTATTTAAATATACGCCTATGACAAAACTTGTTCTGAATGATGAAACATGTTGTGATAGTAAAAGTGTATGGTAAGTGATATTGTTAAAAGTAAAAATAGCAATGAGCCGGGCACGTCTTTAATCCCAGCACTTGGGAGGCAGAGGCAGGCGGATTTCTGAGTTCGAGGCCAGCCTGGTCTACAAAGTGAGTTCCAGGACAGCCAGAGCTATACAGAGAAACCCTGTCTCAAAAAACCAAAAAAAAAAAAAAAAAAAAAAAAAAAATAGCAATGAACATTAAGCTAAGGGCCCGCATGATGGCTCAGTGGCCAAGGCTCCTGATACACGGTCCCCCACATGTTCAGGAAGGACCTGCTCCAGCAAGTTGTCCTCTGACTTCTACAAGCATGCCTGGATAATAAGCACACACCCAGTTCCTAGGTTCAATTCCCAATAGTGCATAGGGAAAAAAGAAAAGAAGGAGGAAAGGAAGAAGAGAAAGGAAAATCTAGGTGTGGTGGTGATAGAACATCCCATAGTCCCCATGTGCACATGGAAATTTGGAAGGTAAAGACGGCAATCAGAGACCAGTCTCACTAACACAGTAAGTTGAGCCTACAGAGAGCTACATAAAACCCTAAAAAGAAGACTCACTCTGTAAAGCACATAACGGAACAGAGGCAGCACACCCAAGTTTGAGCTCACAGGTAAGGGCTGGTTCAAGTGTCAGTCTGACCCAGAAGCCTGGTGGGTTAGCCCAGCCTCCGAATGGCTAAGTAGAACTGTAAACATAGCCAACCTTTAATGCCCTCAATTGGTCTAATAGATCATTATCCAATGAGATTAACAAACATAAGCTTGTTGAATAAACAGAATCACCCTAGGGAAGCTTAGCCAAGGCCTTCCAAAGTGGTCATGTGAGAACAGTTGAACAGAACAAGGTTGAGGCCAAAAGGCAGGACAAGGGGGTGGGGTGGGAGGGTGGGGGATAGGGGGAATGGGGAGATGAGTGGGATGTAGGTGGGGAGTGAGGGTGGGGAACCAGAATGGGAGAAATGGCCAGCATCTTTGGGTTTGGCCGTGTGTCTGTCCGTCCAGGCTGGAGGGAATTGGCGCTTCTAGATTACCTGCATAGATGGTGCTTCGGAGGTGCTCACCAGATGTCTTGACTGACCAACAGCTGCCAGTTAAGTGTTCCTCACTAAGTCTGAAGCATTAGGATTCTCGTTCCCAGTCCCACTGGGCCAGAAAGAATATCACCCGGTGAGGACTGGATCCACCCTTATCTTCCACTTACCTGCACAGAGGGAGGCTCCCGGACTCCTGTACACATTCTAAGGGATGAAAGAGCGGAATACCCCCAGGGCTATCAGCATGTGACCCTAGTGATATGCAAATGTATGGAAAAATAGCCCAGAGCTTCCAGGATCCCAGTCAGCATCTGCCCACATGAAAACGGGCCTACCTTTCTATTGGTGTGATTAAGATAGAAGCAAAAAGACAGCCTCAAGTATGAAATAGTGAGTCAAATAATAGTAACACCTATTCCTCCCCTCTCTCTCTCCACCTCCACCCCCCCCACACACACAAATAGGCTTTTGGAGGGAGGGCTCATGTATTGGACAGCACATGTGTTGAGAGCTGTCCAGGATCAGGCATTCCTGTGGATCTTTCTACTGCGTTTCAGGGACAAAGCAGGAAGAAACATGGTATATCTATGAGTCTTAGAGTTGGAATCCTTGTCTAGAATCCCAGAGTGAGAAACATCAAGACACAGAACAGGACACCTCTAGAACACCTCTGCGCCCCCCCCCCCCAGGAAACTAGACTCGGAATTAAGAGAATAACCCAACTAGACCTGTAGACCAAGGTCCCCACCCAAAGCCTGAATCCAGGTCTTGAGCTGCCCACCACGCACCTTGAATGGTTCTCTTGAAGAACGCCTTGCAAGCCTCGCAGGAGGCCACTCCGTAGTGGTAGCCAGAGGCAATGTCCCCACACACGAGGCACAGGCGCTTGGGGATGGCGTTAAGCATGTACTCGCACTTGATGGCCGAGTCCTCCATGATACCACTAGTACAGTCCTCGTAGCTCTTGCGGCACGGGTTGCCACCCAGCCCCGCACCTGCGAACATAGGCGGCGAGTCCAGACCGTTGGCGTGGGTGCCCAGGGCCATGCCAAAGCCACCACTAGCGTCCGACGAGCCGCTGGGGCTGTGGTGGCTGAGGGCATCAATGCCCGAGGACGGGCTGGATGGCTCCGTCTTGATGAAGGAGCCGCAGCTAGAGCCCAGGTGCCTGTCTTCGGAGGACATTCGGTTCAGCAGCCTGTGAACACAGAACGCGGGAGTCAGTTCTGAGAGAGGTGAGAGGTTGGGCGGGGCTACGGCCTAGTGGGCGGGCCACATGGGCGTGTCTACAGGTAAGGCATAGGAGAGCTGCAAGGGTGGCCAGGCCTGTCTGTAGCTGCTTACCAGAAAAGTTTCTGGGACTTCAGAGAGCTAAGAAACTTTGAATTCGTAAACTTCAAATCAGACACCCTGTCTTTTGCAAATTGATGGCCTAAGGATGGCAAGATGCTAGTTGTCCCTCCTATTTGGCCAACCTGCCTACGTGACAAAAAGTGGAAGCTGACCGTGTGCCTGTCCCAAAGAGCTGTGAAGTCCAAGCTTGGGATTTGCCTCAATAGGACCTCACAGTCACCAAGACTGCCAAGTTTTCTAACTGGACCAAGAGGGATTGTTTAACCAAAAGGCATCAAGTGAGTTTTTCCCGTGATCCGAGCTGGATAATGTCGGTCCCAGCTAAAGTGTGATTCCTGATCCTGTCTTCTCTTTTTCTGCTTTTTTTTGGTTTATTTTGTTTTGTTTCTCGAGGCAGGATTCCTTTGTGTAATTCTGGCCACCAAGATCTTGCCCTGTAGAACAGACTGGCCTCAAACTCAGAGATCTGCCTGCCTCTGCCCTTCCCCCCCCCCCCCCGAAGGGGGGGTGTCTGCTCCACCATTGCTCTGGCTTCTATTTTTCCTTCTTAGCTCTGGGATAATTCAGCTTGCATCCAGCCCCCCAGTCCCCAAAAGACTGTCTCCATGAGAACGAACGCATGAAGAAATCAGTCAAACCTAATTCTACACAGTTCTCTCTCTTTTGCTTCCTCCTCCCTCTCTTTTTGAGATGGAACCTCCGAGAGTAGCCCTGGCTGGTCTAGAATTCATTAAGTAGCTCAGGCTAACCTCAAACTCTATATCCTACTGCCTCAGCCAGGAACAAACTGGGACTACAGGTCTGCAACACCGTTTAACTTTACAGAGTCGCTCTGTGAAGCCCTGGCTGGCCTAAGACTATGTAGGCCAGGCTAGGCTCAAGCTCACAGATATGCCTGCCTCTGCCAGATGAGTGCTGGGACCAAAAGCATGCTCCTCGAAGCCTGGCATGCCACCATGTAACACTTAGCCAGAGTTGGCTTTTTCTTTTAGAAATTAAACACCCACCCACCCCTAACTCACATAAAGCTCGAAAGCATTCTTCTCATCGCCTACTATCATCCTTTCACCTCGAGTTGTTTTGTTTTGTTTTGTTTTGTTTTGTTTTGTTTTGTTTTGTTTTGTTTGCCCAGAACCTTCAGGAATGCTTTGGAAGCTCACTAATGACGCAGATCATCTGGGACCCCTGAAAACTGTGGGATAACCATGCCTTTCCTGTTACTGGGAGTTCTGTCTCTCCAGCCAAGTTCATGTAAAAAAGGACTGGATTGAAGGACCGTTCAGGGGAACCTGGTTGTTGGACATGTTCAGTTAGGATTTGGGTCTGAGGCAGGAGGCCTAAGTAGATGGTCTCAAAAAAATTGTCTCCTGCCAGGCATGATGGTACATCAGAGGCAGAGACACAAAGATCTCAAGTTTGGTGCCAGCCTGGTCTATACAAAGTGTCCCAGGACAGCCAGGACTGCAAAGAGAGACCCTCTCTCCAAGAAACAAAACTGTCTAAAGGTATGATCCCTGAAAGTAGCCTTCTCCATCCCAGGCCTGCCCCTGTGGAGAGAGTTGGTACTGGCTTAGGCACCCAGAACAAGGGAAAGGGATGGGGGGGGGGCAAACAACACAGAAAGACTCCTGGGTAGGAAGGAAGATCTCAGAGCAGCAGGGGTGGGGTGGGGTGGGGGGTCCGTACCTCCTGTGCCAATTGCAGGTAACTTGCTAGTGAGCTCCTTGGTTTTGTAAAGTGCCCATGAAAAGGGTCACTCCATAGAGAATGTGGACAGGGGCTTTATCATTACACCCACATAGCAATTCCTGGTCTAGCCTCAAACCGACACCACAGAGTTGGTAATGTGACTGGGCTTTTGGTCCCACTAAAGTGCAATGACACTCAGCACACCTCCTGAGGGTGTCTGTCACTCACTCACCTGCACGTGAATTTGTCTAGAGAGGGGGAGCTTTAGGTACTGGAATGAAAGGCTCACTAAAGGCCCAGCACTCCAGCTTACAAGCCCACGTACGTAGTTGGTAGTTGGTAAAGACTGGGTCCCCAGGTCCCTACTGTTCCAGATGGAATGTTCCTTTCAACCCTAGGGATCCTCTCCTACCGACCCCCCCCCCCCAATTCTCTGCATTATTAGCGGCGGGTCTCCAGTTAAGGGTCTCCTCTGGATTCTTTCTGAGTCTCTCGCTGGTGCCTTGTGATCTTCCTGGGTATGGCTACTGACCACTTGTCTAGACATTGCCTTCCACTGCTGGGCAGCTGACAGAATGTCTGACCCTCTCTAGCTTTCCCTGCTGACTGCTTTCGGCTGCACCTTGGGCTCAGTGTGAAGGCCTGGGGGGGGGACCCCAGAACTCACAAATCCTGTAATTCCACCTAGCCTTCCAAAGGCTCTGAGAGCACCAGAGATTTTCCAATTTACACCTGACACAGGAAGTCCCGGCAATCAGCAGCTTCTGTGGAACGTGCCCTATAAGCCCCTGCTCCCCTTCATCTCTGGAGGCACAAGAAGCATTTACCAGGAGGGAGAGGGGAGGGGAGGCTGCAGCTTCTCCTGGGAGGGCATGGGCCACAGTTTTCCATTGCCTTCTCAGTCTTGAAACTCAGCCTGCTCTGAAAGACACCAGAGGGGTCAGGTTGTGCTCCCAAGCCCTGGCTTCCTCTCCAGCCTTGTGTCTTGATTCGGAAACCTTTATCGGATCCTGGTCTCAGTCAGAGTTGGTGCAGGATAAGCAGCTAGTAATTTAGTCTCTTGTTTCCCAGTAGAGGGGCATATGGTTTAATGATGTCATTATTTATCTTCCTCCCACACGTACCCCTCCCTCCTCTTCCCTTCCTCCATCCTTCTCTCTCTCTTTCTCTTCTTTGCATTTATTTCTTTAGTGATTTTTTTTGAGACAGGATCTATGTATTCTTGGCTGTCTTGAAGCTCACTAGTCTGTAGACCAGGCTGGCCTCAAACTCAAGAGATCCACCTGCCTCTGCCTCCTGAGTACTGAGATCAAAGGTGTGTGCCACCCAGCCTCTGGCTGAGACCCTGTCTCAAAACAAAACAAAAAAAAGTGTAGAATCATTAAGACACCCAATGTCAAACTCTGGCCCCCATAAACATACAGGCACCTGCTCTTCAAACACATTCACACTGAAGAGACTAAAAAGAGCCTGTTGCAATTGTAATGGTCAGAACCGTCTGGAAGCACATTAGCTGCGGCCACAAGGTGAAACCAAGGAAGAAACCAGGGGCTGGTGTCCTTTGTCCTTAGTCCTTAGGAGGTGGCCTGGCTCCAGAGCAGGCTCCCCTTTATGGTCGGGATGGATGTGGTGTTGCCATGGCCAGAGGGGAAGTGAAGGCAGACAATTCTTCAGGAAGTTTGGCAGCCGGAGGTGGAGGATGGAGGGGGGGGCAGGCAGAGGGGCAGGTGTGTGTGTGAGGGGGAGGGAGTGCCTTCCTTACCCGCAGTTAGCAGCACCTGCTTACACACAAGGCAGGGTGTGGGGACAGGATACACTTTGGACTGGTGTGAGTCTCATCTTGGATGAGAAGCCATTCACTGAGAATGGAAGGAATTTAAGGTATTTAAGAATAACAGTCGATACTTTCCAGTCTTCCCCGGAGCAATTCAGTTCTTCCCGGGACAACTAATTTAGCTCCGCCCCACTAAATCTTCCTTCCTCCCCATTTCTCTCAACTCAGACTGCAGATCACAGGTTGAGTAGTTTGTGATGCAATGCCTCAGACCAAAGGGTATTTATTTATTTATTTATTTATTTTAGATTTTGGAATCTTTGTATACAAATAATACGATCAGGAAGATGGGAAAGTCTAAACATGCAAGGGATTTATTTTCCCCAAAGGCTATCAATCTGCCAGAAAGTAATTTTATACTTTATTTTTTAAATTCTGGGGATGAAACCCAGGGCCAAACCCCAAATCCAGAACTTTTGGAAAGTTATCCTGATGCTACAAGTCTGATGACTTAATGAATACAAGTTTTAAATTATTAGAAATACTTGCAGGGCTGGAGAGATGGCTCAGTGGTTAAGAGCACCGACTGCTCTTCCAGAGGTCCTGAGTTCAAATCCCAGCAACCACATGGTGGCTCACAACCATCTATAATGGGATCTGATGTCCTCTTCTGGTGTGTCTAAAGAGAGCAATGGTGTACTCATATACATAAAATAAATAAATCTTAAAAAAAAAAAAGAAATACTTGTCTACTACTGCGGATACAATTCAGGTGAAAACCGTGTATGATACCTTAGACTCAACAAAACAGAACAAGAATTCAGATTTGGAGCAAATTTTGATCTCAGGTTTTCAGATTAGAATCTACTGCACTTTCTGTCGGCTGCTGATGTTAAGAAGGGAAGGGAGAGGTGGGACATATAGCTTAGCTGGAAGAGTGCTTGCCCAGTTTGTATAATGGCCTGGGTTTCATCCCCCATAACTGCAAAAACTCATGCCTGACAGCGATTGCCAATAACTCCAGCACTTGGGAGGTAGAGACAGGAGGGTCCAAAGTTCAAGGCCAGCCTCAGGTACCCAGTGAGTTGAGTTGGATGCTAGCCAGGGCTGCTGGAAACTCTGCTCCAAAAAGTTGTCACATACCTTTAATCCTAGCATTTGGGACACAGAAGCAGGTGGATCTTTGTGAATTCAAGGCCAGCCTGGTATACAGGTCATTCCTAGGCCAAGAAGGGCTAACATAGTAAAAAAACAAACAAAAAAAAAAAGAATAAAATAAAACAAAGGAGAAGAAAATTAAAAATGAAAATATTTTAGAGGTGACTGTGGATAGGTTACCAAGCAGAAGTCCAGGAAGGGTACAGTCTCAGGATGAGAGTTTGAGGCACACCTGACGTGCTCTGGGAGGGGGCTCAGGCCAGTCCCTCATCTGGGGCTGGCTGGATCAATGACTATTGACTCCTTGTGGGAAGGGAAGAGGCATCCCATCTCATCATGGCCTTTGCAAGAGCAATCATTGGTGGTCGAAGCCCCACGAGGCATCATTTCTCTTTGATTCGTCTGGTAACTGGAGCCCAATGAGCCACCTTGGCCTCAATGTCACTACCCTCTGATTAAATGTGGCCTCCATCTTGCTGGACATCACTACACAAGGCTGAAGATTCTTTACCTACAAAGGGACTAGGAGAACCTCAAATGCTGGGAAGAGAACTGGTACTCATAAATTTAGCAGGAATCCTGGGACAGGTCCATTCAAGGCGACCTGCTAGTGGGTGGGCAGGTGGAGGGAGGTATAGACTGGCTTGCCTGTTTTCTACTGTGGGGTGGGGTCTTCCCACCACTAAAAAGAATCCAAGTCAAAAACAAAAAACAAAAAACCCTGTCACTCTAGTTAGAGCCATCTGGATCTCTGCTCAGGCAATGCCTCATGCCCGAGGGCAGGGCAAACATACCAGTTTAGCCTCCAAGTATGTTTGTTTATGAGTAGTCAAGTAGTGCTTTCTCTGAACCTGGGGTGCTCATGAGTGGAACAGCCTCTGTTTCCCAGGGGTGTCTCCATGACAGAGCTGAGGAGGTAACCAGCTCCAAACAGCACTGGTCCCAAGCCTGCATAGCTTGGGTGCTGCTGTTTTATTAATTCCCCGAGGAGAGCTTCCAGAGAAATCTAGCACCTAGCTGACTTGCGCTCACTGACAAACCCCACCCTCGTCCAAAATTGAGGGTAAAATGAAAGGAATTTCCCAAAATACTAGTATGGGGAGGAGTTGGCAAATGAAGAGGACCGACAGACCTGGACTGTCAGTCCACCTGGGGGTGGGGGTAGGATGGGGGAGGTGTCTGAGATACTGACTCACACATCTCTGTAATCTTGACCTAACCGGAAGCCAGGGACCCTTAGATGAGCCTCAGACCCTCAGGCACCTGGGAGGATCACACCTGAACTTCCTGCCAAGGGATGCACAGCAGATTGGCTCTACAGAGAGTTCCAGACCAGCCACAACCATGTGAGATCCTGACTCTTTAAAAACCAGCCCTTGTGGAAGGTTGGACATATTGGTACATGCCTAAAATCCCAGCACTGGGGCCGAGGAAAGCAGGGTGGGTGGGGATGAGAAATGCAAGGCTGGCCTTGCCAATCGGATCGTTTAAGGTCATTAGACCCTGCCTCAAAACAACAACAACAACAACAACAACAACAACAACAACAAAAGCAGCAGTGCACAGGATGTAAGTGACTGTCAAAGTCCCAGCTTTCTTGGTGCTTACTACATTGAAGTAAGAAGAGGAAGAGGAGGAGGAAGGAGAAGAGAAGAAATGGGTGGGCCAAGGATAATGCATGTTAGCGTTATGATAATTTAGGTTCTGTGCACTGATGTCCATTAGTTACAGATGCAGTTCTTTTCTTAAATTTGGAAGTTTCATTAATTCAAACCTTTCCCCTAGCAGCCTGAATTGCTCATTTTAATAGAAGATGCTTTTTATCATTGCTGTGAGTTTGACAGGCACACACCTGCCTAGTAGCAGCCACGGATCCACAGGTTCTCAAGTTATCTGCCTAACCTGGCGACTTTTAGATAACCATAGCCTGGGGAACCCGCTGGTCCCAGTCACTAGAGGACTAGACATGTTGATAGGCAGCACCCAAGAAGTGTAGGGCTTAGACGCTGTGAGCTGGGGTGGGGGTGGGGGGGCGGAGAACTTGCCCAGGAAACCAAGCTGACAGAGAATGCCACACCCACCTTCCACCATTCCAGGACACCTTGCTATTCAGATACTTTCCTCTGTGAAGTCTGGATTTTACTTTTATTCCCCTCCCTGGGAGTATTTTCCCAACAGGGTGTTTCTCCCCTACCCCCATCCCCTTGGGGCTCGCTGGGACCCAGGACAACAGTGTAACAGCGCCAGTGACATCCTTCCTCCTTTCACATGCTCCAGAGCTCAGACAGAAATCTGTAATTAAGCACCGTGTCGCTTGAAAGATTAGTCAAAACCAGGCTGATCCCAGACAACTGATGGAAATCTCGTTGCACACAAATTACGGCGAGGGAAAATAATGATAGGTAATTAGCGCCTTTCAATTGGGGCTTTTTATCCATCTGTTTTCAGGCCGTATACACCAGAACGGGAAGAGGGGATGTCTGGAAGAAGCCACTAGACAAAGAGTGGCTGCCTCAGAACAGTCATGAAGTCCCAGCCCACTGGCACAGGTGGCCACTATTACCTTCAGGAAACTTCAGCCCAGAGGACCAGGGTTTGATACTCAACAGCCATATGGCAGCTCAGATGATCTGTAACCCCAGCTTCACAGCCTTCTTTGGCCTCTGGGGATACGAGGCACACATTTGGTGCACAGACACACATGTAAGCAAAACACCCCAAACACTGGAGGAGGGGGAGTGCCTTTAATCTCAGAACTCTAGAAGCAGAGGCAGGCAGATCTCTGAGTTCAGGGCCAGCCTGATCTACAGAGTGAGTGCCAGAACAGCCAGACCTACACAGAGAAACCCTGTCTCAAAAACAAAACAAAAATAAAACAAAACAAACAGAAACAAAAAAGGAACTGAAAAGCAAAACAACCCAAACCCAAACACATAAAAATAAATATAAATGAACAAAAAAACTTCAAAGGGCCAGCAAGATGGCTCAGTAGGTAAAAGTGCTTGCTGCCAAGCCTGATGATCTGAGTTCTATTCCTGGGACCCTCATGGTAGAAAAACAAACTACACACACATACACACACACACACACACACACACACACACACACGGGGGTGGGCATGGGCACACTCACATATAATGCAAAAAATGTAAATGTTAAAATTGTTTCTATCCCATCTCCCAAGTCCTACTGAAGACGACAAGGCATTTGTGAATTATTACAACCGGTCTTGAACCTGTTTATATACTTCACCCTGGGTCAGTTAGTGATGTGGCATAAATACTTTACAGACTGCTGCTGAACACACTTGACTTTGTTCTCGCAGGAGCCACAGGGACTTAGAGCTGAACTCCAGTTTGACAGTGGGAACTTGAACTCCAGTTCTGTCGGTCATGATCCGGGTTATTTGACCTCTCGATGCGTCAGCTTCCTTGTTCATGGCATGGGGGTGTGAACAAGAGTGCTCATCCCACGCCAGGCAGTGGTGGCACATGCCTGTAATCCCAGCACTTGGGAGGCAGAGGCAGGTGGATTTCTGAGTTCGAGGCCAGCCTGGTCTACAGAGTGAGTTCCAGGACAGCCAGGGCTACACAGAGAAACCCTGTCTCTAAAAACCAAAAGAAAAGAAAAAAAAAAAAGAGTGTACACCTTAACAGAGACAGCCCTGGCACACGGTAACTTCTCGTCTGCATGAGGAGTTCTGCCATCCTTACTCAGCAATGAGGAGAAGGTCTATACTTACCCTCTATCCATGCATCTGTCACCAGGTATCTGTCCATCCATCCCCTTTAATCATAGACTCACACACCTGCTGCTTCCACTGAGAAAGTTCCCACAGGCAAAAGGTACCATCATTCAGGCACTTCTGGGGAACCGACTGGCGTCCAATCCCATCACACTTCTCTCTCTCAGACAGGGCTGGTGGGTACCTGACCTAAGACAGGCTACCAAGTCCTCCCAGAAGACTTCTGGTGTTGGAGCTGCCTCTTCAGGGCCAGGGACTGCAAGCCACAGAGTTCCACTGTTGAGTAAGGTCATGCACCTTTCCAATGTTCAGTGGAAAAGGAGACTATTGAAGCCGGCAGCATCAAAGAACAAGGGTCAGATGCAGAGAATTCTGGGGGGCTCTTCTGCTGCAGCAACCAGAAGCATCTCTGCTCAAACCACGGAGCATGGCTTCATCCCTGAGGTGAGTTCACACAGGGGGCTTCAGGCCCTCGAAAGCATGATTCAGTGGCTGTTCTTTGAGTATCTACAATACAACCTACTGTTCCTCTAGTCACCAAAGTCGACAGACCCCTGCCCTCGAGGGCAGACAATACCATATTGCATTAATTCTAGGCAGCACATTCCCTGCCCCACCCTCACCAGACATATTGCCTACTGGGTGACAAGAATGCACCTGAAGTTAATCATGAGGTGTAGTTTAAATGGTGGTCCAGAAAATAATGGAGCTTTCCCTCAAAGATGTCACTAATGCAATGAAACGTCACCAAAAAAAAAAAAAAAAAAAAATGCAACTGAGACAGCAAAGAGCTCACCCGATGGCCATCCTGCTTCCCAGATGCCTTCCCATTGGATGTAACCATGTGACTAGTGTCAGGTCCAAAGGGGACTCCAATTACCCAGACTCCAAAAGGCAGTCCAACTATCCAGAAATAAGCTCAACCTGAACCACAGGAGGATATTCTGGTGGATAGATAAAAAGTTAGCATTTCCCAGGAACATGTAAAACTGGCTCTCCTCTTCCAAAGGGAATCATTTTCCTCACCTCTGGCAAAAGGGACACATGGCTACCTGTGGCCTCTACAGTATCAAAGTCCGTGCTGGCTTGCAGGCTCTGTAAGTCCCTGTTACACATGAGTCTGTGCTGGCATCCCAGCCCTTCTCGCCTCTTCCCCTCCCTTCAGCTTGTGGGTTTCCTCCCCCAGCTGCTCACCCTCCATATAAGCCTGCTATTCTCCCCATGTTCTCCAAGCTCTGCTCCTGCTCCTCTCACTGAGCCCTCTCTATTCTTGATGCACAGCGACTCTCTGCTCTCTCACAGATAGCCTTGACCGTATCCAGTCTGCTGGCTATACTCAGGCTACTTTTTTCTTTCTCTGATCTGGACTCTTCCAGATGCCCCTGGCTGTTCTTGCTCTCATATCCACAATAAAAAACCCTCCCCTAACCATACCACAGAGTGACATGTCATCAGTTTATACAACCAGGTCTTAGCCAATGAAATAAGAACAGGTAGATGATGTAAGCCACTTTCCTATTGGCTCATAAAAATCTCCCAGAGCACTCTGTTCTTCACTGCATCCTCCCTGACTCTGTCCCTGTATCCCCTTTCTCCATGCCCCATCTGCAGGCCACAGGTAGAGGATTCAGAAGGGCACTCAAGAGATAGCGGAGTCACAATGTGGAAGGAGCCTGGGACACAGATGACCAGGTAAAGCTTCCCTGTCAAACACCCTCCCTGAATTGGTAGAGGAACAAGATCAACTTCTTGTTGGGTTACCCATCACAATACTCTGACTATAGGATGTAAGAGCCAATGCTGCCCCTAATACCAATAGCAAGGCACCACGTGGTGCAAATTCAGTCAGTGATGAGGATCTAAAGAACAGGCAATGGGTGTGCCCAGAGAGGAGACTTCTCAGATTAAGTGGTTCATAGCTAGAGGCTTAAATAAAGGAGCGGTTATTCAGGGGAAGCTCTGCTGGAAGAGGAACAGAGAGACCCAGGGCTGTTAAAGTGGGAGAGCTCTCCTGGTTAGCACAGACCAGTGCTAAGAAAAGTAGCAATGAATGACAGACACCTTCTTTTCCCTAGGTACAGCACTTCTGTCTCTGCATCCCAGAGAGAACCAGGAAAATCAGCATTTAAGGTGCTTGATGCACACTGCCGACCTCTATTCCCCTCACACCCCAGCTGTCCCCCCACCCTACCACACACCAGATTCATGTGTATTAATACTGCTAATTCATGCATAGTCCCCCAAAGCAATGCGTGCAAGCCCAGTGAGAGGATACTTCTATCCACTCTATGGTCCTAGCAGTGGCCCTTTCTATGTGCCCTATGCACACAGCACAGGTGACACTAGCTGCTTATGGGGCTCAGCATCCTTCCCTTATGCTTGGCCAATTGTCTATCTTTGTGTTATCTAGGCAAATGAGGAAGCATCTTCATTCAGGGAGACAGATGGGGACCAGGCTCTGCAGTCCACTGGTGGTCCAGGTCTGATCTTGGTAACAGCATCACTGACAATGTTACAGAAGGATTGCTCTTTTCCAGGAACAGGACATATATGTATGAGGTTTTTCGTTCACTGTAACTTGCTAAGTTGGGCTCTGTCATTCCCCTGCTCTGTACTGCCCCCCACGCCCACCCTAACCCTTTAACAGTTTTGAGACAAGATCTCATTCTATAGCCAGACTGGTCTAGAACTCAACTCATAGACCAGGTTGGGCTGGAACTCATAACAATCCTCTTGTCTCAGCCCTACCAACTACTGGGATTATAGGCATGTGTGATTGTGCCTAGCTCTTGTTTTCCCATTTTTCAGATGAGGAAATTGAGGCTCAGAAGAGAAAGAGTCAATATCTTGGCAGAGGTTGTAAAGTCAGAGAAACACTGAAGTGTGTTACTGTGCAAAGGGGACAGTCCCATACTCATAAACAAGGAATTTAACCAAGCCTGGGGCCATCTAGGATCAGCCCACCGCCTCTGCTGTTTTGGCATGCCCACTTGCCTCCAGGGTTGCCCAATCTCAGCGTGATGACCTTCTGCTGTGAGACAAAACTTTTCTTGGGGAGACATAACATTGGTCCTCTCACCCCAGATAGATAGAGAACCCACAACAGAGCAAAGTACGGATACCACCAAAGTTCTGCTTGGTGAACCAAGGAGTTTTATCGGGGTGACTCACAGGAGCAGAGATGACTCAAAGACAGCTGCATCACCAAAACCCACCCCAGCATGCTCCCAAAAGCTGGGAACCTGGAGCACACTGCATAGCCTGCAGGCAGCTCAACAAGCTAGAGTGTCCTCTCCAGGTGGCTGTTGGTCTAACCTCCTCCAGGCAGCTGGTCTGATCACCAGGAACTCTGAGCTGTTCTCCAGGGAGAGTCTTCCTGGCTGAGAGGCTTCATGGCAGCTTAACATTCTCTTTCTCTTGAGTAACTCTCTGCTTTTATTCACTCTAGCAGGGAGGAGCCTAGTGAATCCTGTCAATTTCAGGGAGTTCCTGGGGCTACTTTTTATTTGTTTACTTGCTTAAGGAACTCCCCTGCAAGAAGGAATGGTTTGTTTGTTTGTTTGTTTGTTTGTTTTTAATCAGAGGAAATTGTTACACAACACCTCCTTCCTCACTTGTGTTGGGATTGGGGTCAAGGGTCTGCCACATGCCAGTTCCTGGCTCCACCAAGGCACAGCCACCTGCCCTATTCTGGCTGCATAGATCAAGCCCTATTCCTCCAAGAGACTAGGAGTTAGTTCCATTTGGCTTCTCCCTTACTTTCCACCAATGCCTAGAACTCTGATAGGCTGCACTGGCTAGTTTTATGTCAACTTGAGACAAACTGGAGTCATTTGGGAAGAGAGAACCTCAGTTGAGAAAAGGGGCCTATGGGTAAACCTTTGGTACATTTTAAAAATTGGTTGATTTGAGGTGGAAGGGTCCCGCCCATTATGGGTGGCACCACCTCTATGCTGGTGGTGTTGGGGTGTATGAGAAAGCCGATTGAGAAAGCCATGAGGAGCAAGCCAGTAAGCAGTTCTCCATGGCCTCTGTTTCAGTTCCTACTTCCAGACTTCCTGCCCTGACTTCTCTGGATGATGGACTGCAAGCTAGAAGAAGAAAGAAAGTCTTTCCTCCCCAAGTTGCTTTGGGTCATAGTGTGTTATCACAGCAATAGAAACCCTAACTAAAACACAGACAAGTAGTAATTGAATAAGAAGTAATAAGGAGCCGGGCAATGGTGGCACATGCCTTTAATCTCAGCACTTGGGAGGCAGAGGCAGGTGGATCTCTGAGTTCGAGGCCAGCCTGGTCTACAGAGTGAGTTCTAGGGCAGCCAAAGCTACACAGAGAAACCCTATCTCAAAAACAAAACAAAAACAAAAACAAACAAACAAACAAACAAACAAACTAATAAGGAAAGGCTGAGAAGTGGTTGTGTCAAATTGGCTTCAGATAGTCCCGAGAGGATGTGGAGGTCACAGGCTGAGTATCAGTACAGAAACAGGGTCTGAAAAGGGGGACAGCCAATGCTCTACAGAGGCTGTACCCCCAGTCTTCTGAGAGTGACTATCAGACCTACCTCCCCCTCATTCTATCAGATTCCCAACAATCTCTGTTTAGATACTTCACATTTGAAGTACCAAGGGCTCTAACAGGCCCAGGTTTGGCAAACATGGCTCTGACAGACCTTACTTACCCTTCTTCCCCCATTTCCTTTGCCTTGATAAAAACCATTCCATTCCTAAAGCTAGCCACCAGGGTCTATTCCTTCCTTTGGCCACTTCCTCCTCCTCCTGAGGCTGACCACTAAGGTTCAGTTATTGAAATACTGCAGTCCAGCAATCAAAAGCCCCCTTTGGCTTGCGTAATTAACATGCTCGATGAAAACTAAACATCTCACCCTAACACAGGGTTTTCCCTTTTATCATTACAAACCGACATTTTCCTATAGGCCAAGTCTGTTTCCTTTCTATCTAAAGATGGTTCCTTGTCCCATTCCAGGACAAATATCTTTAACCCTGTTCCCTTTTACCCTTCTTTTCTTCATTGTCTATCTGTCTTCTACCTCTTGTCTTTATTTCTTAGTCCTTACCCTCTGTACCTCTTGGGCAAGTAATTCTCCTTTGTGCTGAGAATTTGGTCTTAGGGATCCCAAGTAGATATTAATTTTCACAACGAATAGATGTATTTTTCTTATTTTCTAAATAATTTGTTACATTTATTTACTGTGTCTTTGGGTGTGCATATAATTTGATCCTCCTTCTATCATTATGGAGACTGAATGCAAAACACCAGACATAACATCATGTGATTATATGCCTTCACCTGTTGAGCCAAAGCCTTTTACTTTTTTTTAGAGATAACTCTCACTATGTAGCCCAGGCTGCCCTTGAACTCATAACTTTGCCCTTCCCTGAATGCTATCTAGCTTCTTTAAAAGCAAACAAGCAAACAAACCAAAGCCCCTGAGTTTGGAGAGATGGCTCAGGAGTGGGTTTTACTCCTGGAGAGGACCTGAGTTCAGTTCCCAGCACCCACATCCCAGGCAGCTCACAACTGCCTATGCCTCCAACTCTAGGGAATTTGATGCCTTCTTCTGCCCTCTACAGCATCTGTATTCATGTGCATGTGTGCACACAATTAAAAATGACTCTTCAAGAGCCCTGGAAAGTATCATAGCCAAGAGACTGGGGATTGTACCACCACGCCCAGCTTGTTTTTTATTTTTTATTATTTTTATTTTTTTATTTTTTTGGTTTTTCAAGACAGGGTTTCTCTGTATAGCCCTGGCTGTCCTGGAACTCACTTTGTAGACCAGGCTGGCTTCGAACTCAGAAATCCACCTGCCTCTGCCTCCCAAGTGCTGGGATTAAAGGCGTGCGCCACCACGCCCAGCTTGTTTTTTATTTTTAAGTGTGTGTGTTGTGTGTGTGTGTGTGTGTCACACACATGTGAGCTTGCATGCATGTGCATGAGCACAGCTGTGAGACACCCAACATGAGTGTTGAGAATTAAACTCAGCTCCTCTCCAAAAAAAAAAAACGTGTTTTTAACCTCTGAGTCACCTCTCCAAGCCTCTCCCCACCTCCAAATGCTATTTTAGTATGACAACATTGTGACTTAGAAAAGAGTCTCATGACTTCAGGGGTAACAACCATGTGTAAGTAACAGCGATCTATAAGGCTCCTACCCTTAAGACAGGAACCCACAGGACAAAGACACATATTACCTGGGCCTGAATCCCAGCTTTGGCATTTGCTGACTATGCAGTCCCTTACTTAATCTCTCCATGCCTCAGGCTCCTCATCTGTCAGTAAACAGAAGCATTAAGGAGCAGCTCCTGCGTGTAGTAAATGCTCAGCAAACCTGAGCTCTTCTGACTTCCAAGCCCCAATGGTTGCACAGGCTGTGACCATGTTGAGGTCCTCCCTGAGGGAGGCCCTCACTCCTCCCTCTTGTGAACCAGATACAAGAAGAAAAAGAGGAAGCAGTGTGCATGCGTGGTATGCACCCTATTTGTAATTTTTAGTTTTTGTCAGAGCATAAGCCCATATAGCCCAGGCTAGCCTTCAACCATGCTCTGCATTCTATGTATCTGCTCTTCCAGCCTTTACTTCCTGAGAGCTAGGATTTCAAGCTTGTGCCACCGTGTCTAGTTAAGGCAGTGCTGGAGTTTGAACCCGGAGCTTTGTGTGTGTTAGGCAGGCACTCAGCTAGATCTCCTGGCCCGACTTTACCACTTGTAAGGGGGGGGGGGGCAGGGGTGACATGATCATCGGCTTAGGCCTCCCTAATCCAAGCTGTTGTGGGACGGGCTGGGGCAGCAAGGGTTGCCCTTGGCTACGCTGTCACTCACCACTGACTGACCCCTGCATTTAACTATTGATCTGATAAATTAACAGCTGGTTGGTTCCATCAAAATGGCATTCCGCAATTCAATTACAGCTGGCTCGGGACTCAGAGCTCACCCTGCAGGGGTGCTGCTGGTCATGGCCATGGTCCTGCCCCAAGCTAGGGAGGTGGAGGTGGTTATCCTCCACCAGCCCTAAGGAGACTGAGGATCTGCTTTGTGGGAAGTCAGCATGAGAGGGAGGAAGGAGAGTGCCAGTCATACCAGCAAGGGTAGGACCTGTGAGCTTCAGGAACCTGGGGGTCCAGCCTCAGCTCCCAGCTTTGCAGAGACACCTCAGATGCAACCACATGCCACTGAGCCTTAGATACTACACCAGTAAACTTGGCCCCAAGAAATAATTCCATGGCACTGGGCTGCTGTAAGGACACCAGAAAACAAACAAACAAAAAACACTTCCTCTGTGAGCATCTGCCATCTGCTCTATATATATGCCCAAGTTCCGGGCTGGAGAGATGGCTCAGTGGTTAAGAGCACTTGACTGCTCTTCCAGAGGTCCTGAGTTCAATTCCCAGCAACCACATGGTGACTCACAATTATCTGTAATGAGATCTGCTGCCCTCTTCTGATGTGTCGGAAGACAGCTACAGTGTACTTACATACATAAAGGCGGAGGCCTTTAATCCTAGCACCCGGGAGGCAGACGGATCTCTGTGAGTTTGAGGACAGCTTGTCTACAGACTAAGTTCCAAGACAGCCAAAGCTACACAGAGAAAACCTGTCTCGAAAAAACAAACAAACAAACAAAAAGTGAAATCACCCAAAGGTAGAGAAAACTCACAGGACAGAATCAAACGCTAGATAAAATAATGGCCGGAGAACAATATGACAGAGACTGGGAATCCATACTTATTGTCTTCTATTCCTTGGCCCTGGCCAGCCAAAATGCCATGCTTCCAGGAGCTAGGGGCCAGGGACCATGGGCTAGGGGCTAAAGGCTAGGCTTTGCCACTTACAACACCCAGGAACCTTTTGCCCACGGGAAGGGAGAAACACCAGAGCCCAAGAGCCAGGTTCAAGTACCAGCCTGCTCTTTTTCCCTCTGACCTCCAGAAAGTCCTTGAGCTCCTCTATACCCCAGCTTTTCATTTCAAGCAGGAATAAGCCATTAAAAAACAAAATAAAACAAAACAAAACTAAGGGTAGAATATGAGTTGTGAGGACTGAATTAGAATGTTATCTTCAAAAGCCATGCAAAGTGTCAACTTCCATTAAAGTTGTCCCACCCTCTCAGTCTCCCTCCATCTGCATTTTATTACCTCAGCTCCAGGAGAGGCAAAGAACTTGGATCTGCAGATCACTGCTCCAGGGACCCACCCACAGGACACCCAAGGAGCCAATATTTCTGAGTTCTGGATTCAACATTGGCCTTTCACGGCCTTTCAGCATCACACCTTAGAAAGTAGGGTTGGAAAAGACCTAGCTTGTGTGCCTTAAAACTATTAGTGGCACAAGAACTAAGGAACTGAGAAAATGTCACAGACCGAGGATGACTCAAGACGCGTGACAACTAAATGTAAGAGTGGGGTCTGGAGAAGGGGACATCGGTAGGAAAACCAACAGAACGTGAGAGGAGTGAGGAGTTTATACAGCTCACAGCGATGGAGTGAGGTCAGTTTCTTAGCTGGGATAAGTTTGATGTTTACCACGGCGACACGAGGCTTAAGGAAACCTCATGAGGGGCATGCAGGGATTCAGTGCTATGTTGGGAACTGGTCTGTAATGGAAAACCTATTCAGTGAGCACTGGCTTTATAGATGGGAAGATTCACGGACAGCATTTTGGAGGGCTCATACCTATCAGAGCAGAGCTGGTGCTCTCTTGGTCTTGTGGGAGTCAGTACAAGATTCTCTACAAGCATTCCTTACACCCATGGGGAAACACATGTCCTTCCTACCAACAGTAGGCATAATGCATTTAATTTGATGTACCACTCATTTATTGAGTCAAATACAACAGACTGCACCTAAAGATACTCAGGGAAGCCAGGTATGGTGGCTCACTTCAGCTGAGGCAGGAAGATTACCCTAAGTTTGAACTCAGCCTATGTAGCCTCATAGTGAGTTACAAGCCAATTATAGCTGGTTAGACCCTATCTTCAACAAAACAAAACAAAACAAAGCAAAACAACCCACCAGGTAATTAGTGACAATAAAGTCATCAGGTAGGTGGTAAAGTGTCCTAATGTGTCCAATTGGGTCACAAAATGCAGTATTATTCACAGAGAAGCATCCACTTGCACTCCAGAGGAGAAAAGGGTCCCCGGAGGCTTCCTGGAGGAGGTGAGGCCGGGCTTGAGAGATAAGAACTTGTCATTAGGCCGGGCGTGGTGGCGCACGCCTTTAATCCCAGCACTCGGGAGGCAGAGGCAGGCAGATTTCTGAGTTCGAGGCCAGCCTGGTCTACAAAGCTAGTTCCAGGACAGCCAGGGCTATACAGAGAAACCCTGTCTCGAAAAAAACAAAAAAAAAACAAACAAAAAAAGAACTTGTCATTAGGCAATAGGACTAGCTGGTGAATTTTGGTGTCCCTTCAGAGGAAAGGAAGGCTCCAGGGGCCTATGGCTGCCTCAAAACCTCTTGCCTCTGAGGCCCCCCTTTTCTCTCCAACTCCTCCTTTCTCCTCAGCACCAAGGCTTCAGCAAAGCTAGCTAGCTATTTAAAGGAACGCAAAGCTAATCCTCATGCAAATAGAACATCTTTAAGTACGGCTAATAATCGGCTAATAATCGCTCCATAAGGCAGCTGTTACGCAATTCAGGATTTTACAGCACAGCTTCAGGCTGGGGTGTTCTGGTCCCTACCAACCTTTCTTCACGGTGGGGAGGATGGGTTCTGGATAAAGGATGGTAAGAGGTGTACTTTATGGGGCAGGTTGCCAGGAGGCATGGGTTGTAGTAGGATAGGGGCCTACAAGAGCAGGAAATCTGTGCTCCTGCAGGTCTGTAAGCATTTCAGAGCCTGTAGGCTCCCAAAGAATTGGGGCAAAGAGAGGGTGGGGAGGGGGTTGGCACTGCTTGATTGTAGGGAAGAACCCTGACTCAGTGCTTCCAGCCCCTACAGGACAAAAATCGTTATCAGGCAAGTGGTTCCACATCTTCCACACTTCTCAGAATGGAAAGCTGAGATGCACATCACCAATTGCAAAGTCCATTCTGTACTGGTTCCCCCAAACCCCCAAACCCAGCCCCTCCTGCTCCTGTTGTTCCCCACATCCCCTCTCTACACTCTCAGGCCTTCCAGGGTAAGCTCCATTCAGGGACTGTCCAACCTTGCGGCCCCACCACACAACCAGATGCTGAGCAAGCAAACAGCAAGCGCTCAATAATTGTGCAAAGAAGAAACTAAAATCAGATTCAGGATACAGAGAAAGTGACAGTAGTTGCTATTTACTTATTTGTTGGCTTGTTTGGTTTTGAGACACAACCTTACTATGGAGCATTGGTTGGCCTGGAACTTGCTATGTAGACCAGGCTGGCTTCAAACTCATGGAGACCTGCCTGCCTCAGCCTCCCAAGTGCTGGGATTAAAGTGTACACCATGATTGGCCAGTCTCTGAATTTAAAGTTTACAGTAAGGGAACAGTGTGAGAAATCACACTTCCTGGATCTCTCCTAGACCTTAGCATGATGCTAATTTTATTTAAAGCGATACTGTCTTATCATGTAAATACATTATTTAAAAAAAAACATAAGCCATCGAAAGCACAATAATATAAGGACAACTGTATTCTTACACTTCGGAGGAAGCAACTAGCACAGAGTAAGGATGTAAAGTATCCTGGCCCACAAAGCTCTGCCTGCCTCTGTCCCCAGTGCTGGGCCTGGCTTGCTCTTTGTTTTGTTTTTTGTTTTGTTTTGTTTGTTTGTTTTGTTTTGTTTTTGTATTTATTTGTTTATTTATTTGTTTGTTTATTTATTTATTTATTTATGTTTTTTGAGACAGGGTTTCTCTGTATAGCCCTGGCTGTCCTGGAACTCACTTTGTAGACCAGGCTGGCCTCAAACTCAGAAATCTGCCTGCCTCTGCCTCCCGAGTGCTGGGATTAAAGGCGTGGGCCACCATGCCTGGCTTTTGCTCTTTGGTTTTATTTTGTTTGCTGGGAAACAAGGTTTCACATACCCCAGTACCCAAGGCTGTGTGTGTGTGTGTGTGTGTGTGTGTGTGTGTTGCAGGGGCAGCCATGGAGCTGGTTGGATTGTGTTGGGCATAGATTGAATGTGATTCAAGATGAATGTGCTTGAGTCACTAGGATCAGAGAACGGCTTCACTACAGGGAAGAGGAAAACCAGCCTCCTAAGGTCCTGAGGAGGTCTAAACAGAACGGTGGTGAGGGTCTAGAGGAACGGAAGCTCACAGTACTAGTAATTACTAGCTCGTGTGTTTGCACATGCACCTGCTGTAGTGCACCGTGGAAGACACAGGACAACTTGTAGGGGTTGGTTCTTTCCTTCCATCTTTACCTGGGTTCCGGGGATCCAACCCAGGTCATCAGGCTTTGACGCAAGCATTTTGACCTGCTGAGCCATCTTGTTGGTCCTGAACGTCCTTTTGTCTCAACCAACACACAGCTTTTAGCAGAAAAGAGGATACATCTAAATAAAGCTGTCTGAAAGTCACACAAGTCACTCCCCCAAGCTTTCATCAAAGGCAGCCCCCCCCCAAAAGAGACCCTGAAAAAAGAAGTCCTTGTAAGTTTCCATCCCACTCTGAGAAAGCACAAGTCAAGAAGGAATAGTCCAAGAAGTGAAAACCAAAGTATGTCCTTCTATTTTGTCAGTAGCCTCTTTTGTATACCTTTGGGGACCTTGAATCACTAAAAGATCCCAGGATCCGAAGCCAGACCATCTACAGTTTGGTTCCTGGGCTCGTCACTCAGCAATTGTCACCTAGCTAACCTGAACCTCCACTCTACCCATCTGCAAAGTGGGAACAGCTAGGGTTCTTCTAGAACTTTATTGGAGAAGTACTTTTATTTTTAGTTAATTAATATGTCTTTGTGGTGTGTGTGAGAGAGACAGAGACAGAGAGAGCTTTCACACGCATGAAAGTGCCTGCAGAGGCCATAGGGTTTCAGATCTGTTGGATCTAGTGTTACAGTTGCTTGTGAGCCACCTGATGTGGGTGCTGGGAATTGAACTCAGGTCCTTTGGAAAAAAATCAGTGTTCTACTTTGTTTTTCTGTTGCTGTGATGAAACACTGATCCAAAGCAATATTGTGGAGGAATAGGTTTGAACTTATAGCCCCCAGGTCACAACCCATCACCAAGGGACATCAGGGCAGGCACTCAAGGCAGAGGTACCTGACAGGTACTGAAGAGGGCCCACGAAGGAAAGCTGGAGGCTGCTTCCTGCCTTGCTTTCGTGGTTTGCTCAGCTAGGTCTCCTATACAACCCAAGACCATCTGCCTAGGAGTGGCACCGCCCACATCATTAAGCTAGATCCTGCCCCCAAACAACCACGCCTCCATCCCCCGGCCAATCTGATGGAGGAAATTCTTCAATTGAGCTTCCCCTTCCCTGGGTGATTCTAGTTTGTGTCAAACTCCCTAGCAAAAGCAGCAAGTACTCTTAACTGCTGAGCCATCTCTCCAGCCCTTGTCGGAGAGATTTACAAAGCTGCCTGTGAATGCTTCCACCTCCTGAGTGACTGATTTTATGGGATGCTGGGGCTTGAACCCAGGGCACTGTGCCTGACAGGCATGCACTTTGCCAACTGAACCACACCCCTCTCGCCAATATTCCTTTGTTTGTTCTTGTTTTTCTAGACCAGGTTTCTCTACATAGTCCAGGCTGTCCTGGAACTCACTCTGTAGATCAGCCTGCCTCTCTGCCTCTTCCTGGCACCATCACGGCATAGCTTTTAAAAAAGATTTTATTTTAATGTTTTATGTGTATGACTGTTTTGTCTGCATGTCCGTCTGGTCACAACATTCATTCAAGCTCCTGTAGAGAAGAATTGGATCCCCTGGGACAGGAGTTACAGATGGTTGTGAGCTGCTATGTGGGTGCTGGGAACTGAACCCAGGTCCTTTGGAAGAGGAGGAAGTGAGCCACCTTTCTGGGCCCTATTAATAATAGTAATTATCATTACTATTATTAAGATGGCAAAGCAATCAACAACCTCTTTACATGGCTGCTTTAGTCTTCTGAATACCCGCTCCCCTCATCATCAGAAATACACCAGGGGAAATGTCGGGCACAGTTTACCCCTCAGGATGAGAGCAGTGGTCACTCCTCTCCTTCAGGCCCTGGGTGCTTTGTCCCCACTCCCCTAAGGAGTGCCCTCAGCTTGCTTAGCTAATGTATTCGCAAACCAAATTAGGGGGGGCCTGGCTCCAGGGGAGGCCCCCCAGTCTGCTTGCTCTATGCAGGGAATTAGATATCATCTCTTGCACAAATGCGATTAGGCCCACGGTCCCCACCCCACATGCAAAAGCCAGCTTTCTAATCAGTTTTATGAGGGGCCTCTGCAGATAGACACTAATGGTATTGAGCTGAAATCTTTTACAGAGAGCCTGCCTGAGTGAAGTCTGCAGAGATAAAATGGCCATGCTGGATCAAGGCAAAGCTTATTGCCCGCCCGTGTCCTTCCTCTTCCTTCCTTCCTTCCTTCCCAGATTTCCCTTCCCTCACCCAGACCTAACTTCTTCCCACAGTGTCTCTTGTCACTTAATGGTTGCCCACCAGAAACCCAGGAAGGGACCCAGTAGTTAATCAGAATGTTCTTTCTCCAAAATCTATTGTTTGTTTGTTTGTTTGTTTTTGGTTGGTTTCTGAGACTGAGTTCTCTATGTAGCCCTGGCTGTCCTGGAACTCTCTCTGTAGACAAAGCTGGCCTCAGACTCAGAGATCCACCTGTCCCTGCCTCTTGAGTGCTGGGATTAAAGGTGGGTGTCTCAACTGTCTGGTGTCCCCCAATACTGGGACTAAAGGTGTACACTTCCACCACCCACTGTCCCCCAAATATTTTGATCTAACGATTATACCTGATGGTCATTTGTTGCCTGTGTGGCCTCAGACAAGAACTTGATTTTATTTTTTTCCTGGCCTTGCAGCTATGTAACTGAAAACTGGGAATACGGACAACAGAGTAAGGAAATGGAATGTTCTAGAACAACCATTCTCAGCCAACGTGGTCTTATTCCTTTCCCCTACATTATCGGTTACACTAAATCCCTTCTCACTTCCTGATGGCTCCTCAAAGCTGTCTGGTGACCAGGACCCAGGCACTCTGAGGACATAAACATCTGAAGTCAGATACCCCATCACTGAAAAGATGGGCCCTGCCATTGATGGTGATTGACAGATCCTCAGCTCCATGCGCTGTTAGAATCTGTCTGAGAACTAGACTGCCAGGAGACTGTGTGCGAGGGTTTCAGTTCAAATGAGAACCTACTGCCCTACTGACCCAACAGGACCCGACTTTTGTACTAAGAAGTCTTTTGGCATCATGGAGTGACAAAGGGTTATGCCCTACTATCCTAACCTGCTTATCTGTCTGTAGAACATTAATGGCTTCCTTCTTCTTCTTGTTCAGTCTGAGTGTCCTATAGACCAGGGTAACTTCAAACTTGCTTTGTAGCTGAAGGTGACCTTGAACTCCTAATTCTCCTACATTTCCCAAGAGTCCGAGGATACTTGTGTGGTTCACCACACCAGGCTTTCTTTCTTCCTTTTCCTTCCTTCCTTCCTTTCTTCCTTCCTTCCTTTCTTTCTTTCTTTCTTTCTTTCTTTCTTTCTTTCTTCCTTCCTTCCTTCCTTCCTTCCTTCCTTCCTTCCTTCCTTCCTTTCTTTTCTTGGTTTTTTGAGACAGGGTTTCTCTGTATAGCCCTGGCTGTCCTGGAACTCACTCTGTAGACCAGGCTGGCCTCGAACTCAGAAATCCGCCTGCCTCTGCCTCCCAAGTGCTGGGATTAAAGGCTCCCAGCTTCATTTTTCTTTTCTTCTTTTCTTTTCTTTTCTTTTAATTTATTTATTATATGTAAGTACACTGTAGCTGTCTTCAGACACCCCAGAAGAGGGCGTCAGATCTCATTATGGATGGTTGTGAGCCATCATGTGGTTGCTGGGATTTGAACTCATGACCTTCAGAAGAGCAGTTGGTGCTCTTAACAGCTGTGCCATCTCTCCAGCCCCCTCATTTTTCTTTCTTAAACAAGAAGTAAAGTACCCCAGGGTGAGTTCAAACTTGACGTGGAGGTTAGTCTCAAACCAAGTTTTTCCTTTCTTTTACTTAATTTTGTTTTTTGAGATAGGGTCTCATGTTGCAACTCTGGTTGGTCCCAAACTCACAGCAATTCTGCTGCCTTAGCCTCCTGAGGTGCTGGGATTATGTATGTGCGCCCCCACCTCTGACCTCTGAGATTCTTTCTAAGAAAATTCAAGCTACAAATGACACTCAGGTAGAAGGAGATATTTATACCTGTGTCAGCATCCAAAACCTGTCTCAGAACAAATAAACAAACAAAAACAATCTGGGAGGAGGAGCTCACAAGGCCCCGCCCTCCATGGTGAGGTTAATAGTTAATGGTTTTTGGGGAGGGAGAGATATTCTGTTCAGTGGTGTTCCACGCTGTTGTAGATAACCCCTAACCTATGCTCATAAGCAACTCTAATAAAACTCAAATAATCAATCCATCAATCCATCCTCAATCAATATCAGTCAGTCAATCAGTCAGGTCCTGGTATTGAATACCTGTAGCTCTACTACTAGGGAGGTAGAGGAAGGAGGATCCAGAATTCAAGGTCATTCTCTGCTACTTTGGTGAGTTCAAGGCCAGCCTTTAAAGAACATTTTTTTATAAGAAGGTTCGTAATGTCCACAGTGGCACACAAAGACCAGAGAGGCAGCTAAACTCTGTATGTATTTGACATCCTGCTACAACAGGCCTTCTGCACTCTGAAGGATGTACTCATGCGTGTGTGCTGCTGCTATAGAGACTTCTTTTATTTATTTATTTATTTATTTATTTATTTATATTTTAATTACGTGTAGCAGGGTGTGCATGTGAGTTGGATCCTTGCAGAGACTAGAAGGACTGGATGTCCTGGAACTGGAGTTATAGGCAGTTATGAGCCTACGGACAAACAGAGGTGCTAAGGATTAAACTCTGTCCTTCTGCAAGGGGGCAGTACAAACTCCCTGAGACATCTCTCTTAACCTCTGAGCCATCTCTCCAGACCCATATACTTCTTCTGGTTAGCCTGTGGACTCACAGGCTCAAGGTAGAGTCCATTACCACTTCAAGAGGAAAATGACTTGAGACACCTCTGGCTCCTCCTACCCCAGGACTGACCCAGCCTGGAACACTTGTCCCTACCAACTCTGAAAACTCTCTTCCCCCTCCAACTGCCAGACAACTTAAGTTCTCCTTAATGTCTTCCTCACTTAGCTTGCTTTGGAGAAGTGTGTCCACCCGAGCTTCCACCTCTGTTGGTCTGACCTCAAGCTCCAGGACCCCCCAGGTTCCCTTCGGCCCTCATGCTGGATCTAAGGCTGGCCTTGAACTCACTATATCGCTGACAGTGGCCTTGAACTTCTGATCCGCCTCTCTCTAACTTATGAGTACTGCGATTACAAGTGTGCATCATCACACCCAGGTTGTGAGGTGCTGCAGATGAAACCCGGGGCTTCCTGAATGCTAGGCAAGCAAGCACTCTCCCAACTGAGCCCCACCCCCCCAGTCTTCACTGCCCTCCTCCTCAGACAAGATCTTGCTGTGTAACCCAGCTGTCCTTGAACTCAAGTGCTGAGATTACAGGCATGAGCCTCATTTGGCAAAAATAACTATTTCATGGCTACAGTCACTTCTAGGGTTGGGATTTACCAAGGAGCCAGCAGGCCCAACTCAAATGCCTCCTTCTGAATGATTTCTGTTGCTTTTTTTAGAGAGAAGTCAAACCACCATGGAGCCTACTCAAAAGACTAGACAGGAGCTGTGGCCACGATGATTCTAGGCACTGCACGATGGAGCAGGGTGTGCAGAAGAGTGAAGAAGAAGCTGGGGTCGGGGCCGAGGCAGTAAACTACAGTGTCCTGGGAAGGGCTGCTTGAAGGACAGCAGTGCATATGTCCACAAAATTCTAGGGCACTGACCAAAAGATCACCCTGTAGTCTGTCTGGTTATTCATTCATATGTCGGAGATGTGGCTGCTGTTCGGGCAGGGATAATAGGAGCCCTGGTTGCATGTTTAGAGAACTTGTGTTTTTACTGTCGTTAAGAATGGCAGATGGTAGCCCGGCGTGGTGGCGCACGCCTTTAATCCCAGCACTCGGGAGGCAGAGGCAGGCGGATTTCTGAGTTCGAGGCCAGCCTGGTCTACAGAGTGAGTTCCAGGACAGCCAGGGCTATACAGAGAAACCCTGTCTCGAACCACCCCCCCCCCAAAAAAAAGAATGGCAGATGGTGAACAAGGACAGGAGGCTGTTGGAATATAGATAGTTTAAAAGTTCAGTGGCAGGCAGGGATATATCTACAGATAGTCTATACACATATAGATGTAGATATACTATTTAAGGGCACCTTGGTGGCAAGGCCAGTCCCTTGTAAGCAGATAACAGAGTCACTCGTGTACACATCTGCACACACAACATGGCTGCACATGCATACACACTAAATGCTCACACACACACATACTCACATACACATGGTTCACACACACATACATATTCCCATGCACACCTGCACACGCACATAGTCCTTGATGGAATGCTCTCATGCAAATCAGAATACGTAGGACACAAGCAAGAGAGTAGGCAGACCTCTCCAAGGTACACCTAGCACTAGATCAGAAGTTCCTGCCCCCCATTAGCTGGTCTTTCTGCCCGTTGTCATGGTTGCCTCCGAAGAGTCCTAGTCCCTCACACAGCTAATGAAACCAGGACTAAGCAAGATCTTTCACCAGTGAGGCAGATGGCAGCTCAGGACATTCTGTGCCCAGTGTTCCTATTTTTCTGACAATGCCTCTGGGTGCGGGAATATCAGGTTAGTACACAGCCCTAGGCTCCCCACAGCCCTGACCTTCTCTCCTATCTCTTTCTGCTACCAAAACTACTTGCTTGTCGACAAAGGGCTTTCAGATGAGCTGAGTCACCCAAAGAGCGTGGCTGGGGAGTTCCCTTACTCTGCAGAGCTGCCCTTAAGTGTGACACCCAGGCAAGACCGTGGCCAGATCACTGCTCAAATACGATACTTTGGACTTCAAAGGGTGATTGGAAAGATGATTGTGTGTGCGCCAGGCTGAGCATTCAGCCCTGAGTGAGTACCTAGCAAGTGCAGAGCCAGGAATGGGGGTTTATTCCTGTGATCTCAGAGGCTGGGAGGCAGAGGCGGGAGGCTTGAAATGCTGCTGACAGCCCTAGTCCAGGCTGGACTACACGGTGAGACTTTGTTTCAAAAACCAAAGCCAACTCTTAGAATGTTCTCTCTGAGTCCTTTCACTTCTAGATGTCCAGCGACCACGAGGGGGACGGACCTGGAAGCTTCTATTATACAATGTCCTTGATTGTGTAGCTGGCACAGCAGAGCAGAAAGCATGAAAGAGAGAGCCAGAAGCCATGTGTTGCAGACAGAGGAGGCTCTGAGCAACACTTGAGTCCACACAGTGCCAGAGTTAGCAGTGCTAGTATATTGTGCCTTGGACCCAACTCCATGGGATTTAATATGTTCTTTTCCCCAAGATGTATCATGGTCAAATAAATAAACTAGTGCCGGGCAGTGGTGGTGCACGCCTTTAATCCCAGCACTTGGGAGGCAGAGGCAGGCGGATTTCTGTGAGTTTGAGGCCAGCCTGGTCTACAGAGTGAGTTCCAGGACAGTCAGGACTACACAGAGAAACCCTGTCTCAAAAAACAAAACAAAAACAAAGATAGGAAGAAAGAGAGGGAAGGAGGGAGGGAGGGAGGGAGGGAGGGAGGGAGGAAGGAAGGAAGGAAGGAAGGGAAAGTTGTCTTAGCATAAGCGAGTAAAAGAGCCAGAGGGTGAGCCAGCAAGCAGCATCCGTCCAGGACTCCTGCCTCCAGGTTCCCACCTTGAGTTCCTACCCTGAATTCCCATAGTGATGAGAGTATAAGCCAAATAATCCCTTCCTCCCCAGGTTGTTTCTGGTCAGAATTTCATCACATCAACAGAATGAAACTAGACCAATGGTCATCTCAGCTGAAGTGAGTTCTGGAAAATTCTTTGCCTTCAACGTTCTACCTCTCTTCTCAAGTCTGCAGGCCTGCGTTTGAGGTCACCTCCAAGCTTGTTACATCCCTATTCAAAACTCCTAGGTCTCTGCCTCTCCAAATGACTTTTCTAGAAGGTTTTCCAGAAGGATAATGCCAGCTTATGGTAGTACAAGAAAAGGGGGGGGGGTGAGCTGCCCACTTGAGGACCCGCTGCCAGGCTAATTCTCAAGGGCAGAGGATGGGCTCGGAGCAGGAAAGCCACTGTGCTATGCATCCTTCCTCGGCCTTCAGCAAGCTCCGTGAGCTCTGGCTCATTTGGTCCTCCAGGCCAAACCAGCGTGGATTCTGCCGGGCAATTTGCAGGTGCGATGAGAAAGTTACAGATATCTTGCTGGGCCATCGGCTTATTCTGCATGGAACTGGATGGAACCTGACACAGCTACTCGTGAAGTAATTGTTCCCTCGGAGACTTACACGGATTCCCACCAAGTTTACAGCACGAAGCAGGGACAGCTGGTCCAGGGCATCCACTGTGACTGTGAAGTCAGGAGACTCATTGTGACCGGTGATATTTATATACCTGGAGAGTGCAGTCCCCTTCAAAATGGTCACCTTGGACATCTCTGTTCCCAGCCATGCCGCCTTTGGTCATATTCTTGACACTTCTTTTGGGAACTGCCTTTGGGAAGTCACAGCCTCTCTTTGTCCTGGAAACTTTGCTAAGCTTTGTCACCTACCTAACCCCCCAGCCACGTCTTATAAATGACCTTGGACACATTAACCCCACCCCGCCCCCACCTCCAGGAAAGTATTCACCATTAGTTGGAGCAATGCTCACAGTGAGGGTAAGAAACAGTGAGCATGGGGGGGTGAGAGGGAGGAAGGGGCTGTTAGAGCCCCAGACCTGAGTCTAACATACCTTAGCCACAGTATGCTTGGTCTCCTTGGTTCTCCTATGAGCTAGTTGCTATACCCACTCTCCAAGTGAGTTCACAAGATTCAGAATGAAGGCCTTTCTAAGAGTCCAGAGCTCCCAGAGAGGTTTTGTACCCCATCACAGGGAGCTTTCTTTATATTACCCAAAGCCAGTCGTCTGTTTAAACAAAGGTTTCACCCCGAATAGAGGAACAACCAACAAAGACACAGTAGTACACGCCTGTAATTGTAACCCTTGGCAGGTGATGGCAGGAGGGCTACCTGGGGTTCAGGGCCAGCCTGGGCTACATAGCAAGACTCCCTTTCAAAAACAAAAGTGACAAAAGTATCAACCAGTCCACCCACAAACTGCCCCATCCTGTACCTTTAAGAACCACCATGGTGACTAGTCCCTTCCACAGCATCAACATCTGTGCTTTAGGTATGCCTGGAAAGAGGCAAACGGGAGACAGAGGGTTGGCTGTACAGAACACAGGACCGGCTAGTGAACCGGACTCAAGCTTGAGCCTCGCTCTGCGCTTGTGATGCTGGGCCATGCTGGGCCAGTCAAAGAACCTCTCCACATTGTAATTGCAATATCTTGAAACAAGGAACAGAGGCACTTCTGTCTCATGGGGTTGTTGCAAGGGCCCCACAACAACTGCTGTGCAAGTGATGGCTAAGGCTGCCACTCTCTGGACCCTGCTAGGAAAAGGTGACAAGTCCAGTCTGTGAGCAGCAAAACAGAGACCTCCCGTTCTCTGGGTGGCCTCTGAACTCTAGCGGGGTGGGGTGTCACAAAAGGAGGCACTCACCTCACCTGCATGAAGCACATAGCATGCACCTGTTCCCTGGAAAGCGGGTTTGGTGGCACATACCTGTAATCCCCGCACTTGGGAGGTGGAAGCACGGAGATCAGAAGTCAAAGTCATCCTAGGCTACATGGTGTGCTTGAGGAGGGTCCGGGATACACAACGCCCTGTCTAATGGGTGGGTGGGGGGCAGTTGAGATGGCTCAGTTAGAGGAAGCTCTTGTTGCCAAACCTAATGATCCGGGCGCCATCCCCGGGACCCACAGGGTGGAAGGTGGGAACTCCTGAAAGTTGTTCTCTGACCTCAGCCTGCGGACTGAGGCATGTGCACCCCACACTACATAAGTGAGCAAAATTAAAACCAGGTGGGAGAGGGATACAGGAATCGTTTGTCATCCAAGGGTGCACCCAGCATGGTAGACCAGAGTGGACCTGGGTTCACATCCTTGCTTTGACATTAAAAACAGAAAAAAGGAATTAAAGCGTTATTTTTGCGCCCTCTCCTCCCCCCACCATGTGTGTGTGTGTGTGTGTGTGTGTGTGTGTGTGTGTGTGTGTGTGTATAGAAGCCAGAAGAGGGCATTAGATCCCTTGAAGGTGGAGTTTAGCAGGCAGTTATAAACTGCCATACACTAATGTTTGGAGCAGATTCTCTGGCACAGCAAACACTCTTAACCACAGAGTTAAGACTGGTTAACTCTTCTCTCCAGCCCCAGGCTTGTGATAGAAACCAGCGCTGTGCCTTTGGGACCACTACTGTATCTCCCTTCCCCTTCACCGTGATAAGGAAAATGTACACGCACAACAGGGAGTTAAGCACGCTGCAGTGTGCCTGGGGCAGAGTAAAACACACCTGTGCTTACCTCCCATCCCCCCACGCCCACCACAGAGCCACTTTCCAATGGCCACAAGCGGGCTGAGGAGGTACTGCCTACATTTCAAATATCAGGAGTGACATGGCGAGACCGTGCCAGGGGCTCCCTGAACAGTGTGCATCGACCCGGAGGAAGAGGTGGTTCTACAGGGTAAGGATCATAAGCAAGAATGCGTATTCATTTATTTCTCCTTTGAGACTGGGTCTTATGTAGCCCAGGCTGTCCTCCAACTTGATATGTATCAGAGGAAGACTTTGAACTTCTGATCTCTTGCCTCTACCTCCCAAGTGCTGGGTTCTGAGGGCTAGGGTTACAGAAACGCATTTCTACCATGCAGATGGCTTTGGCTTAAAGGAAGATTTATTTTATGTGCATTGGTGGTTTTGCTGGCATGTATGTCTGTTATGAGGGTGTCAACGCTGAATTTCAAACAATAGTGAGCTGCCATGTGGGTTCTGAGAATTGAACCCAGGTCCTCTGGAAGAGCAGCCGATGTTTTTAACCGCTGAGCCATCTCTTCAGCCCCTACCCAACTTTGGCTTTCTTAGCATAAAGAAGATAGAGTTCCTAGGCTACTGCCGAGATATTCATGGCCAGGCTCAGGCTCCATCTATCTGGTACCCAGATGGCTTGTGGCCTGCACTTGGTCAATCTGTGGGGAAAGGATAAGCTAGACACGGAAAGCCAGAGCAGGAAACTGGAATCTCTGCAGCTCCGTGTGCAAGCTGGTCAGCTAGATGCAGTAAGCCTCCAGGTCATCCTCTGGAAGCCTCCTTGGAGGTGTGTGTATGGGTGGACACACAGGTGATTCTAAGGGTGCCTATATAGCCATGACCTTGAATGCTAAGGTCTTGCCAAGGGGATAATGATGAAATTTCACCAGGCAGAACTCTCCTTAATGCATCCTGACCTGGGGAATGAGTGTCAGAAGACTCAAACAAGGCAGATGGTATTTTCCGGGGTCCTGGCCTCCTATGAAGAGAAGCCCAGGGTCCCAGTCATGTCCTTCTCCACCACAGTTGGTGCCAGGCAGGCTGGCATAGGATGACAAGGGCCCACAGAGACACAAGATTAATGGCATTTGAGGCAGGTGATCTGCTGTCCCTTGCCAGCTCCCATGGCTCAGGCAGGCTGTGTGAGGCACACAGCATAGCAAGAGGCTGGCAGGGAGGCCAACCTCACAAAGCAGGCAGAGCCGGTCACCGTATCCATCCACTGTCAACGCCCACCCCAAGACCTGAGCCTTTGATCCAGACACACACACACTCACACACACACACACACACACACACACACACACACACACACACACACGACTTTGTCATGGAGGCAAGCAGAGGTGCCAATCTAGTGGTTAAGAGAAAGAGAACACTGGAGCAAGGACAGCCAGAGCTTCTTCAGGCCCCGGAACATGGGCTCCATGTCGGGATAGGGTTCTTTGGGACTTTGCTTTTCTTTCAAGAGAAAGATATCTGCCTTCTGGCTTTTGTGTACCTTGCTTCATTAACACAAATTATTGCTTTTATTGATGAATACTTATGTGTAATCATAAGAAAGACAAAAGCAAAAAAATATCAATATCAGGACTCCTAAACCCTTTCCCCACAAGTCCTTCAAAGTGACAATATAGTGTGTCTCCTTCTAGAACTTTCCAAAGCTCATATCTGGCATTTTAGAGGTTAAAGATCTTTGATTTCACTGTTTATATCATTCCATTGCTTTTAAAACTTATTATTATTATTATTATTACCACCTAAGTTGCCTGTTTTTCCATCCAATCCCCACGTTCCTGTGAGGTCATCTCCCAGCTTCTGGGGTCACGAATCCCCGCCCCACCTCTTCCTTTACAACCTTCCTTCTCAGCCAGAGATCTTAGACACATAGTCCCAGAGGCCACCTCTGAATAAGGATGGCCAAGTGAGGGTGTGAGCATGGACACAGCTGTAATAGCTGGGATACAGGCCAGCAGGCACGTAGTAGGGGCAGCATCAGTGTCTCTGCACCGAGCACTGAAGGCCACAGTGAGGTAGCCAGAGAACACAGCCACATTTGCTCCTGTTCTGGCCTTTTCCCTTCTCACAATCTTTCTATGCCCGCCATGCACACCACTCTGCCCCACAGATCTTTTTTGCAAGGTTCCCTTCTGGTGATGATGACAGAGATAAGTGGCAGTCCCCGCGTTTGCTGCTGGTGGCCACACAGGTGGGCTCCTCTGTTCTGAGGGTTCAACCTGGATCCCCTGAGATCCCTGAATGGCTGCCAAGTAGGGCCCCCTGCTTCCTGCTCTGTCTGGAAGAAGGCCTGCCTGTCACAGGCACAATCTCAGGCTGCTCCATGTGCAGAAGCACAGGACCTGAAGTATTCTCTCTTGTCTGGTCGGGTGGCAGAGCTTGCTAGGGTGTCCAAGTCTTGCAGGTGTCTGGGCCACATGAAGGCCTTGGAGATTCAGTTCCCCATAGCTGCAAAGACCTGTTTACTGCTTCCTGAGGACCCTGCTTGATAGAACTGCTTTGAATGCTTTAATTGTTTGTCTTCTCTTTCTTCTTCCTTCCTTCCTTCCTTCCTTCCTTCCTTCCTTCCTTCCTTCCTTTTTTTTTTTCTTTCAGAGTTCCCTGTGTAGCCCTGGCTGTCCCGGTACCAGGGGAGTGCGTCCCTGTCTGCTGGGGCACAGCTTCCGTGTCCTACACTCACAGGGAAGACAGAAGTCTTTTCTCAGAGCTTCAGTGTGCTAACAGCCATCTGCCAACCCTCCCTGCTCATGTAGGTTGACTAAACTCCACATCAACCCCACTCTGCCCCGACCTCATCTGTGCCTCCGAGCTGGCTTCACTAGTCTGTTGCAGTCCTGACCTCAAATCCCCCAAGGCCCTGGGGCACAATCCTCTAGTCTACAGGGCTGTTCCTCTGGGACACTGAGTCTTTTCTGCTTCCTGCTCTGAGCTACTCAGGTTCAACGCCATGGGCAGGGGAGCAGGAGGGAAAAGCAATGGACCTTGGAATCCAGACACACAGAGCACATTCCTCTATCTGGGAAGTCTTCCGTGGTGGTGAGATTTGGACACGTTTCAGGACAGCGAGGAGCATAAGTACGATGAGTCAACGCTTATCGAGCACTTACTGTGTACCAGTCTCTGCTTAAGCTCCTGATGTTTACCATGTTTTAGTTGTGCCAGCACCACGAGAAGGCTCACTGCGGATAAGGAATCTGAGGCACAGAGAGGTCAAGTCATTTATCCGGAGTCACAGAGCAGGACGCAAGGGAGCCAGACAGTGTGTTGGTGGCTGACACTGAACACATTCGGGAGTCAGAGGAGGCAATGACTGACCGATAGTATTTTCGAGTTTCCGTGGTGTCCTATTTTAAGCGATCGGTGACAACTCTGAGAGGCTGAGAGGGATGGACCATAAATTGTCACTGCACGGCACAGCACGCCCCTCGACAAGCTCAGAGATGGCTACCTGCTTCAAACTTTGAAAGCAAAGTGTCCCACAGCCTCAGGACATGCTGAACTTTTTATATTATGATCTTTGGTTTTACCATGATGTGTTGAATTACACATTTATATTATTTCATGCTCAATAGTGATTGTGTCTAACGATCAGCTTTAAAAAAAAAGACTGAAAAATTAACAATAGAGAGTCTCCTGGGGCCTGGGCCCCTAGAGCTAGGTTCCTTCTCAGCCGCCTCAGAACTAGCTGCTTCTCAGAAGAGTGTGCACACTCCCAGCTACCTGCCCTTGTGCTAGAAGGCACAGATGTGGAGCCACAGAGAGTCCTGGTCATCACTACAGGGCTCTAGACTCCCTTTTGTGTCCCCCAAGGCTCCAGTTTTCCTCATTTTTAACCTCTCTATCATACTCAAACAGCAGTTAGCAAGTACTTGCTCTATGCCAGGATTGTGGCCAGGGCCTTCAGGCAGCCTCAAGGAGAGAGATCCAGCCTTCTAGGGAGTGTAAGAGATGGTTTCACAGAGAGGGGTATACTTGGGCGGGGTTTCATAGGATCCATAGATGCTCTGGGGTATGGGAAAAGGCCTTCTGGGGAGGAAAAGATCTCAAGTGAGTGTTTGGATAAGTTTTCAGGTGTCCTTAGACAAAGAAGAGTGGGAAAGGAACTGAAGATCCTCTGACTGTCTTGCTGGGAATCCTGGGTTACTGGGCAGAGCGAAGGAAGACCCACGGAGGATGATGGAGTTGCTGTCCCTGGGGCTGTGCACTGCTGACAGGCATGAACGGGATTCAAGGCAGGCTCCAGCATCACACACAGACTTGGGTGCTGATGAAGAAGGAGTGAGGCAGAGCTGACGGGAGGCATGGGAAGGGAGAAAGGCAGGCCTCAAGGGAGGGTTCGATCCGGGATGCCCTTACGATGCCTGAGAAAGGGCAGCAGGCAAGGGCTCAGACAGTGACTTAGTACTCCCACGGCTCCGTTTATCCAGCTGTGAAGTGAGATCCCCAGGGCTGTTGTGAGGAAGCAGTGAGTGAATATGTAAAATATCTCTGAGGAACATGTGTCACATAGGAAGCACCCGATCAAGGTCAGGTTGTTGTGACTGTTACTATTATTATTATTATTATTATTATTATTATTATTATTATCCATGGATCTGAGCATCACCATCGGGCTCCGCACCTGGCTGCGAGATACTTCTGCATATTCAGCAGCCAGAGGGCATTCCTCAGAATAAGTGGGGCTGGAACACGTGCCAGGCTGTCTGAAGGTCAGGCAAGCCGCAGAGGCAGTGAGTGTGTCCTGTCCTGCTAGGGTGTGTGTGTGTGTGTGTGTGTGAGGGCACGTGCTAGGGGAAGACATTTCACAGCTGGAGGCAGCTGCAGTGCCACAGAAGCTGCACCACGGCTCAGAAGGAGAACACTAGGGCTGAGCTGTGAGATCCTGGCTTCTGAGCTGTCCCTGCGCGCCTCTCCTTTCTGCTCTAGAGAGGCCCAGCTGTAGGGCTGGTGTCCATGGGCTGCAGAGTAAGAGAGAGCCTGTAGGGGGCTCTAGAGCCCTTTTATTTCCAGTATCCAGGCAGCGAGGAGACCTTAGGTAAGACAATGGTACTTACTAGCTCTGGGAGTGAGTAGCAGCTGGGGTTCGCTGGTATTCTGCTACTAGCAGGTCCCAGTTTATCTGCACTTCCTCCCAGATGGCCCTGTTCTGATTTGATCCTTAGTCCTCTCTGCTTCCAATATGATGACATTGATGTGAGTGGATTTTCCACAGCGTCTTACCCGTGTTCTCCATAGGAAGACCAGATAGTATCTTTCTTGGCCATTTAGATAGAGCAAGCCTCCCTTCTCATTGCTTGAGAGTCGGGTTCTTGTAGCAGTTATCCAACAATGTCTGAGGGTGGGATGGAGGGCGGAACACCAAGCAAATACAGGTCCCCAAAAGAGTTTTTCCTCTGCTTCTCTCTAAAGCAAAACTCAACAGCTGTGGCTGCTACATGCCCCAAGGACTTGTTTACACAATCAGGATTCTACTGACACATTAGGATAGCCGTACTCACTTCTACCCGCTAACCCCCCGAGGCTATGGCCAATCTAACCAAATAATATAGGCAAGATGCGGGAGATGGACGCTTAATATTTTGAGGGGCCAGAAAGATGGCTCAGCAGGTAAGGGCGCCTGTTGCCAAACCCACGGACCAGAGTTTGATCCCCGGAGACACACACACATGGCAGAAGGAGAGAACCAACTCTCACATGCCGTCTTCTGACCTCCATGTGGCACCATGGCACATATGTGCCCATACGTATACATGCATACAGAAACACAAAATGAATGAATAAAAATGTAATTAGAAATAATTAGCTGGGAGCATAATACTGCAAGCCTGCGATCCAAGTCCTTGGGAGATGTAGGCAGGAGGATGAGGAGTTCAAGGCCATCACTGGCTACACAGTGAGTTCCAGACCAACCTGGGCTACGTGAGACTCTGTCAGAAAATGCCAAAAATAAATTCAACAAATAAATAATTTGAAAAGAAAAAAGATAATTGTATAAAAAAAAAAAGGGAAATCCCCTCCCCCCCCGCTCTTTCCCCAAACACTAAACATATAACCACTCTTTGGTGTTTTGCCAAAAGCAACAACCACCATAACAATAATGGTAAGGAAAATATAATAGTGCATTACTTAATCAGACAAATTTAAGATTTAGCAAATATTGCATGAGATTTACACTAAAAAAAAATCATTATTTATCTAAACTAAATCAAATTATCCAAGTCAAAATTACATTTAACCGTGTGACTGTGTGGCAGCCTCTATTTCATCAAGCACTCCACTCCAGAGGCTGAGAATAAACACACTCATTCAGAGGAAAATGTCCTATTCATCACTCCCCCACCCCCGCTAATCCCTTCTCTAATCCCCTGTGTCGCACATACAGAAATCCCAGCCACAGTGATCACATTAAGCTAAGTTCAGTTCAGGCACCCCACTTTCATTAACACGAAACATTTGAGGCACGCCTACTGCACGCCTGCTAAGTGCCCGGCACTTGTCAATGACTTGGTTTGATCACCACAGCAACTTAGAGAGAGGCAGATATTATCTGTGGAAAGAAAGAGAGAATAAAGTTTCTGCAAAGATCTGTGACTCTGGGTGCGGTGGCACGTGCCTTTAGCTTTAGCACGCTGGTGGCAGAGGCAGGTGGATTTCCTTGAGTTGGAGGACAAACTGTCTACATAGCAGGTTCACTAGTCAAACTCTGTCTCAAAGGAAATAAAAACCAACATATGCAACCCTGCATAAATCCATGAATCTTATTTCCACGACTCTTCCAAAGGCACGCACATTTCCAGTTAGTTACTTCTTGGGGAAGAGAGGAAAGAAACCAGAAAGATTCTGCGTAATCAATAAACAGGCAGTGCCACAGCCATGGCTATTTGGTTGTGTGCTAGTGATAGAGGAAAATGTCTTCATTTCAACCAGTTGCCTCTGGAATCAGTACAGGATGTGGCATACACAGAAGGGAATGCCCTGACAGCCAATAGTAAGTTGACCTTACACGTGCTGAAGATACTGTTATGATTCTCTATAATGAACAGCTAGCTCATTTGCTACAACGGCAGGCAGGCATGCTCAGGCCATCCCTGAACTCTCAGTGACAAATGACAAACAGATTCCAAATGTTCTTTGGAAAAATATAATAAGAATTTTAAAAAATTTGAAAAAGTCTTTCTCCTAATCATTCTTAAATTCGACAAAACTGATCGGTTGTTATTATTCATTATTAAAAACAAAACAAATAAATCTTCTGAGTCCAACAAGGGAATTGCAGCTATAAAATTTCTCACTGACTGAATGAAAATCGGATTTGAACCTGACCTGTACAGCTACCCTGGCTTGCATCTCCAGAGGGGACTGGTTTGTTTGCTAAATCGCTTACTAACCAACTCATAATCCAAAGCTTGGATTTCATTTTCCTTGGGGGGCGGGGTAAGAAGCTGAGTGATAGTGATAACTAAGTTGTTTAAAAGAATGCAGACATTGGGGCCCCCAACATATTAGGGGGAGACAGAGCTGTGTCTTATATTCCATAAAATGCACGCACAAGCATGGACAAAAGCAAAGGAAAGAGAACACAGCTGTGGCATTGCGGGATGCAGGAGCAATTCAGAGGCTCTTGGAGAGGTCCCCATCCTACTAGCTGGGACAAGAGCCTAGCAGAAATGGAATGGCCAGTAAGGTGACCAGCCGAGGCTAGGGAGGTGACTTTGCTCACTTCATGCCACTCTTGAAGATGCTTCATGTCTAAGCACCGCCCGCATTGTCCTTCAAAGGCCCACAACCTGCAAACATGTGAGAACACAGCCAGAAGAGCCACCCGATGGCAACAGGAGACGTTGAAACCCTGCACAGAGGTGTAGTGAACCGGCATCCTTAAAGAGAGGCATTTCTCTGGAGTTGGGCATATGTGGTTAATACCAACCAGATTCTCTGCCACCTGCCTGCTCATATCCAGATACTGGGCTGGTTTTGCTCTTGGATGAATTCAAATATGCAAGCCTGAGGCCTTTGCGTATTTTACATTCCCACAAATATATTTATGCTCCGAGGCAAAATGTGGCCACCGTTAACCAGATACTGTGAGAACGCGGATCATGTGAATTGCTTGGCACTCTGGGGGACTGAAAAGGTGAAAGCTGTTATTACCATTCTTATAATCATTACAACCACCATCTTCTTGCTATTATTTCTGTGAAAAGTGGTGTTCTTTCTAACAGTGCTTGTTAGCTTGACTGTTTAGGTAGACTGCGGCGTCAACAGACCCAGGAGATGCCTGACAAACAGTCAGCCTGAAAGGAGATGCCTAAATATTGTTTCATGTATGCCGAAGGTCTGGTTTATTACTAAGAATGTTCTCTGCAGATCGATCAGGGAAGCGGAAACATGCGGACACACAAGCTTGCTTTCTCTTCTTCTTCACTGGGAACCTCAAACGAGGGCAGCCAGGACCAGGCAGTGAGAGAGGGGGGAAGATTTGAAAACTGACTCTGAAGTTTCCTGCTACCTCCATTCATACTCCATCACTGGTTTCCCAGGTAACAGACACAGCCAGCTTGAATGAAATATGAAGACTGGGTGTTTCTTCACTGTTCTTGCTGTTTTTACCAAAACAGACGAGCAGGTGGGCAACAGTGGATAAAGAGATCGATGAGTGAGTGACAGTGGAAAGAGCCTGATACTCTGATACTCTGTATCGGACTTTACCGGAATGGCCGATGATACTTTGTATCAGACTTTACAGCTCTACCCCAGGACAGCTCAAACGAGGTTTGCCCTGAAACGTGTGCACAGTCAAGCCCACGTGCCTACAGTCTCCCTCCAAAAATTGAAATCGAAACAGGATAGCTGACAGACGACGAGGACATGCTGTACCAAGTTGGGATGGATCCGGCGAGGGATGATGAATGAAGACAGAAGATGAGGCTGAGTTGTAAGGCATGAGGAAAAGGACACCTAGGACATCCCCCTTTATTCCATTTCTCCCCAGAATGTTTCCTTAGGACTGTATGACCTTGTTCTCCATCCTTCCAGACCCAAGAGCATAGGAAAAAACTGGTGATGTTCAAAACCAGCTTTCCAAGTTGTTCTTCCCTTGTCTTATTCTTTCTCCTTTTTTTTTTTTTTTTTCCCAGACAGGGTTTCTCTGTATAGTCCTGGCTGTCCTGGAACTCACTTTGTAGATCAGGCTGTCTTCAAACTCAGAAATCCACCTGCCTCTGCCTCCTGAGTGCTGGGATTAAAGGCGTGCGCCACCATGCCCTGCTCTTCTTTCTCCTTTTAACATAGATCATATTCTTCCTCGTTTAATGTAGATCTCCTGTAGCCCGGGCTAGCCTCCAACTCTATATGCAGCTGAGGATGACCTTGAACCCCTGATTCTCCTGTTATCACAAGTGTTGGGATTGCAGGCATGCACCCTTATGCCCAGTTTCAGGTATCTACACAGTCAGGTTTAAAAAAAAATGCTCAAACCAGAAACCCAAAGTGAATTAGCAAAAGAATCAATAATTTTAAAAACTAATCCATGAACTCCAGTTAATTTGAGCAATTGAAAATTAAAGTGCCACATGTAAAGAATACTTTATATTTCAGATCTGAAGCTCTGGGATGGCAGTGCCTGGCGCGACTTCCGTGTGTCACCTTCGCTCTGTTTAAAATGCCATGTTTTAGTAAGATGCCGGTTATCGGCTGCCAGCTAGCTGTTTCTGTAATGGTCTAGAGAGGACCATGCTAGACTGTTAAACAAAATTTTAAAAAAATTGATCTCATTTGAAGCCAGATGATAAAACAAAACCTCACCGAGTTCATGCAACTCCCCTTTGACCCCTAAATAAGATGGTATTGAAGAATAAAATAACATATTCTAGAAGCCCATTCCCAGAAATGGCTCCATCCCGACTGGCAATGCTGAATGACAGCCAGGAATAAAAAAGACTCCACCCTGGACACAGCTGAATGTAAGATGGAACAGTCAGTTTTTTTTGGGGGGGGGTCTTTTTTTTTGGTTTTTCGAGACAGGGTTTCTCTGTATAGCCCTGGCTGTCCTGGAACTCACTTTGTAGACCAGGCTGGCCTCGAACTCAGAAATCTGTCTGCCTCTGTCTCCGAGTGCTGGGATTAAAGGCATGCACCACCACACCTGGCTGCAGGGGGCAGCGGGGGGGTCTTAAGGAACGAAAAAGGGAAATTTATTTTTTAAGATCAAAATCTATACAGGTTTTAAAACACAACAAAATGAAGAGTAGTCACGCACTCTCACACACATATATTCACCTTCTGAAAAACAAACTTTAGATTTACATAATTTTAATTTACACAGAGATGATCCTAATTGTAAGCTGTTCAGCTGACCATTCATTCCCCCTACCTTATCTTATCAGATCCCGTACAGAAAGAACAGCTGAACTACAGTTTATTTTCCTCCATTTAAGAAACCATCCAATTCTTTAAACTTCAGGTTTTGGTGATATAACTATCCAGGGAGAGCAGAGGACATGGAGGCCTGCAGTAGAATGGCCCACGTCTTCAAGTGTTCCTCGGAATGTGGCCATCTGTTAGAGGAGCAGGTCTGCCTTCACTCTCCAGTCTGCCCCAGTCCAGCTCAGGGTAAAGACAGGAAAGAGGCCTCTGAGAAAAGCCAGAATCCTTTGTACCACAGAAACACCAGCCAGTGGGTCCCTCTGTGGTCCCTTCCATAGTCTGGATGTCAAGGTGAGAGAGTTTTTACTGGAATGTCGCCAGACCTGATCTCAGCTTAGGCAAGGGACAGGCAGGCAGCTTTTTTTTTTTTTTTCACTGTCACTCCTTTTAAAGGGGGAAACGCCCATAGTGCATGCTTGTATACATGAGCACACATAGCTCTCCAGAGCATAGTGACCCAGAGCTGGATGCAGCTCCTGATGGGATCACCCAAAGGCTTGACACTTCTTTACCCCAATTCTTGTAAATTAAAATCTCCTTAAGATCCTCTCTGATATTAATCCTGACCAAGGCAGAAAGGAAAAAAAAAGCGCTCTTGGGGGTAGGGGAAGACAGGTTGCTGCGTGTGTCTGCTCTTGTATGATGTTTGGTGTTTAGCTTTGGGTGATGAACTCAATGACCAGCTCTCTACAAATCTCTGAGCAGAACAGCAGAAGCCGGGCTGCCTTGCGGGAGCACACACTCATGAAGAGCTCACGCTAGGGGGAAGCAATCACTTCCTGCAAGCTGATTGTGGCTGAGGCTGATGAGATGGGTGAATACAAGCCCCTGCCCCTGAGCCCCAAGTGCTCCGGGCAGCAGTCATCAGGAGCTCTTTCCAGAGCTCTGCTTTCTCCAGTACTGTGACTCCCAGGGTCACAGAACCAACTAGCATGCAGCCAAAGGCTCCCACCACCGTGTCACGGTGTGACCAGGAAAACAGGGAAGGAAATGCCACAGCAGACAAGAATTGAAGGTCACTAACACAGTGTCCAAAGGAAGAAAAAATCTCCAAGTACCAACCTCTCCCATTCATTGCCGGGAGAGCCCCTCCAGAGGAAGGGGTCTGGTCTCAGCACAGCTCTGCTGTGGTCAGCGAAAGATCAGTGTGCCCCACTGGTGGCAAGAGGTAGGCTGGTCCTTCCAGGGTTAATCTGCCAGGCTAGCTATCACAGGGGTCACTGAGATGTGCAGAGAAGTTGAGCAATCCCAGTCCCCCATGGCTGGTCTGCTAATTACATTTGCAATTATAAGCACCACAGCCTCCCTGCACAGGGACCCAACCACATTGGGCCAATGGGGCAACCGGATGTAACCCGGTCCCAGGTCACTCTGGTTCCACCAGGAGAGACTAGGGCCAGCTGAAGCCTGTGGGCCCTACCTCTGAGGAATGGTCTTCTCTGCAAGCATTCCACAGAGGTATGAGTGTGTTGGACAGAGATGGAAAACTCAGCAGGCTTAAAGAGGTTCTTAAAGGGGTCACAGATGTATAACACACACACACACACACACACACACACACACACACACACACACACACTCCCCTTCAGAGCTGGAAGCAGCAGGCGTCTCAAGGGCACACAGAAGAATGTTCAGGATGCTTCCAAGCTGACTGACTGGTTTGGCTGCAGCCCATCCTCCTCCACTCTACCCTATGGCTTCCAGGGCGCAATCCGCAGACCCTGCACCCACTGCCCATGCCTGCCCAGGCACCCCTGGGGAGTTACAGAGAAGGGACACTAGGAGCTAAACATTCCAGCCAAGCTGGAACATTGTAATAACATTGAGTTAAGAGTCCGACATTCCCAGAGCAGGGCTCCTTAATGCTGGGCAGAGCTTCTATGTATGCGGGAAGAGCAGTTTGAGGGTCTCCTGCTGAGAGAGATGTGCAGACCTCAGGAAAGCTAGCAGGTGAGGGAGGGCATCAGAGTCAAGGCCATTCAGGGTACGGGTCTGGGTTTGTTTGAAAAGGTAGGTCATGGCCATAGAAAGATCTACCGTTCTTTCCTTTAAAATTTGGACCCTGGCCTAATCATCTTGAGATGACAAGTTCTTACAGCTAAGTTCTAGGGAGCCAGTCCAATAGCACCCTGTGCCTGGTCTGTGTGCTACTGGCCTGACACTCTCCTTCTGCAGCCTGCCCACTCCCAGAGCTTCCCCAGTCACCCTCTCAGGTACTACCACAGCCTGGAAATGATAGAGAACCCTGCTCCAGAGAAGCAAGACATTTTGTAGAGGACCAAGGAAGAAGAGAAACTTTTCCATGACTTTAGGTTCTCCTCAAAAGCCATCGGACAAAATGCCCGGTTACAGGAACTCGAGGCCCGAGCATGGACTTGTGAGAGCTTGGTTGTGGACAGGACCCTCCGAGAAGGCTGAGGGTGACATCAACACACTGTCACAGATTCCACTCCCTCCTACACACACTGCTGTCCCGAAAGTCTCCTCTGTCCCTTTTCTCGACTAAATGCGATATTTATTGATCACTCCAAATCAATAGAATGAAAAGGTTCCTGTTTGGGGGATCAAGTTTTTCTCTCATGCATGCTCTTATAAAAGAAAATCTTTTACACACACACACACACACACACACACACACACACACACACATTATAATTATTGGCAGAATAGAAAATTGTTTCTAAGATGAGAGGAGGAATTGGTAAAATAATCTACCACAAGAGGAAATTTCCAAGATTAGTGCTGTCACCAACCTGGAAGGGCCTCAGTCCTGACTAGGGCCCTGTGACACTGACCTAATGTTTTTTCTATTTATTTCCTCGGGGCTAGCTATACCACTATCCTCTACCCCCTATTGACACCTCCAGAGGAGTGCAGACACTGAAAGAGTTCCTTTCTGGAGCCCCCTCCCCTGGAAAACCACGACTAATGCCTTCTCTCTGATTTATTTTCGAATGTATCATTAAAAATTAATTCCCCCCTTTGTTTTTCTCCAGGTCACTGATTTTGAATTACCATGTGGCATTTTTCCTACGTGTGAACCCACATATTTTACCTTTGGGACAGTTTGTTCTTTGTTTCCTTAACAACATCGGAGTGCAGTGGTCCTCCTCCTCAGAAGGTGGCAACTGCATCCCCACCCCACCCCACCCCACCCCCAGACGCACACATTGGGGCTCTGTGCCTCCGGTCTCCAGTCAGTGCCTCATCAAGTCATTCCTACACAGGCAACTCACAGGAGAGGACACCCAGCCTGCCTGTGTACAAAAAACACTGGTTTGGAAAGGAGAGGGAGTCACCTCTGGGACGGACTATGGGAAAATGGAAAGGAAGGGCAGGAAGGCAGGAAGGTACACACGTGCGTGTTCATTTCTCACCTGGGACGGTGAGGATGACACAGAGGATGTGACAAATGTTCTCTGTCTTAGGAGGGGACAGGAGAGCAGCACCCCCACCCACAACTCACACTCCCTGTGCCCTTGGGCTTTCTAAAGTCTGAGAATGTCAATGAATCCACAGAGGATAAAAACCGTATATACAGAGCACATGATGTCTGCCCCCCACCACCACCCACACACAGCACCCCATCATGGGTTCCCTGAGAAACATCAGCCTCTAATAAATGCATGTATGCCACCATCCTTCCAACACACCAGAGTGTGCAGCACCCCCACACTCCCCCTTCTCCCCGGTTTTGTTACTTTGCTAGAGGAGGCTCCAAAGCTGCCTGCTTCCCCCACATACCAGCCTCTGTCCTCACCATGCCCACATTTATGCCCCGGCACCTCTGTACCAAGGCAAATGCAAACCATAGCTTCAGCAAACACCTGCAAATAAACTACTGGTTATAGCTTGGAGCTGCAGCTCGGAAGGTCCTGGGTTTGGGGTTGTTTGTTTGTTTTGCTTTTAAGCAGGCATACTTTTGACTTTTGGTATAGCTCATGGATGGAGAAGCTATTGTTATTGTTATTATTATTTTGAAGAGGAAAAAAAAGGAAGAAAGAAAGAAAAGAAAAGAGTCATAAAAGGGAGAAAATCCACACCACTGCCAGGCTTATTCTATAAATGATTTTCACCTTACATCTCTAAGACCTTGGCTTCCATCGCCCTGTTTGTTGCCTCCCTGAGATTCTCCTCTTAATCCACATTTCTCCCCAAACTGTAATCAGGCCTTCTGAGGGACTGTTCAACACTATCAATGCATACATTCCGGCCCCTGCTTGCACACACATTCTCATATTGATCGATGATGACTTGAGCTAGGGACAAACACAGAGATATTTCAGGCTCAAGGGAAGAAGTCACCTCCGGAGAAAAGTAGCCTAAATAATTTAAATATCCAATATTTGACGTACTTGGTAATTTTATGTGAGGAAATGTCCAACAAGCATTCCGGTCCACACCCCTAACCCTCTTCTTCTCCCCGGGGTTCTGAGGTTCTCATACTCCCTTGGGGAGAAGCCTGAAAGCAAAGGCCCCCTATTCCCACCCGGCAGCCCCAGGAGCGGCATAACCTTGAGAGAGAATTGAAAAGCCACTTTTCAAGCTGATAGAAATCAGAATCCATTATAATTAAGGACTGCTTTCCTCTCCCTCAACACCTCCACTCTGTTTAAATTCTGCAGGAAAAAACAAAAAAACAAAAAAACTCTTCAAAATCCCTGAAGCGAAAGGGTCACTTTCTGGAGTGAGGGTGTAGGGGGCAGGACAGCCAGGCTATTAACATAGCGTTGCTAAGTTGCCTCCTCGCGCTGGCCCGGGCAAGTGGAGGTACTCTCCGAAGCGAGGTAGAGGGTTCGAAACTTCACCTAACCAGAGGTGGTCCACACACAGCCTTTAAAGCTGTCTCCCAAGTTCTTTGGCCGGATGGTGCGAGGACGGTGCGAGGAAAGGGTGGATGGTGTGGGAAGGAAAGGACCGTGTTAGGAAAAAAAACCTGAGTCTGTTCGTTTCTTTCAGGAAAAAAGAAAGGGGGGAAAAAGAATAGGGGAGGGGGCTTTGGGGTGAAGAAAAGAAAAACAGAAAGTTACTTAGGAAAGCTACCGGTGAGAAGCTAGAGTTTTCATTACATTTTTTTTCATCTTAATTATTAAGCCTGCGGAGGATCATTTCCAGGACGTCACAACGAACGCTCCGAGTTCCACCGAAGCGCGATGGGACGCGGAGCGCCAGAAGGGAGACCCCGGCAGGTGCTTGAGCAGGTGGCACAGCCACCTTGGAGAGCGCGGGTGGCCCGTGTTGAACTGCGATAGTCGAGGCTTGGGGTCAGTTCTCCCCTTCCCACCCAGTACGCTCTGGAAAGCTGTCCCAAGACCCCGGAGATACCGAGAGTCGTGTCCGGTCCCCGCAGCCTCAGCCACCCGTGTAACTCACTTAACCCACGTACTGGCGCTGCTCAGCCCGCGGCAGGGGAACAACACCGGACATGCTGCCCCAAACGTCCAACCGACTTCACCTCAGCAGCACGGAGCCGGCCAGCCGGCTCCCGGTGGGACACCGGTCTCTAAGCAGGACGTGCGGAGCGCAGCGCTCCGGGCCCTACCGGACCCCAGGGGTTCCTGAAGACCGCCACCCAGAGCGCGTCCCGCTGGGACCCCCGCGCCTGCACGACGTTAGTCGCCTGTAGTTCCCCTCACTGGACCCAGCACACCTGATTTTTCTGCCCCTGGCTGAAATCATTTTGGGTACCCAGGATGGAAAGCAAAACGCCCGTGGGGAGGATTCCTAGGACGGGACAGAACACCCTTGCGGTCACTTTCCCGCACCTGTTCTGGGCTTCCGCCTGCCCGTCACGGAAATGGTGATATTTGTCACCGCGGAGCAAATTCAGAGTGAGCGAGAAAGCGCCACTGTTGTCTAAAAGTAAGGGCTCATGAAAGATGATGCGGGAAAAGTTAAGAGAAGGGTTTAAGAAACCCCGAGCAAGTGTGCGGTTTGCCCCCTCCTACCTCCGGAGCGCCCCTCCTAGGTCCCTGCCACTTCAGGAATGTGTAGAAGAGGAACTGCGACATCCAGGATAGAGACACTTGGATGGGCAGAAGGACAGACAGACAGACAGACAGACAGAAGGGAAAGTAAGGCACCTACTGGTTGTGGTAGCCGAGGGGGTCCGGGATGCAGAGTTCGGACACGTCCATCAGTTCCGTTTTAGCATTCCCAGTTGGAGGAGAAAGGCGGCGGGGAAATCACGCGGAAGACGAGTGAAGGGCACAGGCGAGGTGCGAGTCCCGGCCGGCGGGCACGGTGAGCGCGAGAAGGCGGAGTGGGAGGACGCGGACGCGGTAGGGGAGCCGGAGGCAGAGAGCCGCGCGCAGCTCCGCGCTCCCACTCATCCGCGCGCTCAGCGAACGGGCAGAGGGGACGCGAAGCCGTGGAGGAGGCTGGGGCGCCCGACACTTGGAGCCCACTAACCCTACTGTAGCTTTAAGGCTGAGAGACTGATGTATGATTTGGCTCCTATTGGCTATCTCTCAGGGGCTGGACTTAAAGTGACAGAATCGAGCTGGGGTGGGGGAAGGGGGGCCAGCCCAAGAGACTTCAATGGAATAGGACACTCCCGCGGGCATGCAAGGTCCCCACCTCCTGTGGAGTAGGAAGGCTGTATTTTAGAGTCCTAAAGCTTGCGTTCTTGCTTTTGCAGCTGAAAAGCAGAAGGGAAATTCAAACTGCTTGGTGGGACTGTTGGAAGGGAGGGTGCTAACATACACACCAAGCCCGCCCCCACCTCCCCCAATACCGGTACACAGCTATATGAACCGACAGGCTTGCAAACCCCCTCTGAATCTCTTGGAATGGGTTTGTTCTCTAAATTAAAAAAACGAGCCACATTCCTCCCCATCGCCACCGTAGAGAAGCGGCCATGGCTTAGAAATTCGCAGGCTCTAACCTCGTGTTTAAGGGTCAGGCCAGCAGGTGAGGTGCAGCCAGCCAGAGGAGAGAGACAGATTCCCCTTCCCCCTCTCCTACCACCTGGGCCAGTCTGCTCTGAACCTCTGGCATGTGGCTTGATGCAGGGTGTGTGTCCATAAAATGCCTCGAGACTACAAAAGTCAGGCTTCGCCCATTGGCAAATCTCAACAGTGCACTCAGGCCCCAGGCTCCAGGCATAAATCCCTGTCTGCTGGGGAAAACGCGATTGAGCTTTTAAACCTCCAACTTACCTGCCACAGCTTCTCCGGGGCACTCACTCCCTGACACTTTCAAAGGCACACCTGAATTCCCAGCTATGGACGCACCTGCAGCCCTGTCTGCCTCTCCCTCTGTGAACAAGAACATTATGGACTGCCACTGTACCAAAATGAGCCATAAGTCAAGTCTCAACTCTTCCTGTGGGGCTTTTCACCTTGGGGATGTGCCTGCCACAGGGATAATAATCAATTTGATTATGTGTGCTGGTGTGGATACAGAATTATTTTAAAAGGGGGAGGGAAAGCCCTCAGGAGAGAGTATTGCCTTATTCTCTACAAAAGACAATGAATAGTGTTGGGGGCGGGAGAGGGGGAGAGAGACATAATTTTATCACCAAAATAATGTCTAAGCAGAGTGTACCTGTATGTAGGCAGTGCTGTGTGTTTGGGGAATAAAGCCTGGAGGGCGGGTGCTGAGAGCCTCAGGAGGGGTTAGCCACTGTGGAGGGACTTGGGGAGTAGGTGCTGGCTTCAAGGGCAATGTTTGACCATGAACACATGCACTAGTCAAGGCTGGGGAGGGCAGCTGACACTGTTCACATGTGCTGAAGTGGAGGAAAGTGTGGGGTAGACCAGAGGCATCATCAAGGGGTGGGCAGGGATGTTTGCTCTATCAACAGACCCCCAGCAGACCTGCATCATTAAAACAAACAAAACAAGCAAATAAACAAAACCCAATAGGCATTTTATTAAGAGACAAAAGGGTGCAGAGGTATCATCCTTGAGTTGGTTTCTACATGACTCCCATCTCTTGCGAAGGCCTCATTGATGGGCTTCTCTGAATTCTTCCTTTCCCTGAGCACACACACCACGGGGCTTGGCAGGACTTTGAAAATGCACAGTTAATGACTCCTGTCGCAGTGAGGAATGAAGCCTGCTCTTTGGCCTGTATGGCCATGGACACATGCCAAGATGCTGTAGGTGACTCTGTGCCCCTTCCGCAGCCCACCACTATAGCCGCCATCTAGTAGACGCCCCCTCTTCCTCCCAGACAGCACCCACATCCTTCTGCCAATCACATTGTTTCAAGCTGCTTAACAGTTAGCAATCACGACTTTATTGATGTGAGAGGTACCGCCCCTTCTCTATAGATTGGAAGTCTCATGAGAGGAGTGACTCTGTGTGTGTGTGTGTGTGTGTGTGTGTGTGTGTGTGTGTGTGTGTGTGTACACGCGTGATGTTCACTGGAGAATTCCAGCATCCTGTACCCAGCAATGCCTTGTGAAGAGCGGCTCATGGACAAAGGCTCATGGACAAAGGTTACACAGCTAGATCTTTTTTTGGGGGGGGGATCCTTTTCCCGGCACACAGATGTGCCCCATTCTGGCTTGACATGCCAGGCAGTGACAGCTACAGCCCGGGGGGAGAGATACGCAGTGCACTGTGTAGTTTTGCCACTAGGCTCACTAGGATGGGTATGTTTAATGCCTTTCCAGCCTACAATCCTTCAGATTCATGATAGGTTGATGGGGATGCAACCCCATCCTGAGCGGAGAAGCACCTGCATTTAGGACTCTAAGTCAGGTTTGATAAATGGAGAGGTTCGTGCACTTCCCCGTGTGCAGAATTGTCCTTCTCCAGGTCACACAACAAATACTGGCAAAACATGCCAGCCGGTATCTGGATCTCTGCTTAAAACCACTTCTCAATGTTTTGTTTTGTTTCGGTTTTTTTTTTGGGGGGGGGTTTCGAGACAGGGTTTCTCTGTGTAGCCCCAGCTGTCCTGGAACTCACTTCGTAGACCAGGCTGGCCTCGAACTCAGAAATCTGCCTGCCTCTGCCTCCTGAGTGCTGGGATTAAAGGCGTGCGCCACCACTTGCAGCTACTTCTCAATGTTTGCAGACTGGTTCTGTCTCTCTCTTCCCTGCCTCCTCCTTCCCTGAGTGCAAGTTCTTTCAGAAGTTGTGAGGTCAGTAGTAGCCTGAGCCTCTGGCTGTATTCTGGGTGTATTACACTGGAGTCTGGGCATCTGAGCCTCTGGGTATATTCTGCAATAGATACACTGGGGCCTGGTCATCTTGTGTCCACCTCTTCTATCATGGTGGACTCCTGAGAGGGCAAAAGGGATTGCTAGTTGGTGAGGGACAGTTTCATGATCTGCTCTCCTGCCCTAGTACACTGTCTACAACCACGGCCATTTAATACAGCCTACTGTGCTCCAAACCCCCGTGCTTCCCTTTGGACAGAAAGCTCCAAGTAGGCCATGAGTTCAGTCAAACACAGGTCCACCCGGATCCATCCTACCTGGTCTCCATCCTTAGTGTTGCCACATATCTGCACCTGGGTCTTTTGTCACCTTGGCAACCACCCCAAGCAAAGCAGCCCTTGTCCCTGGTGTGGTGCAAAGCACACCTTTGTTCCTTCAGAGCCCAGTTTCGATTTTATCCTCCATCCCTTGGGACAGCCTTCCCAAACCAGCCTTCTATTTTCCACAAATAAGGCGGTGGTAGTTAAATGTCTGGCAAGTTCCATAATTTCTTCCTCCCACAAGCTCTAGGACCAACTGCTAAAGGAGGTTGTTTGTATCTCTCAAGCCACAAAAAAATTCGACGGAACCAGTGAACCCAGTTTGTTCTCTCCCCCACACCCAGAGGACTCAATGGCCTCACCACTGAATAAGACACACCAGGCAGTTTTAGGAAATCTACCCTCTGGTCACCGAGTTCAGCAGATATAAGGGCTCGCAGTTTGGTTCTGCCTCCATTCCCACATCTCCTGAAGTCAAGGGTGCAGGAGAGAACAAGGCTGTAGGGGAAACACCCAACGTGTACACCCACGCTTCTTACCACCAGTCCAGGAAGAGAAGGCTGACTCCATGGAATTGTTTGGATCATAAGCCAAACCCGACTCTGTTCCAGCCTACGGTGAGTACTGGAGGAGGCAGATCCCAGGAGATCATCCATGGACAGTCCACAGTGACTAAGACAGGCCCAACCAAGACAGTGACCTTAGCCTGAGCATCTCTGAGGACCATGTGTCATGGGCTCCAGGCTGGAGGAATGTCCCCAGCCACACACCTTCGCAGGCCTGCTGCTTTCTCACATGCTTGACTCTGGGTATGGAGTTATATCATCCAGTGGGGGCCAGCAGACTGCCAGCCCATTGGCTGGCACTTGTGCCAAGGATCATAAGGAACTGATAACACTAATACAATGTGAGTTTGTGCTCTGTAATAGTCTCCTGCTGACAGACAAATGCTACAGAAACATGATGGCTTTTCCTGAAGCTCTAATGAGCCATTATTGGGGCTAGAAAGCTTGTGTTATATTAGCATAACACCAAAAACTATGGGGGGGGATCTTGAGTTGATAAATGCTAGGATTCTTGCTTGATACTACTATCTGAAATCCATACCAAGGGTCTTGGAAGAAAGTCCAGATATTTCAAAACTGTTACCTGCCCCCTCATTACGTACCCCAAAGATCTCATGCTCCCCAACACAGCTGAATAGTATATTAAAGCCCCATGCTTATCATACAGATTGGGTCTTCCTGTAAGTCCTGTGCAGAAGACAACAGAAGCCAGTAGGAGAATGAAGGACCAGGAAATTGAGAAACGTAGATTTTCCTTCCTTCCTCCCTATCGCCAGGACAATCAGAGGGCATCATGACTGTAATCGCATTGTTGACAAAGTTCTGGGGGAGGAAAAGAAGTGTTGGCAGGACACAAAGAGAGAGGAGACAGAGAAGTATGGGAGAGGAGAAAGAACAAGAAGGAAAACCATGCCTTGACAGTACCTGGTAGCTAAGAGGCATTGAACAACGAGCTATTGACTGGATGAATGATCTAATTAAGTATTTTCCATTACAGTGCATTCTGGTTTTTTTTAACCCCCTTATAACAAAGAAACTTGACCTTATTTTTGTCTGTGTCACATATTAATTTATCATCCAATTTCTTGTGACTCTGGCATCAATTTGAGCACAAAACATCCTTGACTAGAAATGATAGTATAAGCAATTCATCTCGAGTCTTATTGGTAAAGAAAAACTTCTCAACCAATGATAGTTTAACTACAAATGTCCCGCTGTCAAAATCCTCTGGCCACGAAGAAAATGGAAAATCAGACTGTGTTTACATTTCTTTTTTAAAATTCCGTGTGTGTGTGTGTGTGTGTGTGTGTGTGTGTGTGTGCACGCGCGTATGTGCATATATGTGTGCCATGGGGCATATGTGGAGGTCAAGACTCTGTTAACTACCCATTCATCGTGCACTCCAAAGATCTCATGCTCCCTAGCACAGCTGAATAGTATATTAAAGCTCCCTGCTCAACACGCAGATTGGGTCTTCCTGCAGACCCTGTGCAGAAGACAAGAGGCTAGAGGACAAGTCCTAAGGGTTAGTTTTTGCCTTTTACCAAGTGGGGCCCAGGAATCAAACACAAGTTATTGGGCTTGGTGGCAGGTGCCTTTACCCACTGTGCTACCACACACACACACACACACACACACACACACACACACACCTTCCCCATTTACATTTCTAGTTTCAAGTATAACTATTTTAAATAAAATATAAAATACATGACACTTGGGGGGGAAATTAAACCTAACACTGAAATGTTCTTATCAAGTAAGAACAACAACAACAACAAAAAAAAAAATCACATCAATTGAACCTGTCTTAGTACTGACACCAGAATTCAAAACTGGGATGGTGAGTTCCAGGCCAGGGCTACATAATGTAACAAGAGAACAGGAAAATCAAAATTGGAGTCATTTGAGCTAAGGTGTAGCAGCACATGCTTGAGATTCCAGCCAGGGGGCAACTGAGGCCAGGAGATTGTGAGTGTTGAGTCAAAACACATCAACAAAATAAAAACACAAACCAAATAGATGCCCACAATCAACTAGAGATCGTGTAATGTGTTTTGATCTCCTAATGATGTAGTTAAATAAAATGCACTTTGCTTTAGCTCGCTCAGAATGTCTTACCGAGCTTGACATGGGGTGAGGGCTTCTAGGCTTTAGGGGGAAAAAAAGAGAAAGGTTTTGTGAAGTGTAACATGCTACCTTATGCAAGACATGTAAAAAAGATAGCCTTCAATAGAGCTCTGATAGGAGCAAACTCAGGCCCACCACTGCCTTTACAGATGTATGATGTAATTAAGCCAATCCCCTAGGTGAGCGCCCCCACTGCTCTCAGTGCTGCAATTATGAATGGGTCAGTAGCAACTCCAGATGAAGGCTGGAGCTTTGCGGGCAGGGCCATCCATAGCATCTTTCTTCTTCATGAGCACCTGGAAACCCGAGACCACAATAGATTCCCTGACTTAGGAGGAAAGGACAAGGCAGAGAGCGAGGCTGCAGGAAGAACCAAAGTGAGTTTAGAGAGATAGGTAAAAAGGCAGTCACCATCCAAGATTTAATATGGATAAACACCAGTAATACACTTGTCAGGGATGACCCTCCGAGCCACAGACTGTAGGATGACTGCGGGAAAGAGCAGCGAAGCAGAGAGACACCTGGGGTCAGCGTAGATAGCACATTAAACATGGGCACAAGGTTCAATGGCATGATAAACACGGCTTTGGGGTAATTCCGCCAGGCCCAGCAGAGCAGGGAACAGCAGTAATTCCTCTTTACACCTGCTGACTGAAGGCGCGGGTGAGGTTTATACTCAACCCCAGGGACTTGCTCTGAAAGACAACTGCAAACCTGGCAATGAAGGGACTTGGAGAAAGGAGGCGTCAGCAGCATTGTGGAGGGCATGTGAACCCCAGAGAGAAAGGGACAAACATGGAACAAGGAGGGGCAGGCTCTCTGTCCTTTCACAGCACAGATGTTTGGGTCTCAGACTCACTGACTGGTCCCTGCTTTCTCTCCCCTGTAGCTCTCTCCAGAGTCCCCCAAATTCTGTCCTTTTGGATCCCCTCTATGGCTTTGGGGGTAGGGCCTCTCTTCTCTTCTTTTGTTCTAGTTTTTTTGGTTTGTTTTAGACAAGGTCTTACTGCATAGTTCTGGCTGGCCAGGACATTGCCATGTAGACCAGGTTGGTCTTCAAGCTGGGGGAAAGCCTCCTGCTCCTGGGTGCTAGGATTATAAGTATAAAGTACTAGGGCTGAGACAAAACAAAACTGCCTGGGACTGTGACTTCTTACTTAAAGCTCCTGCTCCTCGTTGGGCTTTTTTGGGTGGGGAGGGGCTATAGGTGAAGGGTGGTCCTTGTGGTCCTGAATCACTTGTCCGCTGTGTAGACTCTAAGGAAGGGCTGAATGTAAGCCTGCCTGTGTTGAGCAAGCATATGAATACAGAAACAAAAATAAGATGGGCTAAAAGTTAGGTTGCTTTTTAATAAATAGCATTTTCTCCAGCAAATCAAAACTACTGATTAAAAAAAAATACTCCTCCCAAGAAAGTCTTTTGCTGGCCAAAGTCCTGAGCAATTGCTGCAGTTGAAGGTGCACACACCTGCTGTGATGTGCATGCAGAGGCTGCAGTTGCTGGTGCACACATGCTGCATTGTGCACACAGACATCTGAGGACAACTTTTGGGAGTTGGTTCTTTCCTTCTATCATGTAGGTTCCAGGCACTGGCACTAGGGTTTCTAGCAGGCGATCCAGTTGTCTGGCTCTTGCCTTCTACTCCCAATCATCCTGCCTCCATCTCCAAAGGATTCCACCAGGAGATATCACAGTGAGTTGTGAGAACTTCTTCCCATAGATAAATAATGGTCATCTCCAAGGCCCTGAAAGGGTCCAGAGCTGCTCACAGAACTGTCATGATTTACCCCTCTAACCATTTTTCCAAATTGAATAATTCTGCCTTTTGTCAAATATCACCAATGAAGACTTTCTATTTTATTCCTCCTTCCCTTTCTCCCCCTCCCTCCCTTTCTCTCTTCCTCCCTTCCTCTCTCCTCGCTCCCTCCCTTCCTCCCTTCTCTCACTACTCAGCCATGCTGTTGGTCTCATGTAACCTAAACTGGCCTTAAACCCCTTAGATAGCCAAGGATGGCCTGGAACCCCTTACCCTTCTACCTCTACCTCTCAAGTGCTGGATTTAAGACTATTTCTTAGTTATTCTTATGGTGGACTTTCTGTTTGGGCCTGTGCCTTAGTTCTTGTTTCAAAGAGACACCATGACCAAGGAAGCTCTTATAAAAGAAAATATTTAATTGGGGATTTGCTGGCAGTTTCACAGTGTTATGCTCGTCATAGCAGGCAGCAGGCAGGCATGGAGCTTGAGCAGTATTGAAAGCTTTACATTCTGATCCACAGGCAGCAGTCAGAGAGATATAGATAGATAATAGATAGATAGATAGATAGATAGATAGATAGATAGATAGATAAACTGTGCTTGGCATGGGTTTTTGAAACTTTAAAGCCATGCCTCCTACAAGGCCACACCTCCTGATCCTTTCCAAACAGTTCCACTAGCTGGTGATTAAGCTTTCAAATATATGAACCTATGGGGGCCATTCTCATTCAAACCCACCACAGTTCATCATTAAAAATTCATTTTCATTGTGATCCATTTTTCAAGCCACACAAGGAGTGTACTAATTATGCTGCCTTTTCTGGCTCGGGAAGGTGCTCAAGCCAGCATTTCTGAGTGTCCACTCAGAACCGGCCACTAGACACTGCCCCACAGTTTATTCTTACCACAGGGTAAGCAAGAACAATCTGCAGCTAGGGTATGTACCAGTGCCCTCCTCTTACTGCCTGAGGAGAGAACTGAAGGTCTGCAGGTACATTGATCAGGGCCAGAAGAAAATCTAGAGTTAAAAACCAAGTCAAATCCACCCTCAACTTACTCTCTGTTACCCTGCTACCTTCAACGGAATCAATACCAGTGGCTTTGGGGGCTAGCTTGGGAATCTAATCACAATGGATAACAGGAAAAAATTTATGCTTTGTACAGCCAACAGATTTATGTCAGGGCTTTAGCAAAACAGCCTGTTGGGGGGCTCTTGTGAACCAGACCAATCCACATGGCACATGGATTTAACAGAACACACCCAGCACTTACTGAAGAGTTCTTTCAAATTGGAATGAGGCTTGTTATCAGCAGGGAGGGGAGAAAATCTGAGAAGGAATGTAGTGTTTTTTGGGTTTTTTTTGTTTTGTTTTGTTTTGTTTTGTTTTGTTTTCGAGACAGGGATTCTCTGTGTAGCCCTGGCTGTCCTGGAACTCACTCTGTAGACCAGGCTGGCCTCGAACTCAGAAATCCGCCTGCCTCTGCCTCCCGAGTGCTGGGATTAAAGGCGTGGGCCACCACTGCCCGGCGGAATGTAGTGTTGAGGAAGGGACTACCCAGTTTATGGATAGAAGCCACTGGGAATATTTAACGTTCCATGACCCAGAGAAAGTCAAGTGCTGCCAGAAGAAGACAGAGGAGGTGATGAAAAAGAGGACCTTCTATTGCCAAGTCAAAGCTTCCCATCAGGGTCAATGTGCTTGGTTGGGGCAGCTCAAATGGTCGGCACTTCTAAGCCAAATGGATGCTCTCACAACTTTCTGCACAGATACCCAAGAAATGGTACCCAGGAGGTATCTTCTGACGCTAGGATAGGTCCTAGGATTGTATAAGGAAGCTCCTGAGATCGCATTCTTCACTTTTCCAAATCGAAAGGCTATTCAAGCACAAACCGGTGATTTTATTTCCCTGTTTCTTCCAACACCAGCCAGTGCACATTTCCTTTAAATCTGTGGGTCCTGGCTAACTTATCCATTCCAGTATAGAGAGTGTTTCCTTGCTCCCAATATCAAAGGATGAGCTAGCGTGTGGAGTTTTATGGTGTCTTGATTCCTTCATAGCTCTTGATGTCTTCAATCCACAGAAGAGAGATGTGCCACTAGCAGACATGTTTTTGCCTGTGGGATTGCAGAAACACCGTCTGAGAGCACTGGTTTCCAGACTTTAAAAGAAATCCCCAGATAGCTGCCTTCCACTGAAACTGAACCTAGGACCCTGATACATAAAGCAGCCAAAAAGTAGCTATCCAAATTCAGACAAGAAGGAAAAAAAAAATGAAACACTCCATTTCCACTCAGACTGGGAAACGCCCCCCCCCATTGTTGCTTATATGTGTGTTTTGTTTTGTTTTGTTTTGTTGTTATTTTGCTTTGTTTTCCATCTATTCAGCATCAAGCTGATATCATCTCCATGGCTGGGCTTGAAGCACATTCATGACAAGTACCAGGCTCATCCTGATGGGTACTGTGACTTGGTTGTTCATTCCTAGTGTCACGATGTCCACACGGATTTGAGTCAGACACAGAACTTGTTTCTGTGAATGTTATCACTGGCAAAGAACACTGGCTTTGGAGTCTTGCAAAGCTTAGTTCAAATCTTGGTTATGTCCTTTGTTAACAACACGATCCTGCAGCAATATATACTTCTGGGATGTGACCTCAGTATTGTGGTTTGTCCAAAGCTGGGTCGGTAGCACATGCCTTTAATTCTAGTATTTAGTGGGCAAAAGCAGAAGCAGGGACAGGCAAATCTCTGTGTTCAAGGTTAGCCCAGTCTACATGGTGAGTTCCAGGTCAGAGAACTTATCAATCAATCAATTAATCAATCAATGTAAGGTTGGTGCAGGTGGATATGCAGTTTGCACATGCCTAGTACACAGCAGGCTTTACCTCTTCCTTTCCTAAATAGAGGAAGGAGGACAGCGAGATTGATCTCCGAAGTGGTGTCTCCCACTGTAACATGCCCTCAGTCCACGTTGCACTTCAACCAGATGAGGCTAGGTGCCCACAGAGAGCACAGCACAGCTGAGACATTAGCCAGTGTCAGCTCCTACTAATAATGAGTAATATTAGATGCTTCTGACTGTCTCATCCTATCTGCAAACCCTCTCAGAGTCTAACCCTTCTCCAAGATGTACCCGGAGCATGGTCATCCCACTGTTCCACTTCATGTAAGCACCCAACTCAATAACTCAATGTGTGGCTGATCACAGTGAGCCACAGGCTCCCACACAAAGGCAGAGATGAGACCACAGAGGCAAGATCATCCTGAGAGTTGCTGTGGGTCTATTTTGAGTCTTATTGTGATTCATGACAACTTATCCCCCTGCGAGAACCTAGTCTTTCAACAGGTATAAAAAGAACTGCCATTCCAGAAGCCTAAGACTTAGCCATGGCTGCAAATCCTTGTCTGTCCCCTGTGCAGACAAGGTGTTACTCTCAGCCCTTCATCTTGGAAGAAGCGTCATCAGTATGCAAGTCTAAGCTTTAACCATTTCTGCTGTCAAGGACCCTGGGAGGGAATAGAGAAAGAAAGCCTGGTTCGACCCCCCTCCTGCCAGCTCACTGCTCCAGCAGATGGAGCTGAGCTGATTGCCTCCCATGTCAATGGACTGCCCAGTGCTTTCCCTATGAGTGGCTCAGACAAAAGTGATGGTTGTGGGTTGTGACCTCAGTTGTCTGGACGCTACTCAAGCCAACCATTCCACCTCTTGCAAGTGCATTTGTCTGAACATGATGACACAGATAGAGCTTCTTGGTGTGTTCTAGGCCACCCATAATGTGGGAGAACCCCCTGCCCAGCTTCTGCAGGAGGAGCTGAGAAGGAACATCTCCAGGCATGGTAGAGGCCATGCATGTGGTGTGCACTAGTCACTTTTCTATTGCTGGGAATAAGACACCATGACCAAGGCAACCTGAAGAAGAAAGCTAATGATTAGTAGTGTGACCTAGGGCAGGGTGGAGCAATCCAGAAAGGTAACCAGGTATGTACAGAGTAGAGACCGCTGGGGGCAGAGACATGGCAAGTCTTCCGCATCTAAATCTTAGTTGAAGGACTAACAGCAGCCCCCAACAAATGCAACGATTGCTAAACAGAAAGGGGGAGACTTGGCCTCTTCTCCCCACATTGCTGCCCCCAGCCACTAGAGAGGGAGGAACTGTTGGTCTGATTGGTCAGCACCCAGGACCTTGTTGGAGTCACACCCCAATGGTACTCAGGCCATTGTATATTATTTAAAGATCATACATCTGTCAAAGCTTTCACTTGTCCACATGTTCTGCAGGGCTTCCAGGAGCCGCCTCCAAGGTTCAGTATTTCTATTTCTATTTTGTCTCTGCTGTAGTTTGAATGTGTCCCTCCAAATTCACGTGTAGGAAATGTAATCCTCGCTGTAATGGTGGAATGGGAGAGGTGGCCAGGGTGTGTCTTCTTCCTCCCCTTCTTTCTACCATTGGAGGACAGAGACAGAAGACTCTTATTATATACAAGTGATCAACCTTAGACTTCCCAGTCTCATAGGAAATACAACTCTGTTCTTTCTGAATCTCTCAGTGTCTGCTTTTTTTCTACCTCCTCTGTCTACAGCTGAGACACCAGGGTCTGCTCCAGAGACCTTGAGAGGGTGCAGCCCAGGACATGGGTCAAGGAACCCAGATTAGAACTGTGGTGCAGACAGTCGATGACACGGGCTTTCAGAAACAAGCCTTCCCTCTGCCACACTCACGAAGGGATGCTGGGAAGTTAGACACATCCCTACTTGCAGGCCTTAACAGGCTTCAGCAAGTCACTCCGACAGTTGAAAACTGGGACCTGGCAGATGGACACTAGCTTTGTCACCTCTGCCATCCTTTTCTACTCTGTCTCTTTAGAAAAAGGCATGATGACATAAAGAGCCGTAGAGAGCCCCTATGGTTCCTGGATCCAGTTCTCCCTAAAGATGGAATCTGCCATAGACACAGAAGGAGCGTGACCTTTAAGGATGTTTTCTCCTGGGTCTTGATGTCTTTTACTCCAAAGAGTCCTGGCCAATATGGGCTACACTCTGCCCGTACATGTTCTTCCCCCCTTGTCAACATGCCTGCCTTCCCTAGAGCCTAGCACAAAGCCAATTGCTCAACAAAAGTTTGTCTTTTGTTCACTCCCAAAAAGAGTTGCATTGGTTGGGCTGGAGAGATGGCTCAGCAGTTAAAAGCACTGACTGTTCTTCCAGAAGTCCCGAGTTCAATTACCAGCAACCACATGGTGGCTCCCAACCATCTGTAATGGGATCCGATGCCTTCTTCTGGTGTGTCTGAAGGCAGTGACAGTGTACTCATATACACACATAGATATAGATATAGATAGATAGATAGATAGATAGATAGATAGATAGATAGATAGATAGATAGATATAGATAGATAGACAGACCTGGGGGAAAAAGCCATCCTTTTGTGTTTAAGTATTCAATGTCAATAACTTAATTTGTGCCTTGCCCTGTCCTTACACAAGTGTGCCTCCATGTTCCTTTCATATCTAGAAATGCCAACACAGGTGTAGATCTCTTACTGGAAGTGCTTGAGACCTGAGAACAGAGCTGTTTTAGATTTCTCATTAGGGAATATTTGATAAGATATGACAGGTTTGATAAGATTTGACAGATAAGAAGATGGTGAAGAAACAGGAGCCCTGTCTACATGTAAAATTCATGTATGTGTCATAGTCACCTCATGCACACAGCCTGAAGGGAATTCCACACAATTTTTCTTGTGCCCCTTGGCCCAAGATGGATGAATGACATGGGGTTAGGTATGGATGGATGACATGGGGTTAGGTATGGAGTGGTCCTACTTGCATTGTCACTCTGGTGCTTTGAAAGTTTTTCAGATTTGGAGATTAAGGCTCCTTCTACCTCAAGTAACAGCTTAGGCTAGAGTTTTAGAGAAAGCATACATGAATAAGGCCATCAACATAAATTAATCCTGGATGATCACAGGCACTGCTCACCTCTGTTTGGTTTGGTTTGAATCAGAGTCTCATTACATAGACATGGATGCCCTGAAACTTACTGAGTAGAGCAGGTTGGCCTCAAACTCACAGAGATCCTCCTGCTTCTGCTTCTGAGTGCTGGGATTAAAGGCATGTACACCCAGCCATTGACTGCTTCTGGAAGAGTGGGTAATCCTCTCACCCAGACCTAGTGGCAGTTATAGTCTTGCAGAAGGAGGAACATGTCTTGGTATACATCAGCAATGCCCACCCTACCAGGGATGAATTATGGTGGTGTCTCTTACTTCTCTTTCTGCTTTTTGAGACAGAATGTCACCTAGCCTAGGATGGCTTCAAACTCATTATGTAGCAGAGGATAAACTTAAACTTCTGATCCTTCTGCAGGTTAGTGGTTCTTAAGAGGGTTCTGTAGAAGTGGACATGGTGGTCCATGCCTTTAATCCCAGCACTTGGGAGGCAGAGGCAGGAAGATCTCTGAGACTGAGGCCAGCCTGGTCTACATCGAGAGTTCTAGGACCATCATAGCTATATAAGAAAACCCTGTCTCAACGGGGTGGGGGTGGGGCTCTGTAGGTACAGCCATTGAACATCTTCAGGCCCACATATGTTGTCATCTGTGTTTGAGCCCCACCCTGCAGATGTCTGAATTTCTTCAATGTTGGAATCACTAATCTAAATTTCAGAAACAATAGTATTTTAAGTCCTTAAGTCTATTTTCTCATAGCCAAATGCTGATGTCTTCAGATTCAAGGAAAAAGCATCTTTGAAAAACAACCATTACCAAATTTTTTTTTTTAATTCAGGTAGAGTCAGGTTGTTTCCTTACATTTATTAAGATCAACTTATGTTCAGGAATAATCATCTATCCTAGGTGTTCCATGAATTCAGTTTTCCTCGAAACAAACACAGTTATGGCCCTCAGGAAATCAAATATTGCTAGCATCCCTAGTGTCCCCTTGGGCACAACGGACGTGGAATAGAATTGGCCTGGGCCTAGGAGACACGTTGTGTGAACTGCAGTGGGTAGAGCTAGACAAGTGGCCCAGACACCCCGCAGTTACAGCTGTAACTCCAGAGGACTGCTGTAAGCCCTTTGGAGCTTAGAGGATCACAAGTAGGTCTCAGACCTTGAGAACAGTACCTTTCCACTGTTGAACTTTGGGCTGTGCCCTGTTTTTTTTGTGTGTTTTTTCTCTCTTAAAGTAAGAAAAGTTAGAATTTTACAGATATTTTTGACATACTTTAAACTTTTCAAGAGCCTTTGAATGTTTTAAAGAGACTAAATATTTAAAGTGTTTGACTTTTTAAAGACTGTGGGACTAGCCGGGCGTGGTGGCGCACGCCTTTAATCCTAGCACTCAGGAGGCAGAGGCAGGCGGATTTCTGAGTTCGAGGCCAGCTTGGTCTACAGAGTGAGCTCCAGGACAGCCAGGACTATACAGAGAAACCCTGTCTCAAAAAAACCAAAAAAAAAAAAAAAAAAAAAAAAAGACTGTGGGACTTTTAAAAGTTGAACTATTTTACATTGTGATATTAATAGTAACATACCATTTTGGGGGCAAATGAGAGAGGAAAGGTTCTGGTTGCATAGCGATATGTTTGTGTGTCAAGTCAATAAGGGTTCAATTGCTGTCTTAGTTAAGTTTTATGTCAATTTGACACAAGCTAGGGCCATTTGGGAAGAGGGAACTTCAACTGAGAAATACCCGCACTGGATTGTCTGTGAGCAGGCCTGTGGACATCTCTTTTTTATTGATATATAAAGTCGTTGTAGGCTGTTCCATCCACGAGCCAGGTAGTCCTGGGTGCTATAAGAAACTAGGCTGCTAGGTGGTGGTAGTGCACTCCTTTAATCCCAGCACTTGAGACACAGAGGCAGGTGGATCTCTAGGTTCAAGGCCAGCCTGGTCTGCAGAGTGAGTTCCAAGACAGCCAAGACTACATAGAGAAACCTTGTCTTGGAAAGGAAGGAAGGAAGGAAGGAAGGAAGGAAGGAAGGAAGGAAGGAAGGGGGAGGGAGGGAGGGAGAGAGAGAGAGAGAGAGAGAGAGAGAGAGCGAGCAATCAAGCAATTAAGCAGTCAAGCCAGGCTGAGCAAGCCATGAAGAGCAAGCCAGTAAGTAACAGTCCCCCATAGCCTCTGCTTCAGCTCCTGCCTCCAGGTTCCTGACTCCACTCTCCTTGAGGATGGACCCAAATGAAATAAATCCCTTCCTCTCTAAGTTGCTTTTGATCAGTGTGTTAGCACAGCAGTAGAGAGAGATCTTAGCTGAGATAGGCCCTGCCCTATTTATTGCCATTTTTAAATCTAAGGAATAATTTTAAGCAAGACCAACTCCCTGAAAGCAGGGCAGTTACCACAAGAGCCCCTCCCCCTTTCTAGGATCAGTTTCCATTTGCCCATTCCCTTCGGCACACAGGAGCATCACAGGTCCTATGTTTTCTCTCTCTTCACCCGCATTCCCTTGTCACATATACTTCATCAGCATCCATTAAAAGGATCCTACATGGCATACACAGGCATGCCAATCATTTTGCAATCCCCCCATAGTTAGGTTGTTTCTATTCTGCACCGAACCCTCCTGGGCCTCCTGAAATGACTGAGATCAGCTCCGTAAAGCAAGCTAAGGAATCAAGAGCCCTCGGTGTTGTATTAAAGCTCTTCGATATTTAGTTTTACTGTATTTCTAAATTCAAAGACCATTTGGATAACACTCTTGTGGTTTCCTGAGCTCCTTCTAGCATCTTAGAATTTTAGGCATAGATACTCCGGTCAGTTGTCATGAATTTAGATTAAAAAAAAATTGTTTGGTACCATCAGGAAGGTATAGGAGACATTATATAGGATCAGTGTGGCAGGGTCCCCAGGCAGAGGGCCAGACAACCCCTCTCACTGGTGCGCCTGGTGGGCAAGGTGGCCCAAGCCAAAGTGTGTGGCGACTGTGGTGGCAAGTTTTAATTCTCAGTTTGACATGATCTAGAATCACCTGGGAAGAGAGTCTCACTGAGGGACCGACTGGATCAGGTTCACGTGTGGCCACATCTGTATCTCACTGAGGGACCGACTGGATCAGGTTCACGTGTGGCCACATCTGTATCTCACTGAGGGACCAACTGGATCAGGTTCACGTGTGACCACATCTGTATCTCACTGAGGGACCGACTGGATCAGGTTCACGTGTGGCCACATCTGTATCTCACTGAGGGACCGACTGGATCAGGTTCACGTGTGGCCACATTTATATCTCACTGAGGGACCGACTGGATCAGGTTCACATGTGGCCACATCTGATTCTCACTGAGGGACCGACTGGATCAGGTTCACGTGTGGCCACATCTGTATCTCACTGAGGGACTGACTGGATCAGGTTCACGTGTGGCCATATCTGTAGGGGGTTGTCTGGTATCAGGGAGACCCAGCTTGGAAACTGGAAACATTATTACGTGAGTTTGGGTTCTGGATTAAGAGCAGAGAAAGATATCTGAGCACTGAGCCTGATTGCATGCCTCTTTCCCTTCCCTTGACTGTGGTTGTAATATGAATGGCTGTCTTAAATTCCCGCCAGCATGGCTTCCCTGTTATGACGGTATCCTGGAGCTATGAGCTGAGAGCTAAGAGCAACCCTTTCTCCTCTAAGTTGGCTTTGCCAGGGTTTCTTTCTTTCTTTCTTTCTTTCTTTCTTTCTTTCTTTCTTTCTTTCTTTCTTTTTTTGGTTCTTTCAAGACAGGGTTTCTCTGTGTAGCCCTGACTGTCCTGGAACTCACTTTGTAGAACAGGCTGGCCTCGAACTCAGAAATCCTCCTGCCTCTGCCTCCCGAGTGCTAGGATTAAAGGTGTGTGCCACCACGCCCAGCCAGGATTTCTTATAACAGCAACAGAAATGAAACTGTTTCTGTTGCCAAACCCCTTTCTTTAAGAGGGACAGAAATCGTGGTTGCCATAGTAGAGCACAAACATCCATAAGAGGGGTTACAGCCCTGGGACCACCTCAGGGTATCACCTATTGGGCCAGATGAAGTGACCACCATCAGTATGCTACTTGTTCTCTGTCCCCAGGGGGCAGTGTTCCCTTTAACGGGGCACTACCCGGAGTAAGGGGAAGGTCTTCAGAACAGCAGCATGGGGGGGGGGGGGGCAAGTGAAACAAGCTGGCCCATGTAGCCCTGTGCCAAAAGGCAGGCTTTGACAAGAAGAAATCAGGCTGTAGAATTTAAGCTCTATATCACCTGGGAGACAGCATAGGATAGTGGTGGCCACCACAGCCTCAGAGTGGGATTCTCTGGGATCGTTGCATGATCTGAGGATGTCCCCTTTGCTTCTCTGTGGTTCAATGTCTCTACCTGTCAGAAGTAGCCTCTGCCTTCTAGGATGAAGGCAAGAAAGCATCAGTGAAATTGTCCCTGTGTAGGCCAGGAGGAGCCAGAGCCTTGCACAGAGAAACAAGTGGGCAGAGGAGGATTATCTCACACACACTCCCTAGCTGTCCCTAACCCCACCCAGACATTGCTATTTAGGTTGGGAAGTGGAAAGGGGCTCCCAAGATGGTCAGGCCAGCAACAGCCACAGTTAAACTTCTACCTGAAGCTCCTGCTGGGCATTGTGGGGAAAGAAGCAAGACCCGTCTCCACTCTGCTGGAGCCCAATAAGCCCCTGCTATTTCCTCTGCTTCAGATTCAATCCCGAGAAAGACTGAAAAACCCCAGTCACCGGGGCCCTCAGAGGCCAAGAAAACACTATTTGCCATTCTTTCCCAGGTGAGAGAGGAAGCTGGGATTCAGCAGGAAATGGTTAGTAGGAGAGATAGGAAATTTGCATGGGACAATTTCCTGCTGCGTGCTGGGGTGCAAAGAAAGCCAGTAGCTTCAAGCTGCTGGCAGGCTCCGTGTCTCCCAGCAAAAGCGGAAGGACTCCAAAGAGGACAGCCTCCTGTAGAGACTGGGAAAGAGCGCAAGGTCTGGGAACAAGGGGGAACAGGACGAGTGCCCATCATGCTTGTTTATCAGGGCAGGATAGTAGGACATTCTAGGTGGACAGATGAGGGGTACCATCTTCAGGGGCAGGTGAGCAAGAGAGACTGGTTATGGAGGCTGCAGGGCAGGGGGTTGACAATCAGCATAGAGCCTGATTGTCAGGATAAACATTTCCATCTGTGTGATCTTGAACACATCCTTAACGGTATCTGTGCCTCTGTTTCTTCGTAGGTGCTACTGTACCGATAAGTCTCACTCTTCTGGGTTAACTGGGTCTCACACAGGGTACTTAGCACAGCACCTGGCTCAGAGGTGATAGGGGTAAAGGTATGGGACTGGGAGGTCTCCCACACAAATAGCTGGGTGTCCATCTCCCTGTTCCATGAGCCGAGTTGTAGCCGCCAGATCTCTTCAGCTATCAGTGGGTTTTGATATCACAGTAAAAGAGGAGAAAAAGGCGAGATAGTTGGGGCTCTCAAGAGAGTCAGCGGTCAGCGGCCAGCGGTGTTTGCTTTCATACTGGAAACCTGGACGTGAGGATGAAGGGTGTTGTCCTCCCTCCCTCATCCATCTCCCGCCCGGGTCCCACCCACTTGCACTCGGGACAAAGAAAGAAATGCCACTGAGGGAGGAAATCGAAGGTCAAGGGTGCCTGGCCCCTGAAAGCAGGAAACCTCGGAGTCAGACCACCCAGTAACATTCAGGGCTGCAAGAGCGCTTCAGGGACTGTAGCCGGACCGGGGCTGTGTGCCACCAGAGGGCGCGCTGGGTCTCAGAGTGCTCGCCGGGTCTCAGAGTGCTCGCCGGGTCGGGTCGGCAGAGGTGCTGCGAGTGGGCAAGCTCTGCAGCCCGGTTGAGCATCCAGGTGAGCGACTGGGAGTCAGAGTAGAAAGGCAGCAGCCTCAGAGTCAGCCCAGAGTTCGGCGGTCAGGGCTTTCTGATGATCTAGCCCCGAGCCGCCAGAGAGGAAGACATCGAAAACGGATGCCAAGAAAACACAACTCATATGTCAGGATCTGTGGTACCATCGCCAAAGGCACATTGCTCTTATCTCCCACTTCTCGGAGGATTTGTCATGACTTCTGATTGAGACAGTCCAGCCAGTCCCTGCAGCAAAGAAAGTGAGTCCCAATGTCACCTACTCCTGGGGCTGGTGCCTCCACCTCCCCAAATCACCGCAGCAGGCTAAAGACAATCACACCCAGGGTCCCCAGAAGAATCTGACTGAGCACTTCCTGAATACCAGCATTGCAGTTCACGCATGTCCATGGGGTCTCGTCAACACCCACCAATGACGGTGGAACTTCGAACACTGCAAACTTCTTTTGTTTTCCAGACTGGATCTTGCTAAGTAGTCTAGTCCTGATTTAGAATTCACCGTAGAGTTCGGCTTGCCCTCAAACTCAAGATCCTCCTGCCTCAGCCCCCAGAGAAACTATGGAGGCAAGTGGTTTTCTTTCAGTCACGTGGTTGAGGCCCCTCTCATTCTCTGGAGATGCCGGCACCTTAGTCATCAATGATTCACTCAACAAACACTGAGCACCCTCTCTGTGTTCAGACGGTCTTAGGTGATGGTCTCCACAGAGAGCAGGACCAATTACAGACCCTGCTTTCCTGGAGTTTCCCATCTTCCACTAGCCATAGGGATGCCCACGACATTATCCTGGCTTGGGTTTCCTGAGGGTTCATGAGGAAGGACATGCACATTGAACAGAAGAGAAACCAGCCTTTTGCTCACCATGACATTTAAGACACAGTACTCCTGCCCCTCCTGCCCCTCCCCAAGACGTAGTTGCAATTCGTGTTCCCCAAGGCACACACTGACATCTTAACCCCTGGTCCCTGAGGATGGGATCTTATTTGGAAATAGGATGGCTGTATTGTATCCAAGTGAAGATGAAGCATAGCGGAACAGGAGGCCTAATCTAACGCTAGTGTCCTTAGGAGATAAAGTCAGACCACCTGCCCCTCATAACAGTTAGAAACTGGAATATAGCTACAGCCACCAAAGAATGCCATCAACTACCAGCAAGCGGCCCAAGTGAAGATAGGGTATGGAAGAACCTTCCCTCTAGTTTCAGAGGGAGCATGGCCTACCTACACCTTGGTCTTGGATGTCTAACCTCAAGTTCAAAGGTCTCTGGCCACGATGGCCTCAAGTCCAAGCCAGTGACCTCAGGGTCATAATCCCTGTCTTTTCTCTGACAGAACCCCCCCCCCCCGCCCAGTTCCCAGCCTGGCTGACAAAGGTGCATTCAGCTGGCAGAGGCAGGGTAGACAGCAGGCAGGTGTGCCCAGGGCCCCTGCACCTCGTGTGCCAGCCCGAGCCCTGCCAGCTTCTCTGGGCACTGCCAAAGCCTCCTGTCACTGATGTATTGCCTGTTTGGTTCCTGGAGAAGGACGAGGACAAAGGGAGAGATCGTGTCAGGCTAGTCCATCCCGCTGTGTCCAGGTGGCCCGTGACAGTAACAGGAAGAGGCCAGTCCTGTGGTGAGCCATGCCTATCTGGGTCTCTCAGCAGTGTCCCTAGAAAGAGACTTGATAGAGCTGTCACTGTGGCTAGATCAGCTCGAGGACTCCAGACTCAGGGAGGCAGGGTCCTGTTTGGCTTACTCAGGAGGTCCTGCTTTCTATCTCAGAGGTGGCCTTACATCACTTCTCTGGCTTTTCCTTCAGCCTAACGTTCCACTGGGCACAAAGACGTTGCATACACGTGTTCATTTCCCTTGGAAGTCAGCAAACTCTACCAGGCAGGGCTGCTCAGAGCCATCTGTGTCTAACCCAGCATCTTCAAAACCCAGAGTCAGTGCTGGCCCCACCCACGGCACCTGCTGGCATCAGAAGGGTATACTTAGCCTGGCTTGGTGGCACATGCCTTTAATCCTAGTGCTCAGGAGGCAGAGGCGGGTGAGTTTGAGGCCAGTCTGGTCTACAGAGAAGGATGCATTTGCAGAAGCCACAGAGGCCTTCTGAAATGCCATGCCTTGCTTGTTAGGTGGAAGTGAGCAGAGAGACTCAAGAAGGACCATGTGTAGGACAGGAGAGAGCTGTTGCCTGAGACATGGGACATGGGTGGACCCTTCCAAGGTGGGTGGCCTGGGGATGCAGAGGAGGAGAAGGATTGTCTAATGTTCTTCCATAGGAATGGGTATCTGAAAAATGCGGTAGAAGGTGGCATAGAAGATGCTGTTTCTGGCATCAGCCTTTCTCTAAGGTCTGTTAGACTCACCCTGGTACATGGGCCCTGCCTCCTTAGACGTGCAACAGTGTTTTCCTAGGGGCTAAGTCACTTTCCTTTCCAACCCTTCCTTCCTTCCTTCCTTCCTTCCTTCCTTCCTTCCTTCCTTCCTTCCTTCCTCCCTCCCTCCCTCCCTCCCTCCCTTCCTTCTTTTTCTGTCCACTCATTATCAAGCAAACATTTACTGAGCATCCACACACACACAAAAATCTGAGTATTGTTCTAAGGCCAGGTGTATCCAATCTTTTCATATTGCAATATGACCTTGTCCTTTACAAAGTTCACACTCCAGAACACCCCCCCCCCCCGCAATGACGTTAGTCTTTGAAATCCCACAAAACAATCACAATGCTTCCAGGATGTTTCCGCTTTTGTGCTGAGCTGTGTACACAGCTGTCCTTATTCACATCTGGCTGCCTGTAGGCTGTGAGTTGGGTACACCTGTAGACCTTAGCAGTGAGTAACCAAGGCGCCTCACCTTTGTGAAATTTACACCTGTCTTAGGGTTTTATTGCTGTGAAGAGACACCTTCACTCAGGCAACTCTCTTAAAGGAAAACATTTAATTAGGGCTGGCTTACAGTTTCAGAGGTCCAGTCCATTTAACATCATGGTGGGAAGCATGGCAGCTTGCAGGCAGACCTGGTGCTGGAGGGGAGGGGGAGTCAGGATTTGTAAATCTTGATCCAAAGGCATCAGGGAGAGAGAGAAACTTTGTGTCATACTGGCTGTAGCCTGAACATAAGGAGACCTCAAAGCCCACCCCCACAGTGACATACTTCCTCCAACAAGGCCTTACCTCTGATTAGTGCCATGCCCTATGGGCCAAGCATTCAAACACATGAACCTACGAGGGACATACCCATTCAAACCACATCATCCTAGTGAGTACATCTCTTTCATTCCCTTTCAATTTATCTTTTAGCCCATTTCCCCCCTTATCACCTATCAAGCAGTAGTAGCTCGACTAAACCTCGGCTGGACTATCACTCATTCATTCACTCTAGAGCTGCCCACTGAGTACCACTGGGCACCGTTCTGAAGGTGAACGGCTTGGACATCTACCATCCCTCGGGCAACACCTTCCTGGGTTGGCAGCAGCAATCTAAGGGGATGACATCTTCCTTCCTCCTCTCTGTCTCCTGATCCCCTCTAGGCACAGAAGAAATCCTGGGAGACTCCTGGGGATTCTTAGATGTTATGAATGGAATCCAAAGGAGTTTTGGAGAGTCCGCAGAGGCCCTGACCTCCACTCTTCATTTCCTCTGTAGACTCCGGTTGCTCCTTTTCTAACTCTGGCCTCTCTTTGCACTTTTGGAGGCCAGCAGACCACAGAGGGAATCCTGTTCTCAAAGGAGTCATCTCTGCACAGGAGCCATCCCTGCCTCTCAGCAGACCACAGAGGGAGCCTCATTCACAACAGAACAGGCGCAGTCCCTGCCTGGAGGCTCCGTGCTCCACACTCCAGCCGCCCTCCCTGCTTTAATTAACTCTGCCCGGATGTGCTGACTCACTCATTGGCTCTGTGACCCGCCTGGTTACAAAGGACACCTCCTCAGACACAATTACATTTGAGGATGAAGCATTTTCCTCTGGGCGACGAGCAAGGCTGTGATAAGCCCATAGTGGGAGTGGGAACACCAGGAGAGGGGCAGAGAGTCTCTTTGGAGATGACTCATGAGACAAACCTGGAGGTTAGTGGCTTCCCACCAACCTCGAATCTGCCTAGTCCTTGGCCAGAGTCTCTCTTTGAGGGGAAGGAAGAAAATACGTCTACTTCCTAGGCAAATGGCCTTAATATATTTTTTCATCACCATAGGGTGTTACAGGCCCTGGCAGAAACAACTGCACTGTGCTCAGAATCCCTTAAGCCTTGGCATCACTTCAAAGCTCCATAGTCCATCACCTATATTTATTGGAGATCGTCTATGTCCCCAGCCAGACATGGAAGAAATAAGGTGTGATCTTCCACCCTGAGTTTGAGGACAAACTTAAAGGCTCCTATGTAACCCCCTATGATACAGAGACACTCAGTATCTTTTGGTGGATCTGGAAGTGGAGGTCCAGAGACTGGTAACTCTTCCAGAGGACTCAGGTTCGATTTGCTACACCCACATGGCAGTTCACATACATTTGTGATTCTAGTCTCAGGGGACCCAATGCCTGCTTCTGGCCTCCATGGCTATCAGGGACAAGAGTCACTAAGAGACAAGCTAACGTGAAGGAGGGAAGATAAACATATAGTCCAAACATCCATAGTCATAATTTTTAAAAAAATTAAAGAAAGATAAAGAATGGATCGAGCCAGGGTGGCTTAGTCATAGCACAAATGATTGGCGGTGAGCATAGCCCAGCCCAGAGTAGTGGTATCTCTTTCTTGACTTACAATCTAAAGACATAAGAGGGGACAGTAAAACCATGTGTGTTATGGTTGTGATGAAAATGGGCTTCAAACCTGGCAATGCTCTACCATCCTCTAACTATGGCCGCCAGCCCATGGACCAATGGTGTCAAATTCAAGTGGCTAGGTCCACCCCTGAGCTTGAGAGAAACACGAGCTATGCTTCCTCAGTTAATATTGAGGCAATGGCATCTGTATTAAATAACAATTGTTCCAGGTTGTGATACTTTGAACAGCTGTTAGTAAAGGAGACAAAACAAGACAGGGATGGTTGGGAAACATGGCAGGTGCTTACATTAAAACCCTGTCCTTTGATATATAGGGACACTATCCATCCATCATACATCTATCCATCCACCCACCTGTCTACCATGTATCCAAATACTTCCTGAAAGATGTAGGAACAGTGGACCAGGCATGTATGGTCTACACCTGCAGCAAACTCACGTATCAGTCTCAGTCTAAAGCATATGACAATCATAAGAGATAAGAGGCTCCACATAGCCACTTTGCTAGACCTGCATAATTCTCTTACTACCTTCTAAATCTCACCCTTGTCCCCACAGAGAAGTGTGGCTACAATCCACATACACTCAGACAACAAAAATCAGACTCAGTAGGCTATATCTGTGTATATGTATGTGTGCGTATATGTACATATATGTGTGTATGCAATAGTGATAATCAAATAAAAAGAGGTTATCAATTTGGGATGGGGCATGGGAGGACCGGAGGGAGTGCTGGAAGGTGGAACGTGATGCAATTCTACTTCAATTAAAAAATTTTTTTGGTTTTTGAGACAGGGTTTCTCTGTGTAGCCCTGGCTGTCCTGGAACTCACTCTGTAGACCAGGCTGGCCTCGAACTCAAAAACTCGCCTGCCTCTTCCTCCCAAGTGCTGGGATTAAAGGCATGTGCCACCATGCCCGGCTTAAAATGTATTTTAAAATGTAAAAAGAAACATTAGACTAAAAAAAAAGCAAATATCTAATAAGCATTGAATGAGAAAAATCGGGTTTACATTTCATAAAGATGATAAAAATCCACTCCGGAAGCTCCTGCATGAACTAGGTAGGAATTGTTTGCTCATGATCCATGCCTTGCAGGAGAGCGCAATCTTAGTGCTCTGGTCTCTAAGGCCAAGCAGAGCTGGCGTTGAGTTCTTGCTTCATTGTGTACTATATGTGCATAGAGTGTTGGGCCTGCTCCTTTGCAGCCTTGACTTGGTTCTTTATGAGCCTGCAAACAGTGTCAAGGGTTCCACCTGAAGTCCCATTTCATGCCCTCTCTCGCTCCACCTTGCCCCACAAGTTAACATTGTTAATCATCCCATTTTACAGATGTGGAAACTGAAGATCCAGATGCTAGCCCAGGCTTGCATGGGGAGTAAGGCCTCCCCGGGATTTGCATACCAAGTATGAATCAATACCCACTGCTCAGTTCCAGTGGCAGTGGCCTAGTGCAGTCAGAATCTGTCCTTCTCCCTAAGTTCACAGAAGCCACCTTAAGTTGGATGGGAAAAGAATAGAGCAGTCACCATGAGGCAAGGTTGTGGCACATTGACCAGCCCCTTGCTGGTTTCAATACTCCAGGGCAGGGAGAGCATCTCGGTGTATTGGGCCTCCACAGAGGTAATCCAAGAGCTCTCAGGCCTGGATTCCTAGGCAGTGTCCTTGTGAGTGTGTGCCTCTGAGTGTTTGCTGGCGCCGGGTTATTCACACACAGATGCTGGCCGCAGTAAATAAGCCAGTGGAGTTTGATTCATGAGCTCTGACAGGAAATCTATAGCAAGTGGTGTCTATAATCCACACGCTGCGTCGCAGCAAAATGAGAGAACAACAGTCCAATTACGGATCCCCGTTGATCCTGGTATCCTCCTCAACCCTTCAAGGCTTGAGCTGGGCTGGTTAGGACCAGAGTGGGCACCTCTATAGCCTGGCCACACGGGGCCCAGTCCCCAGGTCAGCCACCAGAGGAACTGCGTGGGCAGAGCTGAGGTCCTGCTTCCCAGAGAGAGAGAGCTGGGGAAGAGGGCAGGGCCACAGGCGCTCCAGCTCTACCAAGCTTCTGACGGGTTTTGACAGCTCTGAGCACAGGGGGCGTTGGGGTGGGTGGGAGGCGTAAGGGACTGGGGGGTGGGAGTGGGGAGGCAAGCCCCGGGTAAACAAAAACACTTGGTGAACCCTCATTCTCTGCATCTTGCTTTCTTTTAAAACAAGGGTACCTCCCTAGAGAGGCAGGAAAAGGCACCTTGGGGTGGTCATTTTCAGGGCTGTCTTTCTGTGTTTAGCAGAGGCTAAATCTAGGTGACTCAGTGATTAGGAATGTCAATGGCCCTTGCTCAGGACATCCAGAAGCCCCATACCAGACAGTTCCGGAATTAGGGTAGAGTTTCCCATCTCCCCAGGGGCCGGATCTTCAGCCCCTCCTCGTGTTAGCTCTGATGAGGGCGTGGTCTTATCCTGTGTTAAAAAGTAGTCTGCTAAATTCGTGTCCACTCTCCGTGTCACTAAACGTTGTCACTGAATCCATGATGGATTGAGAGGTCCCCACGTCCTTGTAAGAAAAGAAAAAAAATGTCCCTCTCATTTTTACGACAGGATCTTACGGTATATCCCAGAGCCCAGTCTACTCTGGAATAATGTAACTCAGACCTGGCTCAAACTCCTGGCAATCCCCTACATTACTGCTATGATTACGGGCACCTACCACCACACGTGGCCAGAAGAGGACGCTTTGGATGGTGACACTGGCAGAAGGGAGTGCATTGGTGGGAGAGATGTAGCTCTAAGCCAGGTACCACCAGAAGCGCAGAGGGAGGCTTGGAACAGCACCTTCCACGCTGGGAGGAAATACATTCCTTCTGTTTGAAGCAACCCAGTTGTGGCTGCTTGGGACTTGTTCCTGTTGGGTGTCAACCGATGGGATCTATGGTGACCTAGGAGACAGACCTCTAGGCCTGTTTGCAAGAGAACTTCTAGGCTGGGCTAACTGGGGTAAAAAGATCCACCTTAAGCATCAGTGGAAGCGTTCCAGCGGGTCTCGGACTGAAGGAAAACAGGAAGTGAGCTGAGTGCCAGCATTCATTGCTCTCTGCTTCCTGAGTGCTTCAAGACAGCAGCTGCCTCACTCGGGCTCCATGCTTTCCTGCCCCGACGGACTCTACCCTCAAACTGTGTGCCAAATAAACCCTCCCTTCCTTCAGCTGCTTTGTTGGTTTTTTGTTTTTTGTTTTTTTTTTGGTCACGGCAAAAGTAACACAAACACTGTTATAGCTGCACACAGCCATAGGAAGCAAAATAATGGAAGCTGAGTTCAAGGTTTGGCTCTGTCAGCTAAGATCCTTTTCAAGCCATTCTATGAAGTGGCTATGTCAAGGGTTTAAACCTTTAAGGCTGGCTCCGTGGGCGAGGTGCAAGCATGCAAGTATGAGGACCTGAGTTCCAATCCCTAGAAGTCATGTAAAGCCAGACCTGGTAGCACACATCCGTAATCCCAGTACACAGATGACTCCCTGGAATCTCCCGGGCCAGTTAGCTCAGCATATATAGCAAACAATAGGAATCCTGTCTCAAACAAGGTGGAAGTAGCTGACAGACAGCTGGGGTTATCCTCTGATTTCCATATGTGCTCCATGCCACACACACCCCTCTCTAAATAAATGCAAACCTTTAACAACCACAGCGAAACCGAGTATGTAAGATGTGCCGGGTACCACTATGCTATGTCCTCCACAGAAATCGGATTAGTTTTATCCTCAGACCGAGGTAAGTACTGTTATCGGTTCCATTTTACAAATAGGAAAACTGAGCTCACAAAGATGTAGAAAATGTTGAAAACCATTCAGCTAGGCACCATTCAGATCTCAGCCATCAAATCCCCAAACCCTTCCCATTTCCACTGAACTTAAAGCCATTAATAAAGTTGGGGGGGAGTATGTTCCTGCAATTCCCCTATTCATGAGGCAGAGATAGGAGGATTGCCTTGAGGTTAAGGCCAGCTGGTTCTATGAGTTACAGGCTAGCCAGGACTGTAGGGGGATGGGAAGGATCCTGTTTAAAACCCCAGAAAACCCCAAGCATGAACTATCAGTGACCTTACATTGACCATCAAAGTATAATAACTCCTTACTGTGACCTACAAGATCTTGCCTAGTTTCTTGCTGACCAAACTATAGGCAGGTCCAACCTATACCCCCGGAACCACATGTGGCCAAGAATATCTATTAATGCAGCCTAACATACAATCATAAACTATGGGCTGGTGCATGCTCTTAATCCCAAGACTCAGGAAGGAGAGGCAGAGGCAGGCAGGTCTCTGAGTTCAAGGCTGGCCTGGTCTGCAGAGTGATTTCCAGGACTACATAGAGTGGAAAATACAACCAGCAGCAACAACAAAACGTGCTTCTTCTTCTTTTTTTTTTTTTTTTTTTTTAAGATTTATTTATTTATTATATGTAAGTACACTGTAGCTGCCTTCAGACACACCAGAAGAGGGCATCTTACAGATTGTGAGCCACCATGTGGTTGCTGGGATTTGAACTCAGGACCTTCAGAAGAGTAGTCAGTGCTCTTAACCCATGAGCCATCTCTCCAGCCCCAACAAAATGTAAAATAAATGTTATAAGACTTTTTTGGCCAGGCGGTGGTGGCGCGTGCCTTTAATCCCAGCACTTGGGAGGCAGAGGCAAGTGGATTACTGAGTTCGAGACCAGCATGGTCTACAGAGTGAGTTCCAGGACAGCCAGGGCTACACAGAGAAACCCTGTCACAAAAAAAACAAAAACAAAAACAAAACCAAAACAAAACAAAAAAGACTTTTTTGGATGACTCTTTTTGAAGTATTTGATTATGTAGTTCTGAAGCGTATATGACAATGTCATGTCGCAATGTCAAGAGGTTGAACGCGCCTATAAGTGCACTGCTGCACTTATAGAGACACTGAGCATAATTCCTGTCCCCTTGAACGTAGACTAGCCTTAGTGACCAGCTCAGTCAGCTGAATCAGGAAAGAGCCTGCACTCACAGACTCCAAGATCAGGCCAGAAGAAATCATGCAGTTGACAACACCAGATGCTGAAGCAGCCACCGTGCTGTGAGGAAGCCCAGTCCACACCGGGGGGGGGGGGGGGGGGGGGGGGGGGGGGGGGGGGGGGGGGGGGGGGGGGGGGGGGGGGGGGGGGGGGGGGGGAGAGGCCCTGGTGGAAAAGAACAGGGGCTTCTGGGTGAGTCTCCTTGCCTAGCCCTATCTGGTCCATGACAAGCATCATAGCCAGTACAGAGCCAGACCTGGCCAAGCCACCCAGGCAGACGCTGTGACAAGCTGCTGAGATCGACGCTCACAGAAATTCTGCTGACAGTTCCATCTTTAACAAGTGGATTTTGTTGTTTTAAGACTTCACATTTTGCAGGGAGTTGGTTACATTTGTTGGATTACAATCCAAGCATCCCGGCTCCACCCACTTTGCAATAACCACCCAGCCTCCTCCTCCTCGGCTTCCTCAGTCACTGGTTGCTGGGACATCTGTGCCCTGAGTGCAGGAAGGGAGCTGCCAAGCTCTGTGATCCTAGAATCTGGCAGAGGCATTTTCTTGATGAATAAATAAATCAATCAATAGCCAAGGCAGTTACTGTGTTCTGAGATTCTACCAAGATCCGCATCAGGAAATACCCTCAGGGATGGACACGCACCCAGCAACTCTGCGACATGGCACAGTTTCCATTCTATGGACAAGGAAAGCATGGCTCACATGGACAGAATCCAGGCTCCGCTCTGGCTCCCCAGATCCCATGCACAGTGCTCGATCTGCTTGTCTGAGGCCTCATCTGGATCAGAGGAGCTGAGCCCACATCAGCTTCAAGAGAACTCTGTGTGTGTGTGTGTGTGTGTGTGTGTGTGTGTGTGTGTGTGTGCGTGTGGCTTTTCAAGACAGGATTTCTCTTTGTAGTCCTGGCTGTCCTGGAAATCTGCTCTGTAGATCAGGCTGGCCCTGAATGAACCCCAAGAGGTCCACCTGTCTCTGCTTCCTGGGTGACAGGATTAAATTGTGTGCCACCACCATCCAGCCAAGGAAAGGTTTTATATGTCCTGGGTGAGGGGATACTCTCACTCACGACTAGGCATTGTTCGCAGGTCATCTCGGGATTTGTTACATCTATGCTGTCCTCAGATGAAGGTACATGCTATTCTTGCTTCCCCATCTCTCATCCTCATCTCTGAGAAAGCTGTATCTGACGTAGAAAGATAGAGAGGGGTGTCCGGGTCTTTTCAGGAAAGCTGACTGACTCTAAGCCCAGAGTCACCCCTGCCTCACTCACTCTGAGATTGACAGAGCCCTCCACTGTCTCTAGCAAAATAAAATGTTGTGACAGCCCCGTGTGCTCATCTATACTAGACATCTCGGAGGTGGGACAGGTCCTCGTCGATACCTTGTGGTGTCCCAGTGTGGCTGGCATTCTGAAACTCTACCTAGGGCTCGCCATCAGTCCAAGTCTGGGCTCCTCAGGCCAGACTTCCCTGGGCAATCCCCAGATCACGTGCTCTCCCTGGATCACATGCTCTCTTGCCTCATAGCCTTGTCCTTTCCCCTTCAACATTATCACCACAGAATGCAAGCATCCACTTGCAGGAAGATGCAGGCTTTTAAATCTGTCAAAGCTTATGAGAATTCTCCTGTAGGCAAATCCATGGGTGTTCCTCAGTCCACGGCTCTCAGCTTTACCCTTTTTAGTCTGGTGATACATTCCATACCAGTTAACCCTTCCCAACACCACCCTGAAGTGGGTTCAAATACTGGCCCAAGCATCGTTTTCACCGTTCTAAATGAGACTTGAGTTCTCTGTCCATAGCATGAGGAGACCGAGCTCATTTTTGCTTCTGCCCATGGAGAGTCATAGAGCCCACTAGCATGAGACCCTAGAGACCAGAACACTGAAGACTATCAAGTCAACTCCCAGGAAAAAATACCTTGGCACCTGGGGCCTGGGCACAAGGACTCTAGGGATGTCCGACAGGACCAGGTGGTCTTTATAGAGGACAGGAACTACGGGGAGTTTACGGGAGGCTAGGCAGAGGGGAGTGGATTTATGTTTGGTTTCTGTTTTTTGAGATAGGGGCTAACGTAGCTCAGGCTAGCCTCAACTCCTGGTTCTTCTGCCTCCACCTCCAGAGTGCTGGGGAATAGATTTTGAGGACTGAGTCACTCTGAAGACTGGAACATGGTAGCGTGGGGAGGAGCCTGAGTGCTAGAGTGTGTAAATACTGTGCCTTGAGGCTGCAGTAGGGACAATTCAGGCTGCTTTTCTTGAGGGGCACTAGGATTGGGTAAGGGTCCCCCATATGTAGGAGGCCCTGTCCCCGTAGGTAGGGCAGAGTAAGGAGAAATGTCACACTTAGCAGCTACGGCACCCATTACAGTGTGATCTGTGCAGCCTGTCTTGATAATCCGCCAGTCAGGGCAGCAACCAGGGGCAGGACTAAGTCTGAGTACTTCATGTGTCCTCTGTCCAGTCCTCAACGGAACATGATACACTCATTCTGCTCTTGAGGAACCCCCGGCTCAGGGGGAAGCCAGCCATTGACCTCAGTTTATCACCGTGAGAATGAACATCTTAATTCAAGACCACTACAGAGAATACACGCTAAGGGGGCTGTGACCCAAGACAGTATGCCTACCTGCTGCTCTGGGCCTGGCCTGTGATCCATGCTCCTGTGAGTCTTAGTTCTAGGTCAACACTATAGAGAAGAGTCACCCCAGAAAGGCAGGAGGCTTTCCTGTCTTTAGTTTTTGCTTATCTGAACAGCTTCCCTCTCCCCAACACTACTCTCTAACTAATGGGAGGCTGAGCAGATACACACTCTTGCACATAAGTCATTTCTTATGTGTGCGCGCACACATGTACACACACACACACACACACACACACACACACACACACACACACAGGCCAGGGATCAACTTCAGCTGCAGTCTATCTTGTGTTTTCAGACAAGATCACTTGCTGAGACCCGAGGCTCACTAATTAGGCGAGGCTGGCTGGCCAGCAAGCCCCAGGGATTTGCTTGTCCATACTCCCCAGTGCTGGGATTCCAAGTGTGTGCCATACATAGTGCCTGACTTCTTGCGTGGGTTCTGGGCATCAAACTCAGGTTCTCATGCTTGTATGGTAAGCACTTTACTGACTTAACCTCCCTAGTTCCACATACATCATGTCTACACACAGTCAAGGAAATCCTTGGATGGAACCATTTCATTTGGTGGGGAAGGCAGCTGGGCCCAGACAGTTTAGCACACTTGTCTGAGGTCGCATAAGCTGGTTGATATGGACCCAAGAGTCCAACCCGTAGGATCCAAACCTAGGTCTTTCTTGATATTTCCACCAGACTACTAAAAACCCTGAGTAATAACAGAGTTCTAACAGGATGAAAAGAGCCAGGTGGTGGTGGCGCATGCCTTTAATACCAGCACGCATCAGGCAGAGGCAGGAGGATCTCTGTGAATTTGAGGTCGGGCTGGTCTACAAAGTGAGTTTGAGGCCAGCCAGAGCTGTGTAGAGAGACCCCTGTGCCCTCTCCTGAATATATATATGAAAGAAAGCTATGTGTATCAGGCATGGATTAAGGGCTGGGGACATGATCCTCACATCTGCCCAGATGCCAGCCTGGCCATTCTCCACACTCCCCATAGTCACTCTGAAGGCTGTTATCTGGGGCCATATCGCTGTCCCTGGACATTGGGGTTACAGTAATTTGGTCCAGGTTGTCTTGGAAGGCCATTCTCCTTGGGCAAATGGCCATCCCCAGCCCCGCCGTCCTTTCTCTGCCTCCCACCTCCCCCACCTTTCACATGCCCCCCAATTGTTATCTGTCAGTACACAGTAATTAGAGATGTGGCGTGCTTGATAAAGATTGCCGCCTGCCCCGAGATGGAACTGCCCTCTCGGACGTGTCTAATTAAAGTCCTGATTGATAAGATGAAGAAATCCCACCCGGATGGATGTGTGCTGGCCTCTCCCCCACTACCTCCGTGCCTCAGCCTCCTCATTACGCCTGACGAGGGAGAGAGATATAAAGGACCCCAGGAAATGCTTCTACGGAACAATCAATATGTCCTTTTGTGCGACGTGACGGGGCAACCGAGGCTCAGTCTTTTGAACCACTCCGGGAGTCACAGAGGCAATACAGCTGGGATGGCCCCTTGCTCCAGGCTGGCTGTGTGTGTGTGTGTGTGTGTGTGTGTGTGTGTGTGTGTGTGTGTGTCTTGAGGGGTGTTCACTGTTGCTCCAGTCGGAGTCTGCTCAGGGGATGGGGGCCTCAAGCGAGGCTTGCCTCTTTATAGGCCACTCTGAGTAGTGGATTGCAAAATTTCAGAGTGCTGGGAAGAACAGATATGTGACCACACTGGCTGCTTGTTAAAACACCATGAGCCATGCTTCCCTAAGCAGCTGAAACAGGATACAAAGGGTACCCAGTCAAGGTGGTGCACCCCCCCCCCAACTCCCGGGCTGTGTCTTATAACTATGATACCGTTTCCTATTTAGTCCTGTTAAGGCCTTGCTCGAGATTTGCCCTGTGACCGAGGGAAACATACACAGGTGAGTTCAAGGGGTTGTCTTTGCTGAGTAGCTGCTAAGTGTGGTTTGGGTACGCTGGTAGCTCATCCTAGCTCTTCTGATCACCCATCTTAGTGCCTGCGGAAGCAGTAGATGGTCCATTTAGTACTATCCCTTCAGGAACCAGGAGCCAGGGTGCCAGGGTGCCAGGGGTGCCGGGTCCATGCCCACCCTGCCGGAGCCAGGGGCTTGCTGGAATGGCACATTGCTGTACCAACTAATAAATAGAAGTAATTTGATTAGCTTTCTCTAACTGGCGATAAGATCCTGACAAACCCTTTTTAATGCGTTTCTGGAGCAGGATGAAATTGTTTCATTCTGAGAGCAGGGCCCCCTGGGAGTTGCCTTGAAGCTCCTTTCGTGAGAGGTAAAAATATGCCAATCATTAATGAGGGGAGAATTACGGAGACTTTAATGCAATCAGAAAGAGGAGCCCTGAGGCAGCTTGGGAATAAAACCTGCCCTTAAATCAGAGAGAGAGGCGGCTGTAGGAAGGCAGGAGGAGAAAACAGAAAGCTGAGGCTGTGGGCCCCCCAGGCAAAATGGCCTTAGCTGTGTGGCTTCTGTCGCCACAAGATTCCAAGCACAGCAGGGACTCCCCACCACACAGGAACTAGGACCAAATGAGATAGCATTTATTTAGCATGCCTTCCCCCTGACAACTCCCATCAGAACAACCAGAGTCTTCTAAAGTCCTAGGAAAGTCCAGATGACCTGACCGGTATGCCTCCGTCCCGGGGTAGCTGTAGAAGGGAAACCACTTAGCTCTTTACTGGAGCCAAAGGAGTTCATTTGTGTGGGTGTGGTGACACCCACCTGTAAGTCCAGCACTCAACATGGAAGCTGAGGGATGAGGATCGAAGGTTCAAGCTAACCCTGGTTATATAGTGAAGTCATGTAAAACACTGAAAGAAAGAGGGAGGAAGGAAGTGGGGAGGGAAGGCAGGAAGAAGAGAGAATCCTGTTACCGTCAGGCGTTCCAATGACAGAGTTTCAGTAATAATCAAATACCTTATCCCTTCCAGTATTCCTTGTTGGCTCCTATAACCCAATCTCTAAAAGTTCTACAGCTTCTGCCTGTATTACTACAAAAGGAAAGAGAGGTCACAGGAGCAATTGGACCCCTTTGCTCAGGAAGTAGGGGTGCGACTGCAGAAACACCTACCGTTGACTATCCCTATCACTGGTGGGTCCTGAGCTGAGCAGGGCAGCTGCAGAGGGCTTCTGCAGTTAGATGTTGTGGTGGTTTGAATAGGTGTGGCCCCCACAGATTCATGTGTGGCCTTGTTGGAAAAAAAGTGTGTCACTGTGGGGTGGGTGGGGGTCTCCTAATGCTTAAGACCCGCCCACTGTGGAATCCAGTCTCCTCCTGGCTGCCTGTGGATAAAGATGTAGAACTCTCAGTTGCTTCTGTAGCACCATGTCTGCCCGCACGCTGCCATGCTTCCCTCCATGATGACAATGGACTAGACGTCTGAACCTATAAGCCAGCCCCAATTAAATGCTTTCCTTTATAAGAGTTGCCATGGTCATGGCGTCTCTTCACATCCATGGAAATCCTAACTAAGAGAGAAGTCTGTTCTGGCTGGAGAGGGCCCCGTTGTACAATTACATCTCAGCTCTAGCTTCTTCTCACTGTGGAAACAGAACACCTCAGCCCCCACAGGGTCAGTCCACTACTAGTAATTTCTGCTTTTCGCAGACACCTTTATTGATGGGGGTCACTCCCATACCTGTCCGTCCACACTCCCTCAATGTCCATTGTACTCCCACTGTGTGCTTCCTTGATGTACCTGCACACCCACTGTGTGCTTCCTTGATGTACCTGCACACCCACTGTGTGCTTCCTCGATGTACCTGCACACACTGAGCTCACTTCCACTTCAGGGTCCTTTTCATCTTTTGTGTCTTTCCCGTTCTTGAGCTGCTCAGATTTGGGGTGACTCTCTCCCCTCCTTCAGGAGCAGTGAAGCAGAGCGAGTGACTCCCTGACCCCCCCCTCAGCTTCACCCCCCATTTACTGCACTTACCTACACTAAGTACTCTCAGCCCCTTGTTGCTCACTGGGTTAATAGAAGACACATGGCGGTGGGGATGGAGGTCTGCTCATTGTGAGATTCTCCACACCCAGATGGTCTGTGGAACTGAGTGAGAGAGTGGGGGCCTCAAGGAGCCCTGAAAGCCACCTCACCTTTTCATCTACTGCACCGCCCCTCCAGCTTCTGCCACTCCTTACTTTCCAGGGTGGGGTGGGGGTGGTATGACTTAAAGGGGAGTGGGAAGTGCCAGGTGTAGAGAGGTGTCAGGGAACATCAGGCTAGAGTTATGGAACAAGGCACAGAATCAAGGTCACAGGCCTCTTTGTGTGTCCACCTAAGTAAGGTCAGATGCTATTCAGGTTCTGCTGAGCCCCAGAGAATGGTGCTTGGGCGCTACCTAGAGGAGAGGCGGCCACGAGCCTTCAGGCCAGGTCTTCCTTCTGCTGACTCATAAGACTGTGAAGATGGGGTCAGAAAGTTCTTTCTGACTTGCTTTTCCATGTGATTAAGAGGCAGTTACCAAATGACACAGAGCCACAGGGCAGACATTACAGGGCTAGACTCCCTGGGTTTATATCCCATGCCCAGCCCGTGATTTGCTGGGCAACCTTGGAATAAGTGACTTAACGTCTCCTGTTTCCCTTTTCTCTTTGATAAAATGGGTTGAGAAAAAAAAGAAATGCCAGGGGCTGGCCAGAGTTAAGATTATATTGTGGGTGGCAACCAAGTGCTTGGCCCGCCATATGATGAGCGCCGTAAATGCTGTCCACTGCCGTTACTAAGCTATGACGAACCAGGACAAATTACTCCTTAGCAGGAAGCAGCTAAAGGCCTAATGTCGGAGTCAGTCTCACAAATACAAGCCAGGGTGTTTGTGCTTGTGCGTGTGCGTGTGCGTGTGCATGTGTGTGTGTGTGTGTGTGTGAGAGAGAGAGATAGAGATAGAGATAGAGATAGAGATAGAGATAGAGAGAGAGAGAGAGAGAGAATAGTCAACTGAGAACCCACAGCCAATGAACGTTTCCTGAACATCCACTCTGCACGAGGCACAGGAAGCCATGGGAAGGAGCAAGGGGCAGTGCTGTTTAACCTTCTCTGACTAAAGGAAAGCTCTAGGGAGGCAGAGCTGCAGCTTGTCCATCTTCTTTGCCATTACACCCACAGTCCCCAGTGCCTGGCGCATAGTAGGTCGTTCACAAAGATCAGATGAATAAGTAGTACGCACAGTGCAGAATTGGGCTGGTGGATATTCAGGCTGGATTCTCAAGGGAATCAGGAAAAGTGAAAGACAGCCAGGTGGTGCACCTCTTCAATCCCAGCACTCAGAAGGCAGAGGCAGGAGGATCTCTTTGAGTTCAAGGTCAGCCTGATCTACATATCATAGTGAGTTCCAGGACAGCCAGGGCTATGTAGAATGATACTCACCAAACAAACAAGCAAATAAAACTAAAAGGAAGGCGAAGGAGAACATTCAGTTTGCCAATAAGGATGGACCAGGGCCCACAATCAGGGAATCCAGGTGCTCCAGCCAGCCATACAGAACACCCTGCTATATTCAGACCCAGGAGGTAGGAAGATGAACTCTGACTTCATAGGATGCTGGGAGCGGTCTGTTACAAACACCATGTCACAGACCCCTCTTCATCTCTGGCTTTCAGGCCTGCTGGTAACCAGGGACACTGAGGGTCTGGTTGGAGCTCTGCACCTCCAGTGACCAACATTCTTACCTGATGGTACCCAGGTTTTTCTCTTCCCCAAGCCAGAAAGGAGGTACAGCTCCAGAAAAAGTCTTACTCCCGGCAGAGACTGAGGCAGAGAGACAGAGACACAGAGGCAGAGAGATGAGGAAAGAGACAGAGATGTTTGGGAGACAGAGAGGCTGGGAGATAGAGAAGCAAAGAGATAGAGAGAAAGAGAGAGAGATAGAGAGGCAGAGACAGAGATAGGTAGAAACAGATATATAGAGGGAAGTGGGGTAGAGAGATAGTTAGGAACCAGAGAGGCAGAGAGACAGACAGAGACAAAGAGGCAGAGAGATGGGAAAAGAAACAGAGAGATGGGGAGACAGAGAGGCAGAGAGACAGACAGAGAGGCAGAGACAAAGAGGCAGAAAGATGGGGAGACAGAGACAGAGAGGCAGAGAGACAGACAGAGAGGCAGAGACAAAGAGGCAGAAAGATGGGGAGACAGAGACAGAGAAGCAAAGAGGCAGAGAGGTGGAGGCTGCATCCCACAGCCCTGGTGCTGGAGAACCAGCTACCCCTCTCACGAGCAGACCCTTGTGTGTGTGTGTGTGTGTGTGTGTGTGTGTGAGCCAGCAGGGGCTGCCTTGCTGCAAATGTCTCCCTTTGTCATTCTGTTTTGTTATGATTAAAAATGCATGTCGCAGGCGAGGCCCTGGAGTGGAACCCGGTTGAAAATTGAATCATTAATATTCCCCCTGCAGCTGGTGCCCCGTGCTTCCCATGCAGCTGAGAGGCAGGCATGCAACAGTTTCAAGTCCTGGCAGGGGGGGGGGGGGGGAGACAGCGTGTGCACCAGCCCCTCCCCCAGGGCTCCTGCACCATCTTTGGGGACAGGAACAGGTGTCAGGCAAAAGCTCTCTGAACTTTTCTCTATCTTGGGCTCTGTTCAGGGCTGAAAGGGAAGCCAAGCTCTTGGGGGCTAGATGTACTCAGCCTGGTCTCTCTGCTCTCCTGACGCCGACCCTGCCCCTCCGACCTTCTCCTCTGCTGTCTCCTGCCTTGACCGGTTTTCCTTCAAGGTGATAGCAATGATATTCCTATTTATTTATTTATTTATTTATTTATTTATCTTTCTTATTAATTAGACATTGTTCTCTCCTTGCCAGTTACCTTTTGAGCTCCCCTTATGTGTATGAACTTAGGTAATTCAAAGCTCTGTGTGTGTGTGTGTGTGTGTGTGTTCTATTTCAACTCCATTGTACAGATAGGAAAGGGGAAGCATTGAGAACTTCCATACCTTGGCCAACAACACACAGCCATAAAGTGACTCCAGAGCTTGTGTTCATCTCTGTACTTGCCCCTGTGGCTACTGGCCAATTAGGATGTTGTCATGAGGAAGGGGGGGGGGGTTAAGTACAGAGCAGATTGCAAAGACTCAGGTCAACAAAAAGAAGGCAGAGTGATTCAGTAGAAGCTTTTCTTCTTATTGGCTAGATTGGAAATGATCTCCATTTCATCTGTCAGGTTAAAGACAATTCATCATTAGAAGAGGCGTGGCTACTAGAGATTGAGAGCCATGCACACTGCCCCGCTGGTGGCTGGTATTGTGTTTGGTCTCACCTGGCCTGAACTGGAAACTTAAACGCTACTCCTCAGAGAAACCTTTTCCATAGGCTTCTGCAGTCTGCTCTGTGAGCAGGGGCAGGGCTGGGAGAGAGGGGAGCTGGCTCACTGCACTTCTTCACTTTTTTTTTTTTGACAGGATTTCTCTCTGTGTAGACCTGGCTGTCCTCAAAACTTGCACTGTAGACCAGGCTGGCCTCAAATTGAGAGATCCACCTGACTCTGCCTCTTAACTGCTGAGATTAAAGAAGTGTGCCACCCCACCCCCCAGCTTGAATTTTCTCTCTCTTAAACTAGTATGACAGACACTCATCAAAGCTACAATGTCCTGAGAAGGTGACCATTGAAAGAGTTGGGCCCCCATTCTACCAAATTGCTATATGACCCAGACCAAGGGGACAGAAGAGCCAGGCTTGTGCCTAGGGTCCAGGGTCTGCAGCAAGGCTTCTCTCACAGACCAAATAGGAAGAGAGTGGGCCAAGGAGAGGCACAGCTGGGCTTCCCTGCTGGGGAAAAAAGATGTATTTCCAGACTGATTCTCCAAGGTAAGCCAGTGTGCAGGACAGGCTGTGGCTGCGCACCCCAGCACCTGTTCTGCAACCAGGAAAGGATTCAAGTAGCCCTCTAGTGTTGTACGCCTATAAACAAACCCTGGATACAACGCTCTGAATGTGGAGGCAGGGGATCAGAAGTTCATCCATTGCTGCACAGTGAATGTGAGACCGGCTTGGGGTTACAAGGGACCCTGTCTCATGAAACAAACAAACAACAAAGACAACGGCAACAAAGACCACGGAGAGGCTCAGTCTGTAAAGTGCTTATCATGTGAGCACGAGGACCTGGATTCAGATGCCCAGCACCCACACGCAGAAAAAGCTGTGCTCATTAGTCTGTCTGTAACCTCAGTGCTGGGTGTGTGGCTGTGTGTGCGTACCAAAGTGTGTATGTGTGTGTATATGTGTGTGTGCCCATGTGTATGTGGGTGTGTGTGCATGCATCTGGGTGTATATGAGCGTGTATGTGTGTGTGTGTGTGTGTGTGTGTGTGTGTGTGTGTATACATGTATATGAGTATATGTGTGCATGTGTGCTCACAGAAAGAGATAGGAAATTCTGGGCCAGCTAATCTAATCAATCAGAGAGCTCCAGGGTCACTGAGAGATCCTGTCTCAAAAAGTAAGATGGATCGTAACTGAGGAACACCTTCTCTGTTCATGTACACACACACACACACATATATATCACATCACATGAGTGAGAGAGAGGAGTGGGGTGTTTAACTTCCCATTCTACTTTCCAAGTGCAGGGAATACAGGTAAAAAGAAGAGGAGAGGCTCCGACTCTCCCTCCCCTCTCTACTCCACATCTTCCTCCCTGCATCTTTCCCTTGTTGCAGTGCTGAGCCTGTGCCCAGGACCCTGTGCCTGCTAAGCAACTGCCCCACCACTGAGCTACACTCACACCATGAACCGAGGAGCTTAGCATAGTAGAAGCCTCACTCTGAACCAGCCTGTGCTATGCGTGGCAGTCACAGGTGTGATCTCACGGAGGCAGCCACTCTTACTGAGTGCGTGTGACAGATGAGGAAACGAGGCACAAAGCAGTATGATCATAAAAGAGCCAAGTTCTGATCCCAGCTCTTTCAACCTCTGGATCTCCTGACCCCAGTCGGAAGCACTAACTGGTCCCAAAACATCAAGGCCAGGGGAGTGAGTGTTCAGAAGCCCAAGAAAGACAAGCAGCCATAATGGGGCTGTGATGGTCAGCCTTCTGCTTTGGCAGTCTAGCAAGCCCTGGCTGATTGACACCCCACCCCCACTCCAAACAGAGAACTGATGCCTTTTCTCCTGGGACCAAGGGTAGCAGACTAGCAGGGGGCCGCTCTTGCTTGTTTTGTGGGAAGAAGAGATAGAGACAACCTCAGCCTGACTCTCAGGCTCTGAGGCAGTCTCAACCTGCAGTCCCAGCTTCCCTGGTGGCCCTCAGCTACTCCTTCTCTGTCCTTGTCACCAGGTCACCCCAGGCCTTGGCACATATTGATCTTCCACACCGCGCTTCTACCCTTCCTCTGCACCCTTGGCTCCCAAAGCCCTCACACAAGGCCACCTGACCACTCAGCCCACTCAACCGTCTTCCCTGCCTGGGCTTAGTCACTTGTTCCTCCTCAGCCAGAGGGCTCCCCTACCTCTTATATAGGAGGGAGGCCTTGCTCGCTGCGAGTCAAACACTCCATGAAAGTATAATAGATCAGGGGGCAGCTCAGGCCACCACCATGTCCCCTTTTCAGAGCACTCTGCACTACTTTGGGAATTCCTGATTTGGGTAAGAGGGAGAGAGTTGTTAGCCGAATTTTAACATCAGCCAGTTGGCCGAAGTGTAAAACATCAACAGGGCAAGAAGCAGGGGCTAGGAGTTCTAGTTGGTGGGACCTGAGTCTTTGGAAAACTAGCATCCAGAGCTCTAAGCCTCAACCCTAAGACTTCTTCCACAACCATCCACAGCCTGAGAAGCCAGCCCCAAGTACCCGCTGGGTCTCCCTCAGGAAAGAGAGTCCCAAGAGAGCAAAGCCCGAACTTCTCGCTACTGCAAGGTGGCTGCTTTGCAGGGCAGCAATTGGTCCTTGCCCCTGCAATATGGAACACATCCTGTACAGCTCCACAGCTGAACCAGAGGACACGCCCCGCACATAGGCCCGAGTCTGGGAGGTCATCAAAGAGGACAGGAGTGGGCACCGTTCACGTGGTCTCCCATCTCCTACCCTTTGCCCCAGACCTCCATCCACCCCACCTTCAGCCCCTCTCCTCCCTTCCCCCTTCTCCTGCTCTCCTCCCCCACTCACTCCTCCCCAAGGACAAGCAAAGTTATTACAATAATGAATTAGCCAGCCCGCTTACTGCCGCCACTGGCGAAGACAATTATCCCCCCCTCCTCGCATCCCTAGCCGCTGCTCGGCTCCCTCATAAAGACGGGCTTTTGGGGCCGCTTTGTGCTTTGATTGGAAATGAAGAGATTGCTAATTAGGGAACACCTGCTGGGACCCAGGCTGGCAGGAACAGAGACAGGACCAGGATGGACTGAGCGGCCATTGCAGGCGGGGCCTGAATGTGCACGAGTGTGTGCATGCAAGCGGTGTGCCTGGCCATGTGTGCCTACAGGGTGCTGGGAGAAGCTAAGAGGAAGAGAAGGGAGTCTGCTGCTCTCTTGCAGACACCTCGGGTAATTTAATCCAGCTCCTGGCCACAGCCGTAAACAAAACCCAGACATTTTATGGCGCTTTTCACCTTTTAAAGGATGCTAATTTGTTTATGGGTGGCTGTAATTCTGCCCGTGTTTGCATAGGTCAGCTGGGGCTGGGATGTGTCATCCACATTCTTAGCTCTTTTTCCAATTGGATTCACCAGCATCAGTGGGGAGATGCACAGAGCCTGCCAGCTCCCTGTGGAGGGATGAGGTGGGAAACAGGCACACAGAGGTATCTTGCTTTCCCCAGAGATGGTGACAAGGACATGAACTCAAAGGGCATTTAAACCGGAGATTGACGTCATTCAGTAGTTCTCCATACCCTTTCATTACTGTGTGCGTGTGTGAGATGTGTGTTTGGAATGGGGCTCTTGTGCCATGGCACATGTATAGGGGTCAGAGGACAGCTCTGCGGATTTGGTTCTCTCTCCACCTTTACGTGGGTTCTGGGGATGGAAAACAGTTTGTGCAGACTCCTGGGACAGCTTTATCTAGTTGCCTCCTTTCTCACTCCTCTACCTCCCTGCACTGAAGTGATGGCACACACACTCCTGCCTCCATGGAGTGAAATAAATACTCAACACCCAGCACCCTGCAGCTCACCCCAGGGAGAAACAAAGTTTCTCAGATTCCTTTCTCGACTGGAGCACTACTAGACTGAGGCTGTTCTGACCCTGGCCTCGATTTTCCCACCTACAAAATGGGAAGATGTTCTTTGCCTGTTTAGGGGCCCTCCTCTGCAGCTCTGGTGTTCTGATTCTACGGTGTTGTCCAGGGTTTGATTCACTATGCCAGAAAGTAGCCACAAGGTTAGGATTTGAGCACAGCCTTGGCTCGGATTCCAGGGTTGCAATTCAGGAGCCTCTGGGTCATAAAACTCTACTGGGCCTTGTCTTTCTCATCGGTCACACACACAGGAGGGGGTGATTCCAGCACCTACTTTCTTGAGTTGCGGAGCATGGGAAGGGTCAGGAATAATAGCAGAAACAGATCTTGCTCCGCAGTGTGTGCGCAGGGTAAGGGATGCCTTCTCTGTCTCCCTCATCACCATCATTACTGCCCACAGCTGCTGGTATCACTACAGGTACACACTGTTCCATGGAGACAGCTAGACATTCCCTGCCCATAACCATTTAGTCTTCCAAGGCTTGCTTTCTGAGTTCTTATCTACCCCTTACCCTGGCCTGTGTGAGCGTAGACATCTCGTAATAAGTTTCCAGATCATTCTGTGGGAAACGGAAAGTCTGGTAGAGACCTAGGAAGCAGAGGCTACGTGTTCATCTCTCTTCCACACGGGCATTCAGAGCATTCACGGTCCACGAGCTTGAGCCACGAAGCCACAGGGAGAGTGGAGCTCTGAGCCAACCCAGAGCTAGAGCTTCATCATGTTTCATCTCCCATATTCCTTAAAACTCCCACAGGAGTTGTTTTATTTTTATGACTCCATGAGCAGATGAGAAAGCCAGTGCCCCGAGATGGGGACACGGATAGGGCGAGCTCTCCAGTGGCCATAAAACTAATAAGCCAGAGAGAAAACCCAGATCTGCACAAGTCTGGACTTTTCCCGTCCATTATGCTGGCGGTGACCATCAGGTTCCCGTGGGCCACGGGCTCCATCAGCATGGACTAACGCAGTGGGTGCACAAGGCAGGTATCAGAGACACTTGTGAGAGGCACTGAGTAGGTAGACAAGGGGCCGCTGGGCAGACATTTGGCCGGGCACACAGAATGAACATGTGTGCCAGCCAACCCCTGGGGGGGTGTGGATTTGAGCCACTGTGAGCCACAGGTACATGGGTACTAGGCACATGAACTGAATGCACTTTGCTCTTGGGTTTTACATCCCCTCCAGAGAAGGGTAAGATGAAGTGTCTTCATGAAATACAGGGCTTTGGTTGGGGTAGGGCAGGGGGGTGAGACAACCGGGGCCACTTTGAGTCACTGAGCCAGCATGTTGTCGTGGACCCGCCCCCATCCCCACTCCACAGTACCCCAAGAACAGGGTAGCCAGAGCCACACAGTTCAGTAATGAAAGCATAGCGACAGAGGGAACTGAGTTTGAAATTGTTTTTGATATTCCCTAGGGCTGACATCCTCTCTGTTGAAAAGATTGGGGAACCATTGTTTCCTTGGTAGTACATGAGAGATGCCACCCATTTCAAGGAACTGCTGGAGAAGATATCAATCACACACCAGGAACTCCACCCAACATCATTCTTTGCATTTTGAGGTCCTCTGCCTCTGTGCTTGCTCTCCATGCACACACATTTGCCACCTTGCCGCGTGAGACAGCCAGACAGGCTCTGGGTGGATGAAGCAAACCCGACCTTATTCCTCACACTCTTGCCCAACACATCTTCTAACTCAGAGGCCAGGCTTGAGGCCATAGATGGTCCAGCTCTTCATGAAATGAAACATAAGGAGGTGAGTGGTTCCCTCTTACACAGGGACCTACGATGGCTCTATATTGGGCCAACCTGGAGAGTGACAGAAGTTCAGATTCTAGAGGGGTCCAAGTGAATGTGAAAGGAAAGAAGCCACGCTAGGTCACTTCTCATCCTCTGTCTAAGTGTAGATACCCCGTTGGAGCTCTACTCGGCTCCACTCGGCTTCATTAGGTTCCTCTGCCCCACGGTGTTTTCTTTCACATTTTAAAGGGCCGTCTCTGACAATTGTCCTTGATCAGAAGTACCCAGTTGATCCAGATGAGTCTCATAGGTTTTTCTGTCAGCTAGGACAACTGTCATCTGATTGCCACTTGGTTTGGGAGTAGAACTAGCCAGTCTCTCTGCCTCAATATGGGAAGTTCCATAGAGAGGTCCACGAGGACAGAAAAACCATAGCTAAACCCATGAGTTTGCTTGGTGGCTGACTCCACCCTTCCCCTCCCAAGTTCCTCCAGAGGTCTCTCTCTCTCTCTCTCTCTCTCTCTCTCTCTCTCTCTCTCTCACACACACACACACACACACCCCTCCATCCTTGCTCTGGGGAACCTGACCTAAGGCACTTATCTCCCCAGCTCCTTAAGAGCTTCCCTCAAATAGCAGCAACAGTGGAGCCCACCAAGGTATATTTATTTGTTCAAACCCATCTGACAGAGATCCTTACATACTCCAGCAGGTGAAAAGAAGCCAGGTAAGCAAGGACCGTGTCAGTCTGAGGAGAGCCCTTAGATCTCGCAATGGGTCCAGAATCTAGGAAGGTTCTTCTGGTTTTCCTCAGTGTGCTCCAGGCTAGAGAACCAGGAGCCCAAGGCCAGGCCAGCTGTGGGAAAGCCATCAAAGCCTGTAGCTTGCTCTGATAACCTGTTGCGCTGCAGCTTGCCTTTTGGGAGGTTTCAGAGACAACACGAGTAGTGTTATCCATCCATGCTCTATACGAGCATCTTAGCAACCTCCCTACAAAAGAGTAAGCCAGAACCGGGAATGATACACACAGCAAGGAACCAGGGAAAGCAGCCCCCACGGAACGGTCCAGTGGCCCCATGTCCCCATTGGTGCCCCTGAGGTTTCCAATGTGACACTTCAGCTTAGGGAGAAGGGGGAGGTGCCAAACACTGCAGATGGATGGCCTCTGTGTCTATGCAAATCCTGCAGCAAGCTGCCCTCCCTGGGGCCCCCACCCCGGCCCACAGTCTGGGAGGGAGGTCTTCTCTCTGCAGCTCTAGAGAGAAGAGGAAGACAGAACAGCAGGAACCCAGTGGACTCTTGTCTGTGGAAGGTCACAGACACAGAGGATAAACACTTTGTCCCAAATGGTGAGCACATGTTGGACGCCATCCAAGGTGGGAAGATAGTCTGACTCGCCTTGGGAATGTGATTAGCATCTTGAGAGTCAAGGTGGGGGGATAAAAAGGAGACCAGGGTCACAGGAGAGTGGGCCAGGAGTCCAGATGCAGGTGCTGTGACCTTGGCAAGAGACCCTCCCTCCCTCCTCCTCTCCTTCCCTCCTCCATAAGAAAGCCTGGTAGTGGGCTAAAGCAGAGACAGCCCACATAGAGAGAAAAGAGACAGTACCCAGAGAAGGAAGGGAGATAGTCCCCAAGAGAGGAAGGTCTCATAGAGACCCACCAGGTTCACGTTTCTGGAAAGATCAAACATGAAAAGAGTGTGGTGTGGAAAACAAACAGGAAGCATAAAGGGGAGAGTGTCGCCTGTGCTGGCCAACCAGTCTATTTGGAGATCTATATGGGCCAGTGAGAGACTGTCTCAAAAAAAAAAAAAGAAAGAAAAAGAAAATATGTGCACACACATGCACACATATACATGCACACATACATGTATATACAAACACATAATATGTGGAAAAGTGAGTCTGTTAGAGGGACAAACAAGAGCTATGGGGGAGGAAGGGGACTTTCTTAATGGTAACACTGTGATGTAATGCCAAGAATAAGTAACAGAGTTTCAGGCTGACTGTCATGGGATCTGAAGGGAAAGACGGGGCACATTTCAAATAAAATAAATGAAAATATGGATCTGTTAGGCCAAGTTCAGTGTCTATCTATGTCAATAGTACAAAATGGTAGACTGAGGCAGAAGGACCAAAAGTCCAAGGCTTGCCTGGGCTACAGAATGAGTTCAAGGCTAGCCTGAGCTACTTAGCAAGATCTTATCTCAAAATAAAATGAAAGTGGGCTGGCAAGATGGCTCCAGGGGTAGAGGGGCTTGCTGCCAAGCTGAGCAAAATCAGTGAATACAAAAATCAGTGAACACATATTACTAGATGTTTTAAGAAATAAGAGTAAAATGGCTGGGAGTGCAACTGATAAGAAGCTTGCCTGGCATGACGGGACCTCAACAGTCCTCAGAGCAAGATTGAAGTCTTGCGTGCTTCAATCTTCATTGTCTACTTGGCTGGGTTGGAGTCACCTGGGAGACACTGATGGGCCTGTCTGTGAGGTGCTCCTATAGGGTTTAACTGAACGTGGGCAACACAGCCCGGTAGGCTGGGATCCCATCTAAAGGAACAGGGAATCAAAGTAACGACGTAAGCTGAGTGACTGCATTCATCTTCCGCTGTCTCCAGACTGGGAATGTAATGTGACCCATGACCTGTGTGTGACCCATGACCTGTGACCTGTGACCCACTGCTTCATGCTCCTTTTCCACCATGATGACTGGATACTTGCAAACAGAAAACTGAAATAAACCTTTCTTCCCTTGAGCTTCTTCTTGTCAGTATTTGGTCAAGTAACAAGAAAATGAGCTGATATGAGCACACAAACACACAAACATACCATACACACACAACACATACACCACAACCCAGAGACCACACACACACACACACACACACACACACAGATACAACACCACATTCACACACCACACCAACACATGCACAACACAGAACACACACACACATATACTATAATACACAAACCACACACACAGATACAAGAGCACATACATGCACCACACCAACACATACATCACAACAACACACAAACCACACACACACACCATACAATATACATACACACACACACACCACAACACCAGACATACTACAACACACACACACACACACACACACACACACACACACACACGTTTTCTACTGCCTGTTTGTTGTACTGTATCTTACAGGAATCTGCAAGGTCACATTAGATGGTGTAACTACCTGATTGGCCTTAAGCAAGATCCTTAACCTCAGTGCCCTAGTTTCCCCTTCTGTAAGAGGGGAATGATCATGACACCTACCTCTTCCAGTCCTTACAAAGATGAGTAGGACAAACAGAGGAAAGTCTCCATCGCATAAGAGCTCCTTAGAAATGTCTGTCCCTTTCCCTCACTCAGAAGAGTCACTTAAGAAAAGCATGCATGGGGAAGTCAAGACAGCAGGGGGACACTAAACCATGGGCAGTGGAGAAATACCTTCAGGAGATGTCATGGTTAGGTCTCAAGTGACAGCACCCACAGTTGATGTGAAGAGAGAATGGGGGTGGGGGAGCCGAAAGCTTCCCAATATGAAGGAAAAGGAAAAAGCTTTAAATTTATGATGTGGTTCACCCCAGTATGAAAACTGCAGGCTCAAGAAAAGATGAAGCTTTAGGGGCTGGAGAGCAAAGCATATGGGCCTGGTGACAACCAGGCCCATATGGAAAAGACAGAGACCCAGGGCCACCTGAACTGCAGAAATCAAACCACAAGGACCGCTCTTCTGGGAAATACGGTCAAAGAAGAGGGAAAGGCCGGAGATCAGGGATCCAATGTATGAAGGAATCTCTTGAAGTGACTTCTAAAACGGCAGAGACAGGGGAAAGGGGGTACGGAGACCATTAAAAGTAGACTGCAGGACCCAGGGGAGAATATTTTAGAAATAAGTTAGACACGGAAAAAGGAATTATCACTCAGCGATTAATGATAAAAATCAAGGCCATTTAGTAAAAACTGAGAGATCATCTTTACAAAGGGGCACACGGGGACAGAGAAAATGGATGAGGCACATGTACTCTCTGCTCTGAGGACTCTTTATTTAGCGTGTCTCCAAATGTAATACTTTTAAATTAATAGCGTAAGATAGAGAAGGGACAGAAAGAGACAAGAGTACAGCCCTGTGGACTAGCCTTCCTAAACAGGGCGGGTCCACTTACCCACTTAATTATTTACTATTATTATTAGTAACTATTATTATTCCTATTGCTGTGTGTGTGACTGTTTGTACACCACCGGGGCGGGCACAGGCACCACAGCACACATGTGGAGGTCAGAGGACAACTTGTAGGTAGAGTTGGATCTCTTTCCATCTTTTCACGTGGGTCCTGGGGATTGAACTCAGTTTGCCAGGCTTTCATGGCAAGAGCCTTTACCCACTGAGCCATCTCACCAACCAGGGTGTGGGCTTTCCCCACACAGCTCAATTTATATATTATTACTGAAAGATGCTCCTGTTCAAACCATGAGAGCAAGGCCCTTGACCCCTGGCCCATAGAGGTATAGAGAGAAGAAACCAGAGGCACCGAGCTCAGGTCACCAGGCCTGTAACACTTGTGGTCCTGCTGGGTGAGGTTGGGGCAGGCAGCTGGTATCACTTATTTCACAGACAGTTTTTTTTTTTCCTTCTCCCAAACAAGGCCTCACTCCATGCTCCAGGCTGGCATCAAACTCACCAAGTCCTTCCGCAGCCTCCTGAGGGCTAGAATTACACACCTGTGCTACACAATGGCTTCATCAGTACATGCAAAGTGTACTGGGTGCCTGTCACATCCAGATACTAATGGGAAGTAGACCCCCTATTCCTGCAACAGAATCCTTGACCCTAGAGGTAGCTGTGAACCAAGAAGTTCCCTGCCTGGGACCCAGACAGAGACACTCAGAGCAGGATGCCGAGAAGTCCTTGGGGCTTGTCCATCCCCTCATCCTTTCTACAGAGACACAGAGGGAGAGGGAGACAGCTTGTAGAAAGCCAGCAGGCAGTAGGTAGCTTCTGGAAGCTAATGTAAGCTCAATGTGCTGATCTAAAAAACTCGGTTTTATTTCCGTACACAGTTTGGTCGCCTCCACAACAGTGCCCGGCTACAGCACTAGGGTGTCATATTTCAAGGTAATATTTCTGATATTTTTAGCAAACAGATTCCATGGGTTTAATTATAATGCGTTCACTTGTTTCTCTCTCTCTCTCTCTCTCTCTCTCTCTCTCTCTCTCTCTCTCTCTCTCCATTCCCTATCTTAAATGATTGGAAAAAATTCTCCCAAAATTAAGTCAAGAGAGCAAACAAAACAGGTGACTGGGAACGCCAAAGTACTGGATACCATGGACGAGTATACAGAGTGCCCGCAGATGGTCCCCCACCCTGCTGAGGGTGGCATTTCTCACCCCACACTCATCTTTTCTCTCATCCCTATGTGATGAACAACCTCATTCGCACATTTTAAAACTTTATGTAAGTGGCATCTGCCAAACTCTTAAGATTTTTGGTTTTTAACTATAATTCTCTGATCAATGTGACTGACTGCCCAGCAGAGCCCCATTAGTCATAGCTGGCCTTACTTTGAAATCCCCATGCCTGAGGTCTGAGTTCAGAGTCTGCCAAGAAAGAAGCCATCTCCGTCTATCTGTGGCCCAAGAGCAGCATCTCACAGGGCCTAGTTTCCATCTCCGGATCCCTTCCTCTGGGCTAAGAGCAGTGCTCCCTCCCTGCTTGCCAAGGAACTGCAGCAGACGGGCAGCTGAACGTGGAATTAGCGAGAGTCATTACATGAGGGTGTTCTCAATTGAGTGCCCCAGAGTAAATAGTAATTACACGTTCCTTCTAGATTGCTCTCAGCCTGAGACGGAGAAGAAGAGTCATGGATGGCTGACCACAATACCCCGAACGTGCACACGTGCGCACAAACACGCAGTCTGGTCACAAGTCTGGCTTCGGAATTTTCCCTTAAGAGCAGGATGGCAGTTCTGCCGTTCTGTGGAATACACAAATCGCACACCCCCACACCCCCAGGCACTAGAATTTGCCCTTCCCTGTTCCCATTTTTCTTTCCTTGTTGAGTACTCCCAGAAGACGTCCCATCAAACATGTGGGAAGCAAGCAATCCCCCTTTAGTTACTCTTTACAGCGGAGAAGAATTGGCCTTACACAGGAACTGCACTGTGGGGACTTAGACTCACAGACACACAAGGCAACTTATGCAAATCATCTTCTGCCTTTACATCTATATACGAGCAGCCCTATATGCTGGCCTATGGAAGAGCAACCTTGCACACAAGGTGAAAGGGTTTGTCAGAACAGACAATCCCCAGATAGGTAATACAATCACTGGTAGTCAGACTTTTTTAGTCACTGGAACAAAAATCCCTGGCAACATGACTTGGGGAAGGAGGGGTTTGCAGTGGCTCATGGACGTGGAGGTTTCAGTCTACAGTTGGCTGGCTCTGCTGTTTCTGAACCATGAAGAAGGGTCCGAGGCATAGAGCAGTTACCCACATGGGAGCCAGGACACCTGCCTAGGGATGTGCCAGGAAGTCACAGAAAGCAGCCAGGGCTAAGGTAATCTTTAAAGGCACATGTCTAGTGGCCCAGCCTCCCAAGAGTCTATTCAGATTTTAATTCTATCAATGGATTAAGCCATTGATTAGGCCAAAGCCCTCATGGTCTCTGGAAAGGTTCTCACAGAAGTACCTACAGCTATGCTTTGGTAATCTAGTTAGTGCTCAGTCCAAGACCCTAAGCATATTTCCATATTTAAGAGTCATTCAAAACACACACACACATGCATATATATATATATATATACATATATATATATATATATATATCACAACAATTAAAGAAAAAGAGGACATGAATTTGAAAGAGCAAATAGGGGATACATGGGAAGGGTTTGAGGGATTAAAGGGAAAGGGGAGATGATGTAAGTATATTACAATTTCAAAAAATAACAAAAGTTATTATAAAAAACAAGGTAGGTGTCTGCACATGCAGCCAGCTTAAGCACACACTGCCACACGCATCCCACCGCGCACACTGCCACACGCAGTGCAGGACCAAGTGTGTCATGAAACTATCTCAGCAGTAACACTTTCCCTGAACTTTGTAAACTGACCAGGAAGATTCTGGAAGGAATGTAGGCATCTCCAAAGCCTCAGTAGCCACCAAGTCATCTCCTCCACCACAGTGGGTCTGAACACGTACTACCACGTGAGCACTGCCCAGGGGACCTTCACGCGGCTGCTGGGATCCTCAGTAGTCTATTAAGGAGAGGCTCTCACCACCTCCATTTGTACATGTTGAGAGTCGGGGTTAAGATAGGACAGCAGCTCCTTTGTCCATCATTACAACGGGTGGGAGATGAGTAAGGCCCTTGTTCATACTTCCAGATCACAAAGCATCATTGAGTCAGGGCAGGAACTTCCGGTAGAAAACACAGACGAGCCCTACTTACTGGACCATTGGCTTTCTTAGACATTTTTCCTATACAGTCCCGGCCCATCTACCAAGGGATGGAGACACCCATCAACCATCAATCAAGACAATCTCTTCCGGACACGGGGTCCCAGGCCTATCGTTCTAGGCAATTGTTAAGAAGAAGTTCTCTCTTCCCAGGTGACTTTAGTTTGTGCCAAGTTGACAATAAAACCTAACCATGACAACCTTGGGTGACTCTGAAGCCTGATTTCAACCCAGATGTCATCTCAGAGGATGACACACACCGTGCGGGGAGATGGGCTAGTCCAAAACTGTTAAGTGCTTCCAATGCTCAGGGGCTGTTTCTTCTCTGATTCTTATTTCAGTTTCTCAATACTCTTAGGAGACACAGAGCAGAGACCAGCCCCAATTGGCAGGCAAAGAAAGCCTGCTATGGAGAAGCTAAGCCTTGCAGAAGTCCCCAGGGGCTAACTTCTCTCCAGAATACCCACTGTGTCCCTCCCTTCCTCCCTTCCTTCAGCTGATGCCCAGGAAAGGCTAGTCGATGGGAAGCTGCTGTGGAGGCTTCTCCAAGTGTGAGAAAGCACAGGTGCCATTGAGTGGGAGGAAGGGACAGGAGCTACGAGGTCCACAAGGCACAGAATTGTAGCCTCTGCAAACTGAAGACAAGCATTAAAACCTTTGGATCTGTGTGTTTGGACAGGTGGCTCTGGCCAGTTTTTCTTGTAGTTCTCTAGTGTGCTTAATGGTAGACTGAAGAGGGAGGCAAGCCAAGGAAATCAGAGCAAACTCACAAAACTCAAACAAGACCTCATCTTGGTTCAAGACTTTGGATGAGAGGGCAAGCTGCCCAACCGAGACTGGTTACCTACTCTACATTACATTACATTACATTAGAACCATTGTTTCTCAACATGTAACCACTTAGAGCTAGAGTCTAAGAGACTCCTGCCAGACCGCCTGTCCTGACCAAGGGAGCCACATTCTGGACAAACTGAGCACCCATGTTTCCATGGACTAACCCCTTAACATCTATCTCCTCCCATGTCAGCAGGCTATCCTTGGACCACCAGGGTCTGTAACTCAAATGGAAGAGTACTCCTTCACCCTGGAGGCCCTCTCTCTAGCTGACGTTCAGTGTTCAACAATGCTGTAAGCATGCATGTGTGAATGTGTGTGTATGCATATAAGACTGTGTACATGTGAGTGTGTGTGTGCCTGTGAGTGTGTGTATGCATATGAGAGTGTGTACATGTGAGTGTGTGTGCCTATGAGTGTGTGTATGCATATGAGAGTGTGTACATGTGTGTGTGCCTGTGAGTGTGTGTATGCATGTATGTGTGTGTGCATATGAGTGTGTGTGTATATGAGAGTGTGTGCATGTGAGCGTGTGTTCCTGTGAGTATGTGTATGCATGTGAGCATGTGTATGTGTATGTGTGCATATAAGAGTGTGTACATGTGTGTATGTTCCTGTATGTGCATGCATGTGAGTGTGTGTGCATGCATGTGAGTGTATGTGTGCATATAAGTGTGTGTGCATGTATGTGTGTGCATGTGAACGTGTGTGTGCATATGAGAATGTGTGCATATGAGGAGAGTGTGTGCATGTGAGTATGTGCATGCATGTGACCGTGTGTGTGTGAGTGGGCTAGTCCAAAACTGTTAAGTGCTTCCAGTCCTCAGGGGTGTGTGCATGTGAGTGTGTATGCATGAGAGTGTGTGTGTGTGTGTGTGTGTGTGTGTGTGTTCATGTTTATCAGGAGTGTCATTCACCTTGTTTCTTGAGACAGTCTCTTATTGGCCTGGGATTCACTATTAGGGTAAGCTAGCTTACCCACAAGCAGCAGGAATCTGCCCATCTTCATTTCTGTAGTTCCGGAACTATAAATGCTGTCCCTATGCTAACACCTCCCCTCCCCACCCCCACATCCCACATCATTTCAGCCCTTTGTTGTCCTTTGAATTTCAAAGTAACTATAATTTCCCAGGAAGTCATGAAGAGAAGGTTAAAAAAAACCTGTCCTGTATCCCTTCCTCCTGCTTCCCCCAACTGAACTGTGCACACACAAAAGCGTGCTGTTGATACCTGACCTGGCATATACAAGGGGCAGTAGGGCCCTACCTGAGACTGGCATACAACCAATGCACCCATGCCTGCTCTTTCCGCTGTCTGATCCTGCCCCTTCATCATCAGAAACCCTAAAATACCCACAGGTCCACACACAGAGCCTAATCAGCGAGAATTTTGCTCCTGAATATTGCTAGAAAGATCACTACGACAAGCTAATCAATTGTCTCAGCCAGCCACCAGTCCCCAAGGGATGTCCAGACTTTTCATTGCTGTCATTTAACCCTCAGTAGCCCAAGGTTCTGCACCGCTTCTTCCCGACAGAGATGCTGTTGTGGGAGGAATCCAGCAACATGGTCCACCCCACCTTTCAAAGGCCTTGTCTGTGCTAACGGAAGCAGAACCTCTTCAAGGCCTCAGAGAGAAGGGCTCCCTCTTAAGTGTACCCCTAGGACCAGAGAGGGGGTTTGACAGAGTCTGAACAGTCAGAGGACACGGGGGTGTGGGGGTTGGGTGGAAGGGCATTGAGAAAGGAGAGAGGAGACAGCCTGAGAAAGGAGGAGAGAAACTGGCAAAGGAGAAGCACCTGTCTAGCAATTAATCCGAAATCAAGTCAGACAAAGCTTCTTCAATGAAAAAGATATAAAATTCCTGGGATTAACGAGAAGGTGACTAAGCTGGTTCTCTCTCTGTCTCTCTGTCTTTGTCTCTCTCTCTCTCTCTCTCTCTCTCTCTCTCTGAAGTGGGAGGGTCAGGGAAGGAGAGGGCTGGAGCCAGGGTCTGCTGTAGTTGTACATATCCAGTGGTTCTCAACCTGTGTGTGGGTCACAACTCCTTTGGCAAACATCAGTCTCCAAATAATATTTATATTACAATTCATAATAGTAGCAAGATTACAGTTATAAAGTTGCAACAAAAATGATCTTATGGTTTGGGCGGAGGTCATCCCAACATGAGGATCGTCACTAAAGGGTCTCAGCATTAAGGAGACTGAGAAGCAATGATCTAGATGGATAATATAGATGGATGAAGCTTCAGGTCACTCCTCCTGTGATTAGGCAATAGGACAGGCCCCTTAAGAGAAGGGAACTTGAAATTCATTTGGATGCATTCATTGGATGCTTATTGTATGCCCGGCACTGTACCAGGGGCTAGGTATACACAGCCCTGGCACACACAGGGCTCTGAGTATTGGAGCATCATACAACAGGATAACCCTGGCTGAAACTAGAGTGGTACCCACTTGGTGCTGTAATTGATCTGTTAAGGCAGTTCTAGCAAGAGATATGGGGATCTGACAGTCACCTGTGGCCCTGTGGTCACAGGAGTGCTGGCTTTACCCTGACTTATAGGCCTTTCTTCATATAACAACAGAAACTGGTCTCTGAGAGTGCGAGGAACAGGACAAGATGCAGGAAGGCCTTGAGACACAAGAACCAAACTTCTCATGGGAGTATGAACCAGAGCCCAGAGGCTGGAGAAAAATCAATTTCTGGAGAGTCAGACCTATCCCTGACTGAGCAAGGCTGCCCTGCTGTCCTCTCTGCTTTCTCATGGTGACTTAGAACTCCAGGTTCTTTTGAGGTCCAAGGCCTCCCTAGGATACCCCGAGCTCTGCTCCCAGGGGGTTGTCCACTGGAGGGACAGCTGCTGACTGTCCTGACTGTTAGCTGACAGTACTTCAGACTTGGGATTTAACAATGCATCAGGGATAGCTGGTGTACAACCTGCATCCTTTTGGTTTAGCCCCCAAGATGTGCAGATGTGCACACTGGACTGAGAAAAAGGTGTAAATACTGTTTGAATTCAGGGCTTCTCTGGGAGGTAGTCACAGATTTTATCCTGAGCAAAGGGTGATAAGTGACTGTGAGGGTCCGGCAGTTCTAGCGTCACACGAGAAAGGGGATTGGTGGCATTGGAGTTCCAGCTGTCTGAGTCAGCAGAGGTACCCTAGGGTGTCTCTGATAAGCAGTGGATCAGGCCAATGTGGGAGCAAAGTGTAGACGCTTCAGGTCTAATGATGTGGTCAAGCATTCCACTGGACGTGAATGCAGCAGAGATGGGGGTCACGGAGCAGAGAGGGGGTCACAGAGAGTGAAAGCCCAAGAAGAGAAAGACTTGATGGAAAGTTACTGAGGGTACATGAAGAATAGTCCTTGACCCTGAAAGCAAATGTACCACTCAGGGGCCCGCCCCAGCTCTCGGCAGGGACCCAGGGTTTATTCAGAGGTCACATGGCTCTGCCATCTCCTTCCTTTACCGGACTCCAGAGAGCCAGCAGATCAAGGTCAGGAATGCCTGGGTTTAGACACCTGACCTCAGGTTGACCTTGACACATCTCAACCTTGGCCCAGTTGCTCCTGACTTTCTCTGGCTGGAGATCAGGGAGTTCTCTACCTGTCTGCACCTGGTACAGTAAGCCAGAGGCTCAGAGAGCCTGGGGGTGGGGGTGGGGGAGAAATCAAGCAGCCAGACCCAGTGGAGAACCCTGGCACTGGCTGGCATGGTGGCTCCCACGTTCCAGGGACAGGGACAGACGCTGGTCCTCTGAGCTGCCTAGGCAATGAGAGGCAAATTGAGCGGCACTCCTGTTTCTTCTTCTCACCTCCAGACTGGAGAAAGATAGATTTGAGGAGCCAGAGTTGTTCAAGTAACTCCTCCTCAGAACCTCCCGTGGACCCCGCAACCCAGTCTGCTGTAGGGTTCTTTCAGAACTCTTTAGCAGGCTCTGGCCCCAGTTTCCAGTCCCCCCAACCCCCAGTTCCATCCCACCTTCCACTTTGAAGAGCCCAGAAGTTCTACAGCTGCCTGGAAATGCTGACGACTTAACTGGTTTAATTTTTTTTTTTTCTCTCTCCCCAGCAGCCCTGAGGGGTTTTAACTCTTTCCACCCGCAGAAACCCAGCTTTTGGAGTTGAAGGTTTAAACTCTCACTGGGAGACTCATAAATATTCGGAATCACTCTCTCCCTCTCTGTTTGATTAGGAAATGAGCCTTTAACTCAATGTAATCCCCAAGCCATTAACAAAAAAGCCCTCAACAGCTCTACTATTAGAATTTCGCTCCTAACCCGCGGAGGATTGAATTAGATTAACATAACTACCCACAATCTGAGTTTATTTTCTGTGCCAGATAGAAATGTGTTTTCAGGAAAGGCGAGAGGTTGGGGGATGGAGGATGGAAAAAAAAAAAAAAAGAGGGAACAGATAATGAGATGTAAAACTAGAGATAAGAAAGAGATGGACAGAGATACAGTGCAACTGTATCTGCTGCGGCCTTTGGTTTAAAGTCCCTGCCAGCTGATGGTTTCTATTCATGGGGTATTTGGAGAGGCCTCAACTACTTGAATTGTTTTGAGTCAGGGGAGTGCTTTCTGGCACTTGTTATCCGTTCCTCCTAGAGATTGATGGGCCTGCACCTGAGCCTGCAGTATTCCAAGGCACCTGCTCATTGGCCCCACTGTCCCCAATTCGGGAAGAGGTCAGAACGGATTCCTGCGTGTTCCAGGGAAGGAGGGCACATGAAACCACAGAGCACACACATAGGAGACAGCTTGTTCACATGCACAGCAATGAGAGGCCATTCCAATAACGGTGTTAGAGTCTGCCCATAGGAAGCCTCAGACAGCTCCGTGACCAATTGCATTTAAAGAAATCAGTTAGGGGGAAAAATGAGTCTGATGGGAGCTCAGACCACATAGAATTAACGGTTATTGAAGCAGAAACTGAGTAATCAGAGGCTGTATGCAAATGCCCTGAAGTTTCCCCCATAGGGAAGCCAAAGAGGGACAAACCACATCCTAAAAATTGGGACCAATGCCAAGGGCTCAATTATGATACCCAGCAAGCCCCAAGCCCATCCAAACCTATCTGCAGGTCAAGGGGAAGGGCGGCTGGTTTCTACTATGTGTTTCACCAAACGCTCTCCTCTCTGGGCAGCGAACACTAAGAAGAACACAAGACTCTCCCTATTACCTTTAGTCAGGAGTCCCCACCAGACCGGCCTCAGAGTGTGTGTGTGTGTGGGAGGAGTTGAGGTGGGGGAAAGGATTTGCTCCTGCACTGAAAGGTTAAAAAAATTCCAGACTGTTTTAAAAGCCACTGAGCTCAGGAGGTCTGGGACGTTCAGTTTTACAAACAGTGGACCGACCGCTCGGATTGCTAGGCACGCGTCTCAATCACGCGATTCACGGGAGCCTTAATTAACAACAACCCACAAAATCCCACTCCAGCACAGGGAGGGAGAGCTTAGCAGGATTGGTTTGTCACAAAGAGACCTTGGAATAGGAAATAACAGTAGCCTTACATGGACAGTATACCTAGCTCCCCCTTCCCTGGATTCTTGAGCATGATTTTGATACTAGATTTAAAATAATGACATTCACTCTTTTTATCCTCCCTCTCTCCCTCCCTCTCTCCATCCCTCCCTCCCTCCCTCTCTCCCTCCATCTCTTTCTCTCTCTCTTTCCTTCCCTTCCTTCTTTGCTGTTTTTCTTCTCAGTTTTGAGACAGTGTACCTACAGCACCCTGGTAGCCCTGGCTGTCCTGGAACTTACTCTGTAGACCAGGCTGACCTCGAACTCACAGAGACCCACCTGCCTCTGCCCTCCCCAGTGCTGGAATTAAAGGCGTGCGCCACCACACCAGGCTATCTCCTTTATTTTTTTTTATTCTGGGTTTTTCCACTGGTGACCATGCATCGTTCACCTTCTCCTTTCTGTTTCCTTCTGCATCCCAGCCCTCCTCCCACAAAAGCAAATTAAAGATATTAATAACCCAACATCAAATGCAGGTAGAAATAAGGAGCCAAAAGGAAGGAAAGTCAAAACGGAAACGGGATGGAAAGGCTCCTGGAAGCCTATGTGTGCACCCTGCAAGTTACTTAACTTTCCTCAACAGTTTTGCTGACAAACCTATTCTGCTTGTAATCAAAAACAATTCAGGCCGATTTGCTTTGTTTAATGCTTTTAAATTGTAGAGAGGATTGTTTCTTTGTTCGGATACTGTTTTCCTAAACAAATCTAGGAGTAGTCCTTAGCAATATAGCATCTGGTAACCAATGCATAAGTAAATAGAAACTCATTGTAAACAGAATGAAGTCTATTTAAAAGGTTGTACATCGTATACATTAAATACCAACACATAGATTTCTTTTCTTTTCTTTCTTTTCTTTCTTTCTTTCTTTCTTTCTTTCTTTCTTTCTTTCTTTCTTTTTTAAGCTTAAGGCCTTCTCTTTCAGAAATGCTATAAAGCCAGTCTCTCCCAAGATCAGGAATTCTGGAAAATATGACCCATTATCTAAAAATTAAAGTTCTAAGGATCCATGTGATGCTCAAGGCAGCTAAGACTCAGGACAGTGATGGGGGTGGGGGGTAGGGACGTGGAAGAGGTGTGCTCCACAGCCACCTAATGTGCATTTACCCACTTTAAGCGTACTGAGCCTAGCTTTGACAAAACTGGTAACTCTTTCCCCGCTCGGGGAAGACAATGGCTTCTTGAGTGGCATAGCTCATACTGGGCACAGAGAGCCGGTGAGTACCGGTCTGTGGAGAGGGGTAGGGGAGGAGTCTGTAGGAGGTCCTGACCCTGTAAAGGAGGAGAGTCCTCCCCCCCCCCATCTCCTGAGCCCCAGTTGGTCGTCAGGGCCTGCGCAGTCTACATTCTGTCTTGGGAGCATTCGTCAGCTCAAGTGCTTTCCACGAAAGTTTCCGTTCCCCCTGCCAGATCAGGAGGCAGGGAGGGTGTGCAGCTCTTCTGGTCTGAGGTCCAGAGGGACTGTGGGGCCAGGCGTAAGGCCCTGGAGGGCAGGGAGAGTGTGTAGGTAAGGAGCCCAGGAAGAAGCTGGGTCCAGCTCTGTCCTTAAGCAGGGCCCTTGCAAAGGCAGGTGGCAGTCTCCACGAGAGAAAGGCCCATGGCGAGGGTCATGGGCGCCTGGGTTATTTTTCCCAGAAAGATTGCCTAGGAGGCCAGGATCTGCACCGACTTCTTCCCAGAAATGAGCCTCACTCCTTGGAATACTGAAGGGTCTTTAAAGAACATCCCCTGCTCCAGGTTCTACACAGTTGACATAAGCTCCCAGGGACAGATCAGTTCTTATCTAGGTGCTAAACAAGGCGATGAAGTTTCTAGGAAAAGGTAGCATCATCAGGGAATGGCTTGATCATGCCTGGCAATGGGCCTCCGCTTTGGAGTTATAGATACTCAGTTGGGCACAGTCCCCTTTCAAGGGGGTCGTGGAACCAGCCCTTGTGGGTATAGACAGCACATAAGAAAAGCATTAAAACATCTTGATCTCAATATTTAAAGGAAGAAGTTAATCCATCTCTTCCTGTTAGATCCAATTCTTCTCTCCCTAGGTTAGCAGGAAACCTCAAGGATATGTGGTACCCAAGCTATTAAAACCCAAAATCTGTATAACTTGTTGGGCCTCTCTCAAATATCCTGTTGCAGCCTGCCAACGGAGCAAAGCTTCATGAAGGTAAACGACATGTTTGTCTTACTCACCTCAGCCTCAGCATTACCATGGTAACTGATGCATAGCAAGGCTTCCTGATGGGGACTTCTTGGTTGACTAAATAAGTGGATGAATGAGTATTTGAATGAGTGCTCAAATGAGTGCTACCCAAGACACAGAGAGTCGTTCTTCTGGGATGTCAGACGTGTATTTCCTGAAAATGCCCCTGGGAAAGGAGAGAATTAAGACAGGGACTTGAGGAGAATCGGTCTCATGTGTCCATCATTTATGCATGGTTCTGGGTACCAGGCCAGGGTGGTTAATGGCCACCAAGTGCATCCCTGTAACCAGCTTGGCTGTACGCAAGGTGGCTTGCAAGTATTGCTGCTAGGGAAGCAGAGAGGCCTGCAGGGGTGGGACTTGTGGGAGGTCCTTGCTGATGACCAGATTCAGAGGCACTGGGCACACATTCCTCCCCAGGCGCCTTCCTGGGGAAAACTCCTCTTCTAATGCAGACTGAGGCTCTCCCTTCAAAGTCGTCTTCCTCTGTACCGTCTCCAGCAGGCTGTCTGGCTTCTCACTGACCCCCTCACCGCTTCCTGGCAGAAAGCTGTGTGTGTGTACCCGTGTGTACCCGTGTGTGTGTGTGTGTGTGTGTGTGTGTGTGTGTGTGTGTGCCCGTGAGTGTGTGTATGTGTGGGCTGTGTATGTGTGCCCATGTGTGCCTGTGTGTGTGCCCATGTGTGCCTATGTGTGTGTGTTTGCGCACATATTTCTGTCTGTGGCCACAGTCCCCCTCGGCTTCCCCAGACCCTCAGACCTTCCCCAGAGCAGGTACTGCTCTGATCCAAGTGCACAATGAAGTTTTGAACATGTACCTCCAGGAGGTATTTACTTAGAGAGACCCCATAAAATCCTGGTTATGGCTGTTAACCCCAGGCTGACTTCTGAATTGGTCCAGTCTCAGTCTCAATTTTTCTAACTGCACCCAGCCTTGGAGTTACCCATTTGAGCTACCCTGTATGAAGGAGGGGTACCCCAGTGGTAACTAACAGAGTTCTTTTGAATGCTGGTCATCATCGTGGGAGACTACCAATTTCTGCTCTCAGGAGACTCACTGTCCCACCTCCCACAGGACACCTACTTCCATAAACCAGCCCATAGCTGACTTCTTTCCTTGTCTGTCCATTACTACGAGATTTGAGTCAAACCCCTTACACTTCTGAGCCTCACTCTCCTCCTTTACAACTGGAAACTCCCAAGCGTGTAACTCACAAAATCAGCATGAGAATAAAATGACTCAGTCCAGCAGGCTGTGGACAGTGCCTGGACCTTGGAGGGTCCTGCATAAACACTCTCTCTGGGCATCCGTATCACCCACGGACATCCTGCATTACTTCCAGATATGGCCCCTGCCCATCTTCACCCCCTCCCTCCCTGCCTCGCTTGATTCTCCCCTATCTAGAAGTAGCACTGGCAGGACAGGCTGATGACAAATGCTCTGGCCCTAAGTAGCCCCTGGCTGGAGGTCAGAGGTCAGAAAGAGAAGCCTGGGGACTCTTGGAGTTTTAGTATGCCCACCCACAGGCAGGGGAAGAGAAAAGCAAATCAAGCTCAGAAGATTCTGGACCTTCCCTGTGACTACCTTTTACCTGTCACGTCAATGGCCAGGTTCATTACAACACACACACACACACCCATCCATCCAGAAAAATCCACTCATTCTGAGTGTCCTAGGCTCTCTGAAGAGTTGAGATCCTCCACCTTCTTGAACTTCCCATCCAGCAGTCAGTCCCAGCTTTAAAACAGCTGATCCAGGTGCTGAGAGGGCTCGGCAGGTAAGTGTGCTTGTCTGTCTCCAAGCTTGATGCACCCATACGGTTAAAGAGAATCAACTCCCACAAGTTGTCCTCTGACCCCTGTACACATGCCATGGCTCCTCCCCCCCCCAATATACACAGACATATATATGTAGATAGATAGATAGAGAGAGAGAGAGAGAGAGAGAGAGAGAGAGAGAGACAGATTTTTAAAAACCTCAAGTAATTCAGGTGGCTGGAAAGATGGCACAGTCTGTTAAAGTGCTCTCCTTGTAGACATGATGGCCTGAGTTTAGATCCCCAGAGCCCATGTGAAAAGCCAGATGTGAGGATGCACAGCTGTAACCTCAGTGGCTGGCAGGGATGAGTAGATCCTTGGAAGCAGGCCAACTAGTGTGTCCCACGTGGCAAAGTCCCAGGCCAGTGAGAGATTCTGTCTCAAGTGAAAAATAAGGATGTCTGAGGACACATGGACGGCTGTCCTCTGACCTCTGCATGCACACGTACCCCCAAGACACATGCAGAG